>JAHREE010000163.1:1924438-2013145 GCA_033628505.1 Tringa tobata | reverse complement strand
CACAGGAGGTAGAGAGAAAATATCAATCTCTGTTAAGTCATCTGTCTCATCCGCCATCTTTCACAACTGTTAGAGTTAATACCCACTTGGCCTCGGTGAAACATGTGAAAAAACTGCTGTTTGAAGAAATCCAGAAGGTTTGTGCTATTTTTTTTGTTAAGCAAAAGTAGCAGGATATTTCATCTTTTGCCTGATTATGAGAGCTTTTCATTACTGGAAACTATTCCTTAAGTTAATACATGTCCACTAGTATTAATATTATGCAATCATATTGATTTCCTGTCAGCATTAAAAGTTAAATGAAAATTCATTGTCTAGCAGTATTCCTCATCTAATACATCTAAGAAAGGCAACAGCAGAAGCAGACTATTAACTCTCTTTTAGATGGCAGATCCAGGCCTTAGATAGGATTGGGGTACTACCATAGTAACTAATGTACCAGCGTCAGAAGTCTAGAGAAGATGGTAGAAATAGATAAAAAACTGTAGTTCAGTATGCTGTGTTCAGCATATTTAGAACATTTTTATTTAATTTTAAAGGAGAATGTTTGTCTCGTTGCACAAACTGTTTAGGGAAATGAGAAAATCTTTATGTTTTAGAAACTGGAGCCAGAGTGCTGCCCTGCAGCTGCTCTATTTTCTTTTTTTTTTTTTTTATCTGTTTTTAATCCTTACATAATTTTGTTTATTTTTACTTACCTTAATCAAACATTTATTTATCTGATAATACATTAGCTGTTATGTTTAAGAAGTAGATTATTTTAAAACTCCACCCTAGGTCTTCATTCTGTCTAAAAAGATCCAGCCCTTCTTTAGGTAAATTATTAATGCCAGTGGGTGTACAGGGAGCTATTGCATGAGAGGAGCCAAGACATTTCTGAGATGCTGAGGCAGTTGACAGTATTCTGTTGGCTGGAATGGTAATGAGTTCTGCTCCTTTTAGCTTGATTGTAGAAATCTGGAAATGGGTATTGCAGCATGATATTTTGCTTCAAGGAAAATGCTTCCCTGAAAACTGAATTAAGACTGGCTTTTCATAAAATTTCGTATTTTTAATTGTGGTCATATTAGAAAAGGAAACTACACAGCAGTTTTTTAACAAAAATATGCTCGCAGGGTGTTTTCCTTCTTCAGAGAAAATACTTCTTTGTCAGTTGGAAACCAATTTATGCTATTGCATGTTTTAGGGTTATATTTTAGAAGGCTCAGGCAAGAAGACATAGCCTTTTCAAAGTCCAGGAACAGTTCTAAAGTGGCAAGCTGTCATTTTCTTCAACTGTATGCACAACTCAGCTCTCAGTACCTAATCAAAGTTAAGCTTTGAAAAGAAAAATGAAAAGGGTTACCAATTTGGCGTATTAAGTAAAGCAGGCAATACATGAGTAGAGTTAATCAGTGGTTTATAATTAATAACATCAAAATAATAACACAGATTAGACCCAAGTTTCTCTGGTGGTGTTACTGTGATCTGATGACAACTCAACACAACCTTCTTCCAGAAGAAAGCAAAATCCAGTGGTAGGGTTATGAGTGTTGGAACGCTGTCCCCCTCCCTGAAGTCAGTTCTCAGTGAATCCCTTTCTGGCCTTGTTATTTCTCAATTTATTAAATTGAGTGTTTTCACTAGTGTTTTCAATACGGAGTGTCTCCTTATGCACTCTTTCCAAATCTCTCTTAACTGGTTTTACAGCTTTTATTTTTGTACTCTACAGCTATAAATTGTGAGTGGAAAAATAGTTTTCAGTCTAATTAAGTGCTTACATATTAGGGTTTTTTTTAGTATTGCTTAATAATTATGTTTTTTAATGAAACAGCAATTTAAAGGACTATGTGTTCCAGTTCTTGAGCACCCGAAACTCCAGGACATCTTATTAATTCCTGTCATTGGACCCAGGTTTGAAATTTTTGGTTTCTAACCTTAAAATATCATAACACACATTTTACTTATAAATTTCTTGTTAAACAGTTATGATAACTAACTTGCTATAAATGAAGCAGAACTTTGTTTATATTAAGATCTAGTGGGCAGTCCATATCCTAACCAGGTCACAGTTTTAGTCCTTAAAAGATGCAAGAAAACATAGAGAGAGTTCTTTCCTTGCTTATGAGATTAGCTTTTATAGGGAAAATACCTCCTCTCTGGAAAGCCAGGTAGGTCGCAAAAAGAATAACTAAACTTTTGCGGTAGAATATAGAACTAGAGGGTAAAATAGCTAAATATAGGCAGTCTTTTCTTCCACTGGAATAAAGTCCACAGCTAAACTTAGGGAGACTGGATCAATAATGCTGAGAGGATTCCTGAATCAATTTTATCTCCTACAAAATGACTATTTGTTCTTCATTCTTAAGATATATTTGGATATTTCCCATGTTGCATCTGTGTCTGCCCCTATGGAGTTTCTCATTATTTTATTGAATTCACTGATGAACATTTTATTTAAAGTATCTTGTTCATTGAAGACTAACATACTTCAGATTCAGTTTTTAGCATGATTAGCTACAGGTTGGTAAAAAGTAGAGTAAATGCTATACGCTCTAAAATAGCATTTAATGCTTTTATTTTTTCTTTGTTCACATTTAATTCTCTTTTGTAGCATCTTTTTCTGGACATTCCATTCTTTTTATATTCAAATATATTTACACTTTAATAAGTTCAAGTAACTGTCTTCACAATTCCTACTGGCAGAGTTCCTTGCAACTGGTTACACATTTATTATAGAAGAACTTAGCAGTTGTTAAACACAAAAAAGTCACTTTACAATCATATGGCCTAGGAAGGGATAGAGGGTTATTTCTCCATCCCAAGATAATTTATTTTAATTCCTGTGTTAGGTTCCTAGTACTGGAATGTATCAGAATCTGGTTTATTTAGGGGACCTGTTTTCATTCTTGGCTCTTTCCTTTGCTTCCTCTGGGACTAAAATAATTTTTTAAAATGTAATACATGATAGTTAACTACATTTTCTACTATATTGTGACAAAAACAGTATTTATGAACTAGTGGTTACTTGTTTGGTTTTTTTTTACATTGGACTGCATTTTGTATTTTTAGGCAAGATTTGAAAAAACATGCGTCTGAAGTAATTGTTGGAGCCCACTGTGGATACGCAGTACTTCGAGGAGCACATGTTTATGTCCCTGGAATCATATCGACATCAAGATGTAAGAGTTCTCTAAATACATCCAGTTAAGTTGTAGAGAGGAAGGAAAAAAGGACAATTTCCAATAATTAGTGAGTTAGTGACATTATTTTTTTTCTCCTATTCACAGCTGAAATTAATCTTATATTTTTAAGTTATGGTAAATATTTTCTGGCTTTTTCTTGAGATTTTTGCATTATGCTTGTAATAAATTATACGTAGTTATTTTTCACCTGGCCTGGTTCCTTTTTCCATATGTAATTCCTAGCTGAAGTATTAATTCTCAAGGATTTTGAATTCTTGTTTTCATTTGAAAACCTTTTAAAGAGCAGGTTCAAAGTAAAACCTGGCATTTTGAAAGTTTTTTTACTACTGAATACTGTAACGTTTATGGATGTTCAGTAGAATAAACTCACAGAAGTTTTACAGCTTTCCAGTCTTTAAAAAAAAAAATAAAAAAGAGAAAAGAGGAATGTCTCAAGAGAAACATCTGGATGGTAACTGGATGTATGTTGGTTATCTTATAGATACTATTTCCAGATATGCTATTTCTTCATGCAGTCACAAAGGCACTTGCTTTCATAATCCTGTCAGATTCTACATTACAGATGTAAAAAAAACACAACCAACTTTTTTTTTTTAATCAATTCATTTGATATTGTTTGTGTATGAGATCTAGTAAAAAGTTGGGGTTTTTTTCTATTGGTGAGAAAAATTGTCAATTTTAATGTCAGATGGTTAAGAAATAGGAATTTTTGTTTCAATGCCTGTGAGACAAGATAAAAAATCTATATATACATGCTTAGTATACACAGCCTATTTATTTTTCATTGAAAGGTCAAATTAACTTCATGTGAAACCAGCATAATTTTGGATGATTCACCTCATTATTCTATTGCGATGAGATCTACTAATCATCATGGTTCTTATTATTAAACAAAGTGAGTGAGGAAAGCATTTATCTAGCCACTTAACTTCATTCCTTTTCAGGAAAAAACCTTCAAGAAGTTTTAAGCATGTGCTTAAGTCAAATTCACTGAACAGGAATGTTTTTCAATCTGGGACTTGATAATGAAATAAGTGTATTGCCGTAGCCGTTGTTGAAACTGCTTATTTAGAAAACCTCATAAATATTCAAATCCCTCATTGAGTCAACTAGTGATTTATCATAATTGTTGCATGTAATTATCCATGCAACATCAATTCAAAGAAAAGAAAAGATACTATAAAACTTTAGGAACACTTCGGGGGAATTGCAGATAGGAAAATAAAACAAAAAGGCATGCTACCCACTTGAGGCCAAATATAATAAGGCTGTATTAAGCACAGATGGAATAACTAAGGAAAAAAAAAGAGTATAGCAAGAACAGGCATTTAATCACTGAACTTGCAACCCAGATGAGGGTAAACTAATTATCAGGGGGCTTTGAGTTTAATTTAACTAATCAGACTCTAAGCTTTATGTTTATGGAATGCCAGTGTAAGCTACAAAAAGCTTAAGAACTGTACACAATACTAATGCATTTTGAAAGTATAATTATCAGTGTAGAGTGAAATAAAATCCCTTATGTTTGAATACTGAAGAAAATATGCTGCAAATGTACTTGATGGAAGAGTTAAATTACTGCAAGTTTTTGTTGAGTGAAGTTTAAGCGGGCAATAACAGTAGACTATCACGTGATGTTTTGTGTGCATTGTGTAGAAGAAGCTATGCAATAAAATAAATGTTTAGTGGCTACCCAACAAATATTAATATTTAGGAATTCCGGGGTATTTGTGAATATTCAGAAGGCCACTTAAAAATGGAACGAAAGATTCCTAAATACAATTCAAAGAATTCTTTGGAAGTTGAACCGTCATTGATCTTACTTCTCATTCTGGTTGCACCAGCCAGTCGGTCACATCAGAAATGTGATTTTTGAAAATTGTTTAGTGCTGTCAGTGGAAGACTTTATATTTAAACATGTTTTTCAGCCAGTCAGTGCGTAGAGCTTGTTCACTGTTTTACAAAGTCACCTAAACCATCCCACTTTTCCATCTATTTTTGTTCCAGCTCAGAAAGTTTGTTAAGTCCCTAGGACTACTCTTGCAGGGTTAGTTGTATATTTACATACTTTACCAATATGCAGGGTTTTAATTGGAGACGTGAAACTCTTTTAGAAGATTTTTGATAACAGCGGTTGCCTTAGAGGGAAAAGAGCCACACCAGAAAATTTGTTTAAATAAGAATATATAATCACTTGTACGAAAAAAGTAGTTTGAGAAAAAGGAGCTATAGTTATGTTCTACCTGGCTATTGAGAGGCCATTATTAAAATTTAGTATTGTTGTCTTTGTACAGTAAGTGTGAACCAGTGTTGTGTGATGTACTTGTGTGCTTGGAGCACACACAGAAAGCTGAATCCTGAAGTGTGCTTAAAACTTATGGGTGACCATGTGGTGATAAAATAAATAAGGTGAAAATTTGTCCAGCCTTTTAGGAAACAAGGCACACTGTCTGATTTGTAACCTTGTGTCTCATAATAGCTCTAGTCATTTGGTAGCCATCGTTCACCATGTACACTTTAAAGTCCAAGAGTTGATATTTTTCTTTGATTACATCAAGAAACTTCAAGTTTTGCCATGATGCAGGAGTTGAAGTAAGTAGTCTACTGAAAATCCTGAGCTGTTTAGTGTCACTACTGTCTTGTCAAGTATAATATTAATCTCAAAATGTCCGTTCTTCTTTGCACAGCTATGAAAGCTGGAGATCTGGTCTCAGTGTACTCGGATATTGAAGGGAAGTGTAAAAGAGGAGCCAAAGAATTTGAAGGAGTCAAAGTTTTCCTTGGAAATGGGATTTCAGAAGTGAGTCGCAGTGAAATCTTTAATTCCAGTGGCCCATTGAAGTAAGTCTCTTGACACCTACAACTTTGCAAAGGGAAGGAAGAAGATAGGAAGACATTTTAAAATGTTCTCTAGCCAATGTGAAACCAAAAGGTGGCTTTCACTGAGACCTGTGTTGCGTGATGAGAGTTTAAGTATTTTTTGGGAAGTGTTAGTTTCTGGGAGTATAATAGAATCGTGCCTCCTGCTGTCTTCTGTAACTTCACAACTAAGGTAGCAGCACTGTGATGGTAATTATGATTAAAGTACTACAGTAAGGATTAGTAGAGTCAACATTTAGTTTCATAGTGGTATCTAGGTACCAGTTTACTTGAGAGGCAGGAGGAAATAAATGGGAGCCTTTTCAGAATTTATGTTTAGCAAATGACTTCAGTAATATAAAACAAATAGAACGACAAACGTTCTCACCATGGCAAAATTGCATTTTGGTAAATTGTTCTGTACCACTTTCCCATTTGGATGGAACCGAAATGCAGCCTTTTCTATTTCTCCATCTCCTAAGAATATTTATAGGTGCTTTTAATGGTGGGGCAGGGGACAGAACATAAGGACAAATATCTAAAATAAATTAATAGCATTTGCTGAGGTTAGTTATCTATTTCAAGATTACTTGCTTCTATTTTGTTGCCAATGGATATGATTTGTTCTTCTTCTGTCATCTAAAACTCATATAAAAAGCAGTGTAGAAGAGTGTGGACATCAAATTAACGATTGAGACCTTACATCCCAAGAACAAGCTACAAAAGATCTAGTAAAAAAGTTCATATTGTCAGAGGATTTCTGATTTATTAGAGCTTAAATATAGTAGAAGCAGTGGTAGGATATGCCTGTTGAGTTGATGACATGGAATGGCAGCAGGTAACACTAAATCTGGTGTCTGCAAGTTTCCTTCCTCATAGCCTTCCTTCTTCTTGTTGGACTGTGTGCATATGCAAAATAATACTCATTCTTGGGATCTTCAGTAATCAATTGTTTTCGGGCTCGGTATTATTTTTTCTTGTTTTTCTTTTTCTTGTTGTCCATTTCTTTGTACACTTGTCTAACTTAATGAAATTTGTGTCAGAACTTCATCCATATTTAAAACTTCTAGGTTGCTTCGAAGTTCAAACCTTTACTTTGCAGGCAAATCACTGTTCCTTTAAGACTTTTGACATAAAATTTCTTTAGTTCTTTGACTGAAATCTCAGACAGTCTAGAAAAATGGAGAGAAGATCTAAGAAGGAAATCATCTGTCAGTGCCCTAGTGCATACGTGGCTAGCCAAAAGCAGTTATGGATTGAAATTAACATATTTTGGGGTGTGTGTGTGTGTGTTTCTTTACATTATCAAGGTTTGGATTAGATCTCAGTTTGTCTTGTGTACAAAAAAGGTAAATTTGCTTTATGCAATTTTTACAGATAATTCCAATTTATAATGTAGTACATTTTTTGTTATGGTTTACCCAAGTTATTGATGTAATTTTAAAGAATATCAGATTACAAAATTGTAAAAGTATTTTTCTTAGTTGATTTATATGTGCTTTAATTTCTGTACAATTATTGTTTCAAGTTTCTATTTGTAAGCATGCTGATTTTAATTGAATACTGTTAAAAATTATAAATCTGAGTAGTTGAAATCTCCTTTTCCTGTTTTTCAGTGGAATGGGCGTAAGAATGATAGAGCCAGTCTACCTTAGTCCTTCGTTTGACAATGTGCTCCCTAGTCATTTGTTTTTACAGGTAGGCTTGTTACAAAAATAAAAGCTTGTAATGTTTGCAGAATAATGAATATCCTCTAAGCACACATTAAGACTTTATATATTCATTGTGTGTTATGGCACCTGACTCACTCATTTGATTTAAAGAAAATAGAATGTTTAGAATAAATCTATATCTACATGTAGATAGTTTAATCATACTGCATCTGAGATGTGATAAGGGACTTCAAAATGAGTTTAAATGACTTTTAAGTGACTTCACTTAAAAACTTAGAAATTCTTTTTACACAGATACTCTGCATAGAACTTCTAGTTTTTGGAATCTGTGTATGAGCTCTGGAATGTGGGCCTCTTTCAGGCTATACCCTTCTGTAGATAATCAGGAAAGTCTCCGAATATTAGGTTGTCTTCAGGTTGAAGAGAAAATTCGTGTCTTTTTAGCCCTAATGAAAAAAATCCACCTCAACAAAATAACCATGAAAAATCTTACTGTAGCACAGCTTTGACTCTCTCTTACCATAAATCTGCACAGCTTCCAAATAATCACAAACTTTTTTGTAGTTTTTATCGTAAAACTTAAGAATTTATTTCAAGCTAGCTTTTCCTTTTGCATCTTTAATATTTGTGATACCTATACTCCTTTTCCCCCACAATAAAAAGAATGAAAAACAATACTCAGATATGACAACTGGCCACCTGTGCTATGTTGACACATAGGGTGATGAAATCATGAAACTTTCTAGTTTTCTAAGATCAGGTGAAATTCTTGATCTCAGTTTGCTGACAAAGTAAGATAAGGTGAACACCTTTGTTAGATTTCTAAGATAATTAGTGTGCCAGAAATGATATTACATTTTTTATATTTAAAGGTGAAGATTTAGCAGCTGGGTTTAAAACAAAATCAAGCTGTCCAGCCTTCAAAAAAAAAGTTTATTTTAATCTTTAAAACAAATGAAAATTTTATCTCAAATAAACCCGTGTTCAGAGATATTATCTGATATTATAAGTTATCTCCTAATTTGATTTTTATAACTATCACTCAGACAGTAAGTCCTTTATTACAGTGAATTGTCTTAGTCATTATCTCTTATGTCAGAAGAATCAGTCCAGCAGATAAGTTATTTTTCTGCATATATTCTGTTTGTAACTGATCTTAATATTTTAAAATCAGCATCAATGCTGTCTTCCAGTGTGTCTTCCAGAGGGTAGGTTATCAAGCAATATATGTTCTCATGGCCTGCGGTAGAGACCTTTTCTTCCCTGCTTCAGCTTTTCAGAGTACTTGCTTTTAAGGAACAGAGACACAGGTTATTTAAGAGGCTGGTGCACATGAAAATTTAGAGCATATTCAACCTTTTGTCCCTCAGGATCCCCGGGGCTGTCTTTGCAAAGCTGCCTTCCAGCCACTCAGCCCCAGCCTGTGTTGGTGCGTGGGGTGCACCAGGTGCAGGAGTTAGCAGTTCTGTCTGCAGAGCTTCATGACATTTCTGTTTCTCCCATTTCTCCAGCATGTTGAGGTCCCTCTGAATGGAAGCACAACCTTCTGGTTTATCAACCCCTCTTTCCAGTTTTGTATCTTCTGTAAACTTGTTTAGGGTGCCCTCTGTTCTATTATGCAGGTCCCTCAGGAAGAGGTTAGGCAATATTGGTGCTAGTGCCCACCCCTGGGATACACCACTAGTGACTGACCTCCAGCTGGACTTCGTGCCACTGATCACAATGCTTTGAGCCCAGCTTTTTTGACTTGAATTTGCCATGTGTGAGATGAATCATTCTTCATTTTTTTTAACACTGTGCCATGGAACTTGAAACTGTGCTACCCAAAGACAACGTGTAGTACAGACAGTTTAAAGAAGTTTTTATACCTTTGTGTTGAACCAAGTTAGAAGAGAATTTTTCATGATATTTCCATCTTGTGTAAGATGCAATACTGTGCACAAATATTGCATAATATTTCTCTTCAGTTCTGTTTATGCAATTAACAGTGCAGTTCAGCTTCTTGGTACCTTAATTCAGCAAGTTGAAACTCCTGCCTATTGATCTTACTGTTTGTTATTATACTTCACCAGTATGTTCATATATAAATGTTCCAATAAAGAGATCAATATAAAATATTTGTGATATACAGAGCTGCTCTGTGTTTGTGATAGTATCAGCTTATTTTATTTTGATATTTACCACTGTAGTCTCCATAGTCATGAACCCTTAAACTTCAGTCATAGATAATTATGCATAACTTTAACTAAAAAAGGAGCCACTGGAGATTTCTGACCTATACTTTCTCCTTTATATAACCCCAATAGTTAGTTTTCTGTTAAGGAACTGACAAGCAATATCATAGATATATTCCCTGCTGAGTGAATTATTGTTTTGACGAGTTTGTCATTCCTTAATACGGGACTTGTTGCA
This sequence comes from Tringa tobata, assembly GCA_033628505.1. Taxonomy (NCBI): domain Eukaryota; kingdom Metazoa; phylum Chordata; class Aves; order Charadriiformes; family Scolopacidae; genus Tringa; species Tringa tobata. The sequence goes on along the minus strand of JAHREE010000163.1, from coordinate 2,003,016 downwards.
GAACATAAATCTTGAATTCTCCCGTATTTGTTTTTACGATAGAACTTGCCTTCTGTGGTTGTGAGCCATATTTTAAATCCTCAACCAGGAGAGAGAATTTTGGATATGTGTGCTGCACCTGGAGGAAAAACAACCCATCTTGCAACATTGATGCATGACCAGGTAAGGGAAGACATTGAGCCTTTCGGTCTTAGTGAAGAAAGTCTTCACTGTTCATTGGCACAGCTCACTTTACTTAGCTGTCAGAGTGCACAGATCATTTCCAATAGTGAAAAATTAATATTTGAATGTTCTGCTTACCAATATATTTTGCTACACATCAGAGTTACTGAAATGGGCACAGACTATCTTTATCAAATAGTCACCGTCATGTTTAAAAAACTTATTTGCTGCAAATTGACCTCTTGAAATATGTTTGATTTCAATTTTTAAATGTTACTGATTTCTTTGTAATGGAAGGATTTGTAACATGTAAAGCAATGTTACATAGGAATATGCTGGATTAATGAAACAGAGAATACATGGAAATCAGGGGTTAACTGCTGTGTGCCAAAAGAATGCACAACTCTATACAAAAACATAGTAAAAATTTCCTAATCTAATTAACTTTATTCTCAGTAAAAATTATCAATTATGGAGTAGAAATATGATTTTAGACTGTATTTCTGGTCTATTGTTCTAAGGTAGGTCACAAAACCAAAAAATATCTCATTAGAAAGTAGCAATATGAGAAGAAACAAAAAATATTTAGAGAAAGACAAAGGAAAATAACACACAAGCCAAAAAGAATGATGGATATAGGAATAACAATTTGCATATATCAAATTGCTATATGCAAAATGAAAGACAGAAATGCAGGTTACTCTTTTTTAGCAGAAAGGGGAAAAATATGTGATTTTTTCCTCTACAAAATTTATAAGGCACTATTATTTTCATTGGAATAGGGTTATTGGAATATATCAAATTATCTAGAAGTCTTGCAGTTACATTATGCAGTACTTCAACAGTTGGCTGTGTGTTAATGGGAAGGTGCAGTGAGGAATGATGGAATGTGTCTGGAAAAGCCAGGTAGTCAGTCAGCTCTGTGACAGTTTGCTTATTGAAGCGCTTGTTCCTTCAGTATGGAGAGTTGGCAAACAGGCATTAGACAGGCATTAGACATTTACCAGATGGATTTATAGAGCTTCCAGTAAAGAATTTCAGCATGATAAATAATGGAAGTCTGTAAAAGCATATATTTCTGTTATGTATTTATTTATATCTATACTTTTTCCATCTATATATGTACGTTTTGTATAACTTTGTGTAACTGTTTTTTCCCTTAGCCATTTTAGATAGTTTGATTTGCTTACCTCCAGCTGAAGTGGTAAAGATTAAGAATAGAGGTGTTGAAAATTGTCTGAATTGATTTTGCTTTTCTGAGTATATAATTTTAGTTTAAGACATGGCAAAAAATATATGGTCCTTTAGTAAATTTGCACTGCTTTTTTATTATTAAGTTCCATTCGTAAATTTTCTGTACTAAACTTCCCTAGGCGGTTTATTAAATCATTAACATTTCAGAAACGTTTGAATCAATCTTATATTTTTTGTGATTTAATTCTAAAAGTTAATAAATTCTTTTTGAAGGAGATAATTGAAATGTAAAATTGTTCTTTTAAATAGGAGCTGGGAATACTTAAAACTTGATAATTTATTATTATCTGGACCCAATCCCGACCACCATTGTTTTCCAGATGTCCTTCAGGAAGTTGTTCTGGCATGGGCCAGATGGGGGACGAACTGCTGTCTTCCAGCTTGTTCATTTTTCTCAGAGCCTCTCAGGAGAAGGACTTACACCCCCAGGAGAACAGCAAATCCCCTGTTTTAGGAACATTCCTAACTTTCAAGCACAATCAGTTGTCAGTGCCTGCGTGTTAGTGGCTGGAAAGCTGCCAGGCCAAAAAGGACCTGGGGTGCTGGTCAACAGCTGGCTGTGTATGAGCTGGCAACGTGCTCAGGTGGCCAAGGAGGCCAGTAGCATCCTGGCTTGTATCAGAAATAGCGTGGCCAGCAGGACTGGGGAAGTGATAGTCCCTGAGTACAGGATAAATCCAGACACACACCACTATATGCTAGATGAAATCTATGAACACAAAGGAAAGAATAGTCAACAAGGACAAGTGGAAGGTCTTGCTTCTAGGAAAACATAATCCAGGAATGCAGCACAAGCTGGGATCTACCTGGCAGGGGAGCAGCTCTGTGGAAAGGGGCTTGGGGGTCCTGGTGGGCAACAGGGTCAGTAGGAGTGAAGAGTGGGCTACTGGTGTGGGAAAGAAAGCCAACAGGATGCTGGGCTGCATCAACAAGGGCATCACCAGCAGAGACAAAGCAGTTATTATCCCACTCTGTTCAGCACTTGTCAGGCCACACCTGGAATACTGTGTTCAGTTTTGGTCCCTGCTGTCCCATATGTTTGACAAACCACATGGGCAGGCCGGAGAGGGTCCAGAGAAGGGCCACAAAGATGATCAAAGGACTGGGAAGCCTGCTGTATGAGGAAAGGCTGAGAGAACTGGGTTTGTTCAGCCTTGAGAAAAGAAGGTTTAGGGGAGACCTTATCAACGTGTTCCAGCATTTAAAGGCTGGCTACAAAGAAGATGGGGACTCCCTTTTTACAAGGAGTCGTGTGGAAAAGACAAGGGGTAGTGAGTACATGTTACTCCTGGGGAGATTCCAATTGGACACAAGAAGAAAATTTTTCACAATGAGAACAATCAGCCATTGGAATAAGTTCCCAGGCAAGCAGTGAATTCCCTGATGCTGGACACTTTTAAGGTTCAGCTGGACAGGGTGCTGGGCCATCTTGTCTAGACTGTGCTTTTGCCAAGAAAGGCTGGACCAGATGATCCTTGAGTTCCTTTCCAACTTTTTTTTCTTTTTTTTTTTTTTCTTCCAGGGTGAAGTAATAGCCATGGACAAGATAGCTAACAAGGTCAAAAAAATTAAGCAGAATGCTGAATTGCTTCAGTTGAATTGCATTAAGGCATTTTGCTATGATGGAACAAAGGCACTTTCAGTTGAGAAGAGAGAGGATGAACAAGGTAAAGTAAACAATTTGGATAGCAGTAGCTTTTAGAGGAAAATAGTAATCAGTTTTGCACTAATAGTATTAAACCTGCCACAGGTCTACACATCCTTGAAATCTTGGCAGATACCTAGGTTGCTTCAGCACTGTGAATGCTCTCTTATTTCTACCCTTTTGTGATTATCGGCTTCTCCATGAAGCTAATACAGAACTCAAACTGTCTGTCCTTATCACAACCTCAAAGGTTGCTCAAAGGAAATGCATTCCTTTCCCAGATAATATCGAAGGCGGAAGAAGCCTTAAAACTTTCATGATAATGTTTAACCCCATGCTCTGAATTGTTTGACTTAGTCTGAGAAAAAAAAGTCTTTTTGCAGAACTGCTTGCTTTTCTGCCTCAGAATCCCCATCTGTAAAATGGGGTTATTAATACCTAACTCCCAGGAGTGCTGCAAGGTTTAGTTCATTGATGTTTGTTCAGCTGTTCAGGGGAATGTTCTATAGAAGCACAGTGTATTATTTTAAGTTAATTTCATTTGCTTTTCTGAAGTGCTGTATTTATGATACTGGTTCTGTTCCCATGATGGACCGATTTAAGCAGTATCTGCTGCCTTGATTATTTTTAGTTTGTTGTGCAAAGTATGCTGTTCTTTCTCACTCTGTTCTATCGCAGTCACTGGTCAGCCTCAGTAGGAATCAGATTGCTTAATTCACCTCCCTTCTCCCTGTGCCTTGCAGATGTTTGTGCTTTGCAGGAATAAGGGTACTTTCTTAATAGTCACACAGAATCACAGAATCCCATGGAGTTGGAAGGGACCTCTGGAGATCATCTAGTCCAACCCCCTGCCAAAGCAGGTCCACCCAGAGCAGGTTGCACAGGAACGTGTCCAGGCAGGGTTTGAATGTCTCCAGAGAAGGAGACTCCACCAACTCCCTGGGCAGCCTCTTGCAGGGCTCTGCCATCCTCAAAGTGAAGAAGTTCCTCCTCATGTTTAGGTGGAACTTCTTATGTTCAAGTTTGTGCCCATTTCCTCTTGTCCTGTCCCTGGGCACCACTCAGAAAAGACCGGCCCAATCCTCTTGACACCCTCCCATGAAGTATTTATAATCATTGATCAGATCCCCCCTAAAAAGACCCAAGTCCCTCAGCCTCTCCTCGTAATAGAGATGCTCCAGGCCCCCAATCATCTTTGTAGCTCTTTGCTGTACCTTCTCCAGCAGTTCCCTGTCCTTCTTGACCTGGGGAGCCCAGAACTGGTCCCAGTGCTCCAGTATGGGGCCTCCCCAGGGCAGAGCAGAGGGGCAGGATGATGTCTCTCGACCTGCTGGTCACACTCTTCCTGATGCATCCCAGGATGCCATTGGCCTTCTTGGCCACAAGGGCACATTGCTGGCTCATAGTCATCCTATTGTCCACCAGGACTCCTAGGTCTTTATCCTCAGAGGTGCTCTCCAGCAGGTCAACCTGTACTGGTGCAGGGGGTTTTTTCTCTTCAGGTGTAGCACTCTACACTTGCCTTTATTGAATTGCATCAGGTTCCTGTCTCCTGAACTCTCCAGCCTGTCCAGGGCTCGCTGTATGGCAGCACAGCCTTCCAGCATGAGTCTTTCTATGGACATAAAATATTGGTATGTAGCACTTATGCAGATGAACAAGAGCTAGCTGTAAAACTGAGGGATCATTCAGGCTTTTCTGTACATCCCTGCAAGTAAGACATGATATATTTTGAACATTGTCGTAATGGATCCGAGGTAGATAAATCAGTAATGCCAAAATAGACTCATTTTGTAGTGCCAGAACAAGCTAAGTAGCAGTAATATGAAGTCACCCACTCGTTTTCACTTGTGACCCTAACTTGAGTATTTGAGGAACAGGAGAAAAGAAGGTAAAGCATATATATGGCTCTCTTCCTCATTGGTTAGTCACAGACACTTGTCTTGGGGATGCTGAGCTGAAGAGTCTCTCTGGCATTCACGGGATAGAAACTTTCAGGCTGTTGAGCCAGTGGGATTCACTCTGAATGTAGAAGATCATGTGTATAGAAGTTACATATTCCCTTATCTCTGCAGGTAATATTCAGAAATTGATCTTGTCTTCACAATACTTGTTTATTGAATTGTCCTGCTGCAGAGACAGCGCGTGTCGTGCATTAGAACTTGTAATAGTTCATGTAATTATGAAGTGCTTTATTCATAGAATCAAAGAAAGGTTAGAGTTGGAAGGGACCTTAAAGATCATGGAGTTCCAACCCCCTGCCCTGGGCAGGGACACCTCCCACCAGACCAGGTTGCTCCAAGCCCCATCCAGCCTGGCCTTGAACCCCTCCAGGGATGGGGCAGCCACAGCTTCTCTGGGCAACCTGTTCCAGTGTCTCACCACCCTCACAGGAAAGAATGTCTTTCTGGTATCTAATCTAAATCTCTCCTCTGCCAATTTAAAACCATTGCCCCTTGTCCTGTCACTGCTCTTCCTGGCAAAGAGTCCTTCCCCAGCTCTCCTGTAGCTCCCTTCAGATATTGGAAGGCTGCTGTGAGGTCTCCCTGGAGCCTTCTCTTCTCCAGGCTGAAAAACCCCAGCTCTCTCAGCCTGTCTTCACAGCAGAGGTGCTCCATCCCTCTGATCATCTTCGTGTCCCTCCTCTGGACCCATTCCAACAGGTCCATGTCCTTCCTGTGTTGAGGACTCCAGAGCTGGACAAAGTGCTCCAGGTGGGGTCTCACGAGTGCAGAGTAGAGGGGTAGAGTCACCTCCCGCGACCTGCTGGCCACACTTCTCCTGATGCAGCCCAGGACATGTTTGCTCTCTGGGCTGCCAGCGTGCACTGCCAGCTCGTGTTGAGCTTCTCATCCATGAGTACTCCCAAGTCCTTCTCCTCAGGGCTGCTCTCCAGCCATTCTCCACCCAACCTGTATTTGTGCCTGGGGTTGCCACGTCCCAGGTGCAGGACCCGGCACTTGGCTTGGTTGAACCTCATGCAATCTGCACGAGCCCACCTCTCCAACCTGTCCAGGTCCCTCTGGATGGCATCCCTTCCCTCCAGTGTGTCAACTGCGCCACCGAGCTTGGTGTCATCAGCAAACTTGCTGAGGGTGCACTCTATCCCACTGCCCATGTCACCAACAGAGATGTTAAATGGTATTGGTCCCAGTACTGACCCCTGAGGAACACCACTCGTTACTGGCTGCCACTTGGACATTGAACCGTTGACTGCAATCCTTTGGGTGCGGCCATCCAGCCAGTGGATCCAGCCATATTCTCTACAGATATGTGCATTGTAAGAAATAGTTATTATATAGACAGTCCTATTATTATTATTTAAGGCAGTCTTAACCCTTGGTTCAGTTATGGGGTGACTGGGTCAGTACAGCCTGTACGTACAGCTCTGTACCTAGCACCTCTGATTAATTGTATTTTAACATTTTTGTTTGATTGTTGTTAAATTTTACTTTCACATTATTAAATTAAGGTCAAAAAATATGATTGCCTGAAGGGATCATGTATTGTTTGAGGAAACAGAATTAAAACTCTTTAGTTTTCTGGGAGATGAAATCCATCGCCAGCAGTGCTGAGGCTTGTCTCTAGCTGAGATTACTTTGGTGGACACCATCTATGGAACATAAATGTTCTATGTCAAGGAAGCAGTAACGGTTTGTCCATATCTATGGTGAAGTCTCAAGGAAAGAAACAGCCACATTTTACATTACTAACTGCTTTTTACAGAAGGACCTCCGTTCTTACCAGAGTCATTTGATCGAATTCTTCTTGATGCTCCATGCAGTGGGATGGGACAGAGACCAAACATGGCTTATTCCTCAACTTTAAGGGAAGTGACCTCTTACCAGCCACTACAGCGCAAGCTTTTTACTGTGGTATGAATTAATCGTTGAGTAGATAGGGAAAATTTATGTTGAATTTAGCTTATCTTGTCAGAAGTTAAGCAAAGAAGATAGTCTTAAGATTCAGTTAACATTTCAGCCCCACCATAGCTGTTGCCAGGTGAAGTCAACTTACTGGAGCATGGGGAAAGTAGACACAAGCCATAGTAAACAAAAAACTTTTTTTATTCCTTCAGTTTTATCGGCTTGAATTTATAATAATTGCAAGGTTTTAAGTCATGGAGCAGGTTAAAGTCTTTTCTCTGCAGCAGCAGGTGCTCTTTTAAGTTCAGTGCACAGAACTCCATGCAGTGGTGCTGTGAGGTGTATGAGATGGAGCACAAAGCCAGGAGGCCATATGACAATTTTTTATGCTAATAGGACTGTGCTTGGGGCGATGCAGAAAGATAAGATTTCATGAAACTTGTCCAAATCTGATTTACATGTATTCAAAGTGAGCTTGAATTGCTTGAAAAAGCAGCATGCCAAATATATGGAAATGGTTATGTGGACATCTAGTATCGCTGATAAAAATATTGTGTGTCCATGGGTGGCAGCAGGTGATGAAAACCAGAACTAATCTGTCTGGGATATGCAGAGCTGTACAAATAACACCTCCTACAAGGTCAATCATCTCAATGGCGTTAATAAACCACACGAGCCATACTGCTGATTTGGAAAGAACCTTCCTAATCCACGCAGACCTTTACTGTATTCCCTGAGAAGTATTGCAATGCCTATCTTGGACAGAAAGATTTGAGTTTGAGAAAGTGCTAACTTTGAATATTATAGCTTAATGGATTCTTGGTTAATGTTGCTTCAAGTTGTTACATTTAAAAATAAGCTGAACGATTGTTTATGTCTCCCTGCAGGCAGTGAAATTGCTGAAGCCAGGAGGTGTTTTAGTGTATAGTACATGTACAATTACACTCTCTGAAAATGAGGAGCAAGTTGCTTGGGCCTTGAAAACTTTTCCATGCCTCCAGCTTCAACCACAGGTAATATTTTCAGGGTCCTTCACCCAACGCAATGGGTGTGTTTTGGTACTGCAAAGTTACAAGTTATATTGTACTATCAATAAATCTCTTTTTCACTGCAGACCATTTTAACTGCTGTGGATAAGAAATATCACAAGGATTTCTGAGACTCTTCTAAATCTATTTTTGTGTTTAATTGAGCTTCATTTAGGGAATGTTAAGTAGTTTCCCACTGGGTACTGGGGTTGTTTTGATTTCTACAACAGTCATTAAAACAACACAGACAAAAGATAGTTCAAACAGGTCAAAATTTCTTTTGCAATTCTTAACGCGTATATCATTTTCTGGTTTTGCACATTCACAGCAGAGGTGAAAAGTTTTATTAATGCTACTGAAGTAGTGAAGACTTGCATAAAGAATGGGGAGATAAATGGAAAGAGCCTTGTGTTTTGAGGAAGGAGGATTTTACATGTATGGGAGCTATTTTTGCATTATTTTAAGGAATGAAGGAATGCATTTATTTCAGGCTCAGAATGTACTTTGTCTTTTTTGCCATCGATGCCTACCATTAAGATGTCTGGGAGGAGGCCATATATTAGTAATATATAGGGAGATATTAGTAATATATAGGGAGATATTAGTAATATGTAGGGAGATACTGCACACAGATCAAAAATACCTGCACGATATTTTACCTTTACTTGTACCTTGAGAGAATTTATCATCAGAGCCCATGCACCTCTCTCCCTCTTTGTTGATGTGATGATTTGGGTAGGTTATTTGTTTATCGTCATGGCTTTGAGGAAGAGTCTAACTCTGATACCTGTTCAGCTTGCTTACACTTTCTGTGATGACTTTTATCTGTCTTAAGAAGTTTAGATGCATCTTTTAACTGAAATTAAAAAAAAATAATAAATACAATAGTTGTAAAATGAGAAATTATAAGAAAGCTGGTAAAGATTTAACAGAACTGAAGCTTTTCTTAAAAGATTTGTGTGTCAGGGTTCTTCTACCTGCTTTCCTCACCATCCATTTACTAGGAATTTATCATTCCAACTGTTTCAACAGAGGTTATAAATATTGTCCTTGATAGAATGATAAAGCAGAGCACGAGCCCCATTAATTCAAATGCAAGATTAATTCTGGTTTACTGGACTTCCTCTCACCAGTAATACAGTCTTAAATAAAGTACTAGTTTTCATACACAAATGCTATATCTGTGTGTAAAAAGCTTTAAGTGTGTAGTGTATTTGAAATGAGATGACACTGAATTGTTTATCCGCAGATGGTTTCTAGTATCTTACAAGCAGTTCCCCAGCAGTGTAAGACAAGGTGATCTTTTCCAATGAAGAGGAGACTGGAGTTTAGGCTCAACTTACCTCGTGCTCCTTTACGTATTTCCCATATTCTTTAGTCTCTCAGCAGACACCTGCTTTGTACTCAGTCCTCTGGCTCCCACTTTCTCACTTTGGCAACAGGTCCTGGAATTACGCTGGGTAAAGGAAAAACAGGAGATGGAGCAGTAAGTGTTGATCTCGTTAGGTGGAGGTTACAGCATGGAGCTGGGCCTTTGCCTGTGCAGACTTAATTCCTCTCAGGGTTGTACGCAGGAGGTACCGGGTACATCAGCTGAAATGCAGTAACGTAACTGGAAGGAAAAAGTAGAGGAAAAAATTGGTCTGTCTTTCAGCGAGTCACTTGACCCTGTGTAATACTGTTTTCCCTGGACTTCTACCTTTCCACCCTCCCATCACGTTACTCCAAGTCACTATCCCTGGCTGCTTCTCTACCTTATTTTTTTCTCAAATTTCAGTGGACCCCTCTTTTTGTCTCTTAACTGAAATCCTGCTGAGGGAAAGGAAGAGAAAGACTCAGGCGGCAGCCTCGTGGCTTCCCAGCTTTGCAGCACACAGTTAAGCGACTAAAACTGGCACCATGTGCTCACTGGGTGAGCTCACGTTTTAGCAAAGTGTGATGGCTCAAAAACTGCTCTGCTGTCGGCTGCATTATTGACTACACTAGACTAGATTTACAAAGGAGATCTATTTTTGGTATCGCAATGCCAGCTTTTGCACATTTTATGCTGTTTCCCTACTGAATGCATTGAAAGAACAATCTAGCTAAGAATTAGATTTTCCCAGGAGCCACTATATTAAATAAAAAACAGTCACGGCTACTCACAAGAAATGCTGAGAAAGATTTTAAGCCCTTCTCCCCAGGATTTTGATGCCAAATGCCATCTCCTGAATTTAAATACTTGACCTGTTCCTTTCTTTCTCTGCCTTCTAGACATAGACATGTAACCCTTATCCCCTTTACCTGTTAGTCCAATTGCATGATGTAGGAAATCTGAAGGGCAGATTTTTCTGCTGCATCATCTTCCAGAACGATGCCTCTTCAGGCAGTAGAGTATTCTGGATTTGGGCTTTCAGTCTCTCCATTTGAGGTTTTTAATGTGAGGAATCCAGGTATTTCTGCTACTGTTACTGGAATCACTATTTTTGTCTTGGCTCATAGCTGTTAGTCAGTACAGGGAAGAGCTGAGTAATTTAAAAGTGAAAAAAAAACCCTAAAGGCTTTAGAGCTACTTCCTGTCTGCTGGCAACAGCTTGCTTGTGGTAGTTCAGTCCTTTGAGTACTGAACTGATGGAGCCCCGTGTACCTGGCTGCAGGAAGTGCTCTGAGCTGAAGTGGCTGAGGACACCCCAACCTCCTTAAAGTGCTTTGGACTTTCTAGTTCTGCTTTGGCACACATTGGCCAGATGAAGGCAAGAAGAGAAGGGCTGCATTACTTCTACATCCTCCCCTGGTGTGAATGACATAAGCCTAGCTTTCTTTGAGGATATAAACGATATAAACCACCTTAACAGTCAGGCAGCACTGCATATACTCAGTGAAATACATTTATGGCATTTAAGAACTTTTAACTTTTTTTTTTTTTTTTCTCTTTTTCTTTCTGACTCAAAAAGGAACCTCATATTGGAGGAGAAGGCATGAGGGGAGCTGGACTGTCAGATGATCAGTTGAAGCTGCTGCAGAGATTTGATCCAGCTGCTGTGACGTTGCGAGGAATGGATATTAATTCTTTGCAAGATTCCAGGGAAGACGATCTGGTTTCACTGGCAAATAAGGACTGTATAGGATTTTTTATCGCAAAATTTATTAAATCGAACAGTAAATAAGCACGGAGGAATGCACCCTGACAAAAAAAAAAAACACACTTCTGTGAAGAGTTTTAAGAGCAGTTCAGAGGTGAAGCGTGTTTCTTACCGCTGCCATGCTGTTGCCAAGGCAACAGGCTGACAGCAGGGTTGCTATGGCAGCAATAAAATCCACCAGCAGTTCTGCTGGGAAAGAGCCACAGGTTGCAGAGATGACAGGAAAAAAAAGAAAAAAAAAAAAGAAAGTCAGGGCTGGGGGGAAGGGCAGTATCATTTTATCATTTTTAAGTCTCCATTTGCTTTTGTGTCTGCAGCAGGTCAGCGTGTGAGTGACAAGTGTGTGCACCCATTCTGCTGCCTGGGCTCCCTCTCCTCCTGCGAGTCCCTTCACCGGGACAGGTTTCTCTAGGAAATGCAAACGTAAAATAGATGGGAACTATTGTGAATTTTGGGAAGAGGTAGCTCCTATGGAGGCTTCACCAATCGTTGATGCTCCACAAAACACTGTAAGATTTTACAAAGAACTGGTTTATAAATGGATACTTAGAACCTCATTTCTCTTTTATTTTAATACAAGCAAGATTCTCTGTACACATAGTATATACACAAAATACGGTTAGGCTTTGTAGCATGTCTTTGATAGCAGCATGAATATATTAAACCATCTCACTCTGGGAATGTAAATAAATATTGTTTCAACATCAAACTTCCCATGCATAACTGTATTGGTTCTGAAGTAGCCTATTAGACTGGCTGACAAGTGACAATTTTAAAATCAAACATTTGCAACAGAAGGGGCTACAGTTGTGATTAATATATCAAAAGACAGAAAACAATGCATAATACCAGCTGAAATGTTGCAAATCACCTTTCAAACAACTAAGAATATTAACTCTTTATTGGTTAGAAAGCATCACCAGCTATAAAATCGTAATAAAAATTGAAACTGGGGAAGCATGCTAATGAGAACTGACTTAATCCACTGCTCAAAGTTTTAATAATCTAAATTTTTGTATTTGAAATGTTTTTTTGATGTATTTGAAAATTCTGCTTCAGTTCCAGAGGTGTTCTCCATTTGAACAGTTATTCTCTTTACTCAGTACTGCTGGAACTGACAATAGCACTGAAATTAGAGGAAAAAGGTAAGTACAATTCAAAAACATAAACTGACATCTGTGTTTGGTTTTTTCCTCTCACTCATCAATTTCCAGTTTTTAAAAGCATTATCTGAAAAATGTCTGTCTTCTCACACGTAACTATTAGGTTGGATTAAAAAGAGCAACACTCCTCCTACAATTTATTTCTATACTGTCAGAAGTGCTTTTGCATTTGCTCGAACTCAAAACAATTTATACAGCTCCGTTTCTCAGTAGTCTGGTTGTTTACTTCTATTTGCTATAAATGTTTTGATACATTATGTTTTCTACTTTTCTTAAATAAAATATGACCCTTCTTTTTTTCTGTCAACATCAACCAGTCCATCGGCTGTAGGGCCTCTCCTAGCAGGGTAGGAGGGTGGAATTCTTGTCTGCTTTCGTTGGTCACTCCTTGCCATTAACCACAACAAGTCTAAAGAAGATGTAAAGTTTCATCAGTAGTAGCTGAGAGCTCCTGTTTAGACCCATGAGAGCTCATACCATAAATTACAGTCTGCTTAGTCTAAATATGGCTAAAATAATTACTTAGTAACAAAAGGGATTAGTCTTTCTTTTTCAGTACACGTTGAAATCTTTAACTCAATGCTAGTGAAAAAAGCATTTTCTTTTTGCAGAATATATAAATTCTGTAAACATTACTCAGCAAACATAGATTATATAGTGAAATTTGCGTATCCATATAAAATAAGGAACTTTGTCTCCAGTTTCAGTAACAGGATTTTTGTGATGCTGAATTTGAAAGAATTAAGATTGCTGAAGTTTTAGTGGAAGATTTCTTGAGACTTTTCCAGATTTCTTTAGTTTTGAATGATAAACAGGCCTTTCAAGAAGGGGAGCTCACTTGATTTTATACGAGATGTAACTGACTCGTATTTGATTCCAGTGTAATTGCAGACCAGACTTAACCTGAAAAAATTACTCTTATCTGAACTTTAACTACTCGAGTTGTTTGGCAAAAGTCAACTGCCTGACTTAAAAGACCACTTAGCATCTTAAAGGGATGAGCCTCATCAGCTGTTTCCCTTGGGCTCCTCTCTCTGTTGGTAATTGGGGAGGCAATTGGGAACAGAAACTCAATTAAGATGCTCCAAATCATCCCTTGAAGGAGCCAGTGTCCTTTCTTTGACTCCAGACTTGGCTAAATTAGATGACCACAGTTGGATGGATGCCCTTCCTATTTTTTTCTTTTCGTTACCAATCTTACTGTGACTTTAACTAGTGCAGGAATACTGTGTCACTGTCACAATTTTGACATATGGTGTATATATATTTTTAATACATAATAGTATTACTTTCCTGATAAGAGTGCTTTACACTCTGAATAATTACGCTTCAGTGTTTGGTGCTGAAGCACAATTGAATATATTTATATATATAATATATGAGATATTTATATATTAAATTGAAAAAAGTTATTGTCATTGTAATGAAAGATTAACCCTAGAAAACAGGTAGATCAGGCATGCAATCAGATCCTGTCTTTAAGAAAGTCTGAAAAGTAGTTCTTGCTATTTGCAGAAATAGTGATTAGTAATAGTGCCAAATCTAGGTAGTTATCTTGGTCAATATAAAGATATTAAAATAGGCAGCCTGGTATAGTATGAAATTATTATACAGCTTTCTGTGTCATGGAGTCCACCAATTTTTAGATCACAGGATTCTAGATGCTTATTAAAGAGAAGGGAATGTTTTAATAAGAAAGAGGCTGGTGATGGTGATCAACAAGAAATTACTTTGGAGTGGGTAGTTTAAAATACAAAGAACCTTCTTTTTATGTTTAATTGTTAACAACTAAAAAAATTATGAAAAAATCAAATTTTGTACTGCTAGAATTCATTGCAGAGTAGGTATGCATGACAGGTAAAAGGGGTAAGAATAAAGTACGAAAAGAGAACACAAATGAATTAGAAGAACCAACTTAATTGCTATTAGATCTGATATGACTCTTTTTTGGGGCTGCGTAGGAACACATCTCTGGGGTGGTAAGTTATAAAAAGAAACTGTAAAACTACTGTAAGCTCATATGTAACAGTTTGTTACATAAAAGTGGGGAAATAAATTATAGACAAATTGCCAAGCTATAAATTCGATTGATTAAAAACATTCACACTAAAAATGGCATCCACATATTTTACAGATGATAGAACTAAAATTCTTGTGAAAGATCTGCAATAAAGCAATAAATATAAGTCCATGTACACTAGAAATGTTATATTACACTCTGAAAAATAATTTCTCTGTTCTTCCTCTAGACTATGTAATAAAGTTTTTTTGCAATGTGCTTCACCTTCACGGAGGGAATAGAATTAAAGTCAAAAGCATTTGGGAAGTAGCTTCAGCCTGATGTGTTAAAGCACTCAGAGGTCACATGTAACCACAGCCCAAAAGAAATCTTTAGTGACTAACACAGGAGGGGTTTACACTAACCTTTGCACTTTGCACAGACACTGATTAAAAGCAATCAGACCAGCGAAGGGAATGATAATGGACCGTATTCAAACCTCTGCAGTCGTCACAGAAGGTGAATATGACTTTACAAGCCAAGAACGGAGCTTAAAAATGATAATTACTAACCAAAATCACAGCAGACAGTAAGTATTAAGGGGCAGGGTGTTAGACCTGGGCAGGAACTGCATGTACAGGATGAGCAACCAGACGTGCAGAGAAGTGAAAATATGTCTCTACTTTTATTCCAGGTTTGATGAGTTTACAGATCTCTGTGAAAATAGGTACTCCACTCAAGCTCACTGTAGCTTTAAAACCAGTCTTCGTTAATTAGGGGCAAATCCTTAGGAGAAACTTATCTATTTAGTTTTACACCTTGAGAAGCAAAACGTGTAGAACTCTTCTCAAATTCTGAACTCTTCATGCCAGACACGCTGAATTCGTGAGTATTCTAGAAGAGGGTTTAATGGATCTGTAAGTTTTTTAATTTCTAGGCGTTAATTTATCGATCAATTTAAAAATAGGGTTTTTTTAAATTTCTTAACTCCCACTGACGCTGCCTTCGAGCACAAACCTGTTTATCCCCACTGTCCTGTCCCTTCACAGCTCTGGTCTGGAGGCTGTTACTCCCACCTCCTTCCAGCCCCTCCTTGAGAGTTCTTTATTCCACGGTGTGTGTGTGTGTGTGTGTGTGTGTGTGTGTCACTAACCAACTGATAAAAGACAGACTCGGGCTGCTGACCAGCACTGATGTGTATTCATTTGAAAAGACATACAAAAATAAGGTTAACATCTAACATATATACACGGAAATGTTAAAATGCTTCCCATTGCTTCCATATACTGACATTCTTTAGAAAAATATAAAGTGAGAGATGACAAGAGCTATGTAGCACGTAACTATTTTATCTTCCTTTCCTTCTGTCATCTCACTGCTTTTATCATCTTTTTAGCTCATTTGAATAGAAATTTTACAGGTTTTGTACCACACAGACATAAGGCTCTGGCGCTCACTGGGACCTCTACCCTTCCTCAGGTTCAAAGCTCCCAAACCAGACACAGGAATATGAACTCAGCAGTAGCCTATTGCAAACAATAATATTAAAACTTTCTCTTAGCAAAATTTTGCAAAGACATTTCTTCACATTTCTTCTTTGATATGTCCTCCAGTTTGGAGTATTTTTAAAGCTTCTTAATTGAAATAATTCTGTTAAAGTGCTTTTCAAAGTAGTGCTCAGCAGGCAGGTGGGACTGTGCAATACGTGTTGTACAAGCTCACGTTACAAATTACTTGTCACTCTTCAAACAGTAACTGAAGGAAAGTCTCTTAACAAGTCTAATAACCTACTGAGTGAGTCCAGCTAAGAATGCATGTGTTAGTATGTTGTCTATACATAATTAGTAGGAATATACAAAACATGAGTCTCGCATTAGTTGGATTGGGACATGCCTTTTTTGGCCATATTTATATTCCATAAATCAATATATAGGCCATACTTAAATACTAGGGCTTGGACTACGCTCTTTATTTTCTCATTTGTCTATATATGACTACCTACTTCATGGTTTTCATACAGCAGTCCGTGCTTTGGAATTCTGCCAAACATTTCTTAAAGAAAGGTGGAAAATAAACACTCTCTGGAGCAAAAGTTTGGGGAAAAAAAAAAAAAAGAGAACACCACCAAAAAAACTGAAAGTATCGAAGTGGGATCCATAGATCACTTCTGGGAGGACACGGCTGTCATGTAACAGTTGGAGGGAGCACCAACGTTTAAAGAAGATGGTAAACCAGCTGAAGCCAGGCTCTACAGAGCAAGACATTATACATTCTCTTTCCATTTCCACGTGATCTGATATGATTCAAACAGCAAAGTCCTTCAATGTCATTTTCCACCGATACCCTGAAAATCCTCTCATATCAAAAGCCACTGTTTCTAGAGTCTTATATATCCATTTAGTAATACAACAGGTCTACTTACCTATGCTTCCTTTGTCTACAAAATCTTTTAGTGTTGTTTAGAAAAATGCTCAAAAATTTTATTTCTAGAAAAATACCCTTTTCCTTGTCTTCCCCACAGTTCATCCTTTGAGCCAAATAATACCCCTGAATAACCACAACAGTCAGCAGCACTGGGAGGAACAGCCACATACCTGACAGCAGAATTTCACACTCTTAGGTTGTAAAAAAAATATAAAGCATCAGGAAGAGGGGCAGGAGAGGGAGAGGGAGGGACAAAGTACATTTAAGGGAGTTTAAACTGAACTGCTTGGATGCTGGGAGATTGGAGAAAACATGCACCTGCCATACATCTTATCCATTTCACTAAAATGATAGTCAAAATCAGGCAATGCTGATATTCCCAGAATTAAAATAATAAATAAAAAGAACTTCCAGCTAAATTAATTATTATCCCACTACAGTCTTTATAATATATAATGTGCTATTTACAGTGAAATACAAAAAGTATTTCATTCATACAAGGACTACAAAGACTCTAAGTGTTTGTTGCAGAACAGCTTTTACACTAGGCAAGGGTATGGAACCTGCAGTCAAAAATAAGAGTGGATTTCCCCCGACTTACCAGTGCAAGAGGTGTTCAGGGCAAACCAAACCGTGTTCACTCCCTTTGAGTTCAATGCATTTTTCTCTAACCAGCTCGTAACAGAGTATTTTGTCACAGGCATTTTTCTAAGCTCTCACCAGCAGCACAAGGGTTTAGGTGAAGGAAAAGCCGGGAGCTGGCTGCAAGGTGGGAATGCAGAGGAACTGGCAAGTGTAGAAAAAGTGGAGAAGCTACAAAAATTTATTTTCCAACAAAATAACTCTCCACAAGCTGTGTAAACTTTTCTTACTAAAACAAATACTCTAAAACACAAGGATTTTACATTTCCAGTGAAACACTCACAGTAACATTTGCCTGGTTTTTACTCTCCTGAAGTCTCGACAAAGAGCCAGCAGATTTATGCTTTCTCAATTACCTGGGCCAGTAAACTCCCTCATATTCCCTCACTGCAATTTGCATTTTTAAATTAGTGGACAGAACGAAGAAAGGGGCTCGTTGGGCTCTTGAGCAATCTCTCTTTTCCTCGGTAGAGTCTCCCACTTGGCTGCCTGACGTGCACACACACACGTACACCCACCCACCCTCACGTACACACCTCTGCCGTGTGTGCTCCCTTATTCTGACAACAGACCAAAGAAATGCAGCTGTGTCCGTGGCCATTCTGCGACCTGTACGGAGAGGAATAATTTATAGTGGTAACCTCGTTAGCTTTAACCATAAATTTGAAATGCAAAATTGGGTTTGCGAGGACAGCATAAGGTAGAAGAGTTAGACCCTTTATCTCAAGCACTCGTTCGTATTTACAATAAGTATAAGCTTTCTGCTACAGAAGAAGAAGTCTTTAGGTTGAACACTGTTACAGATTTCCTAAATGAGGCTAGTTCCAGTTGCCAGTAATTCAAAAGCAAATCTGCTGACTTGGCATTAGGACTCTAAAACAGTGTGATCAAACTTAGATAGTAAGAAGGTGTCTGCAGAAATAACATTTATAAACTGTATATACAGTACACAGTACCAGTACATAGAAAATAGATTTTGACTTTATGATCCCCTGGCTGTAAGGCAAGACTGAATTCTGTCTTCGAATGGAGTCCACCAGAGGTATAAGCAACAGATAGTGGCCCTTAAATCAATATGCAAATCAAGTGCATACAAATTAAAAATCAGAGCAGACAAAAAGTTTTAGATTTTTTTTTTATGTGCTGAGTCTGGCTTGCTGAATACACTGGAAGTTATTAAACATCAAATGTACCTTTTTTTAAAAAACACTAACAACACCTCGATGGCGACAGATATTGTTCAAGTGGCAGCTACCAAAAAACAGCTTGGAAAACGGCGCAGTACAACATCAGGACCTCTGCAGTTGTACTACCCTAATTCAGAGAGCACTAACCAAAAAAATAAGTATATGAATATTCTATTTCATGCTATTGCTATGCGAGCAACAGCAATACAAATCAGCATACAGAAGGATACCATATGTTCTGCAATGAAGAACCCAAAGATATTTTCAAGGGGCATCGTTACAAGACTTCAAAGAAACACAAGACTGCCAGAGGCAAAAGTTACTGACGGATGTAAACATCCCTGTTCCATTCTCCCGCGTCGTTACGCTTTTTCGAGATCACTTCCCCATCCTTGTCACAATATTGGTCCCTCGATTTATGACGGCTACGCTGTTTGTTGCATTCATTGTGGTCCTGCTCGCGGTCCCTCTCCTTTGAGCGATGCCTTGATTCTCTATGTCTGTGATCACTGCTCCCGTGGGACTCGTCTCTATGATTGTGATCCCTGTGAGAATCATAGTGGTCGCCGTGCTCGTGCGAGTAGTCCTCCTTTGGCTCTACGTAAGCCGAATCTCTGCTGTCTTGTGTTTCCGAGTCAAAAGTTTCTTGCCTAGAAAGGCCTCTGCCACCACTGCGATGGTTGTGGTGTTGGCTCGAGGAAGAGCGATGCTGGGATCTCTTGATGGGTTCAACCCGTGCTTCCTCTTCAATTTGGGAACCACCGCGTTCGGGGGCTGAATGGTCATTCCTCTGGTCTCCTTGAGATCCCTGCTATCACAACCAGCAGTGAGTTCACATACATGAAGGACGCATTTAAAAACCTCCCCAATATCAAATTCAACTAGAAAGTATCGGGAAACCAAAAAAATTTCAGTACACAACAATCCACTTTGAATCTAAACTAGAAAAAAAAACAACATTAGAATTCAACTTTTACCGAAAATTCAGTATTATAATACAAACAATCCCTCTCACTCATCAGAACGGAGAGTGGCACTCGGGTTATTCTGACTATTCCAATTAGCAGTAATTGCCCACCACACTGCAGACAGAAAGAGAGCATGCAGAAGCAGGACAATCTGCAGGAGAATTAAAGAGGACATCGTGCCGGGAGAGGGCAGGTATCAGCCCGGAGTTTAGAGACGCCCGCTTGGAAACAGCCCTTACGGAAAAGTGATTTTAGAGGATTGGGCAGGTGGGTTCCAGCAGAGAACCAAAGTACAAAACCTTGGCTCTTTTAAAGGACCTGATTCGTTTTGGTTTTCTTGTAAGGAAAAAAAATGCAATTGAATCTTGTCTGAATGAAGTTTGTATTATGATACTAATAGTATCGCTGACCACCTGTTTTTCTCAGCAATAATTCAATTTCTTCACAGTAATGAAAAATTGAACTTTGACTTCATAATTTTAAGAGCTGAAGAATACAGACCATTGCTAAGGAAAGCAGGAGGAGAGCGATATTATCACCTAAAGAATTTCCTAACACACCACTACTATTAAAAGACTGAAATAAAAATTACCAGGTAATATCAAACCTACTCTTCACCAGCATAATACTTTGAAATCACTGCAAAACGAACAAGTGGAGTTATTTAACTCATTTGGGGGTTTCATTACATTAACTTGCTTTTATTCCCAAACCACAGCCAAAGCTTTTTCAAGCTTAATTGCAAAATTTTAAGAAATAGTTTACGGTAAAATTTAATTATCCTTCTCACATGAGGTGAAGAACGTCAAGACAGAATCATCTCTACCAGCACAAAATTAAAGTAGTTTTTAACAGAGTTACACAGACATTTGTGAGACTGTTCTGAATTTCTCAAAGTTAGCCTAAAGTTTTCCCTCCTATCTTCAGAGTTGTCTAAAAATAAGGATTGCCTCCGGGGCAGCTCACGGGCGCATCTTCTTTCAGTCTTTGTGTGTTGTGGGAAAGAGCTCGGGGAAGGAGGAAATTTCGTCCTTCAGCTACAGAACCCGGCAGGTGGGTTTCCTAGCAACCCAAAAAGTAAAATGACAGGAAATTGGAAAGGAACAAATCCGTATTTTATCAGAAACTTGTAAGAAGCAACATATTTCAAATCAGCAATTTGATAAATTTGACAAATGGTTATTTTCTAAGGCGCCATTTTGTTCTGTGAACCTCCCAGCCACTAACTGGGCTGCTCCATGTGTTCCCAATTAGAAACAAATGGTACAGATGAGAACAAGGTAACAGAAACAGCGGTCAAATTCCTGTTTTGTTCTTGCTTTTATGATCTCAAGATGATTCTGATTTGCCAGAAAAGGAATGTAGTAATTGTAAACATGAATAGATGTGTTCAAGGTGAACAGAAATGACTCAACGGAGGCGAATTATAAACAGAATCAAGTGAAAAGCTGAAGAGTCTAAAGCAGCGCCTGTTCTGGGTGTGTAAACACATTTTTAATAGTTCACAACCATGACTGGTTTTAAGGCACATAAATGCACGTGAGACCTTTTAATTCTCATATGGTCAAATGCCAAATATGCATGCATCTCTATATAGAAGCGTGACTAATAAAATCTGTCGTTGCTGTGGTTTGAGAACAAACGCAAAAGTTGACCCAGCTTTGAAGGGAACGCTACAAACCCAGCGTTACAAACCCAGCAGCATCTTCTCTGCTGTGACAAGTGCGTGTGGAGGAGCACAATCAATACATTTAGAACTAATACCTGCAATTTCAGAACAGTGTCAGGCTATTGGGATTTACGGGCAAGTTCCTTGACAGTAGCTTTCCCTATATATTTCTGGGGCACTGCGCAGTTAAAGTGTCAATCTGGATTAAGATCTGGTTTGTGGTTTGTAACCCAATTAGGGCTCTGAATTGGATTAGATTCTGCAGCCTGGGAATTTTAGGGCCCCATCTCATAAGGTTTTTCACCTAAAAGGGAGAAAGCTTGAGATAAGCCCATTTCATTGTTCAGGGTGTAATTTCAAGGAATTAGGGATCCTTGGAAAGGAATTTAAGCAGTGCTGGAAGAGGAGAGAGAGAAGTCTGTGTCCACACAGTCAGTTTGGATTCCTCCCTAATCCTGTGCCACATGTGTGTGACGTTGCTCCAGTCTTCTTTTTGGAATTAGCCAACTATTTCCCTGCAAGAGGAAAACTTGAGAACAGTTGTGAGGACAGCTTGCTCCGAAGCTCTCCATCAGAGAGACAGGAGGTGTATGGTCTTCACCCACTTAATTTCAAACAGTCCCAGGAGGCCTCACACGTTCAAGCATCTCGTGCCATGCAACGCACACAGCCAGCATCGTGCTATCAAAATACCCCTCTGGCAGCTGGACACACAACTCTCTCGTTACAATGTCCTCCTGGGACTGAGAAACCACAAAAACTAATGGCACCTCGTGGCAAAGGGGCGCTGCACCGGACCCAGGGGAGAACAACTTCAAATGCTTTGCAGTGTGGATGCGGCCCCCCCAGACCCAATGGCTGGTGGCATGGTTTATGTCTGCAGAGCAGTCCACAAAAATGGCACAGACATAGACTTCAAATTCTCCAAATAGAGGACCTTAACACTATTGAGAGAATGGGTTCACTGAATTTTGCTGAATTTTAGAGTTGGAAGGGACCATAGAGATCATCTAGTCCAACTCCCCTGCTGAAGCAGGATTGCCCAGAGCTAGAGGCAGTTACTCAGGACGGCATCCAGGTGGGGCTTGAAAATCTCCAGAGAAGGGGACTCCACGACCTCCCTGGGCAGCCTCTTCCAGGGCTCCGTCACCCTCACCATAAAGAAGTTTTTTCTCATATTTGAGTGGAACCTCCTGTGTTCCAACTTGTGCCCGTTACCCCTTGTCCTCTCACTGGCAACCGCTGAAAAGAGTCTGGTTCAGCCCCTGTGATTGGAAAATAACCCCACTACATTCCCAGAAGGTGACAGGCTCAGGTTTAAGATGTCAGCTGAAGAAGTACCACGGGAAAATGAAGCAAAAGGAATGTAAAATTTCTGAGTTCCATAAGAGACCCCCATTGCTTAGCACTTTTGGATTAGTAGACCTACAAACAAACTGTGAAACTGCAAATACATTCTCATTTTCAGTCCTTAAAATAAAAATATGTTAATTTGTAAGGAGATAGCAAAACATTCAGAAAAGTGTTATTAAAACTCTGTATAGTTCCTTCAGAGAATGTGGTTAATAAAATGAGTAAGTGAACTGTAAATCCACACCCAAAAGGCATAAAAAAAACTTGAGCAAAATAATAAACATGCCTACATAGCAAAGAAAGTTTATCTAGCAAGTCTGCACACAACAATACTGAATTTCATACTCAGAAATTCTTCCAGCTCACAATTTTTTCAGGGGGTTTCAGCTCTGAGGACAGAAAAAAAGGCAGAAATGAGCTACAGCTTACAGTCGTCTTTTCCTGCAACTGCTTTTGAAAGGAAGAGGAGCAGATATCCTGCAACGTGGCTGAAGCGGTTTTTCTTGCTAAAACCTGTCAAGTCTGTGATCCTCTAATGGGAAATAAATTCTTTGAGATAAAACTGTTTTGCAAGACCATAAAAAAAAAAGGGCAAATGTTTGGCATTTTCATTTGGGTGCAGATTATTTTTTTTTTAATTTTCTAAAAGGAGGCATTTTTTCTTAGCCATAGTTCTGATATAAATATGTAACTTATGGGCCTATAGGGAACTTAGGTGGAAATTTAGATGTAGTAAGCCATTATTTGAGCTTGGACAGATTTCACTGACGCCCCAGTGTGATCTTATTGGCCTCGAGGTGCCACTCACTATTTATAATGAAGTAGCATCTTTAAAGACTTCATTTCATGCTATGCAACAGGTATACAAAGGAGAGGATCTCCTTATGCTGAGAACCTTAACATGATTACACAAAGCAAAAGTCGAAGGAGAAACGAGAGGACACAATATGCCCAAAGTCAACAGGCAGGACAATGCAGAGGTTGGAATAAAGCCTGTTTTTCACAGAATCACATGGGGTTGGAAGGGACCTCTGGAGATCATCTAGTCCTACCCCCTGCCAGAGCAGGTCCACCCAGAGCAGGTTGCACAGGAACGTGTCTGGGGGGGGTTTGAATGTCTCCAGAGAAGGAGACTCCACCAACTCCCTGGGCAGCCTCTTCCAGGGCTCTGCCACCCTCAAAGTGAAGAAGTTCCTCCTCATGTTTAGATGGAACTTCTTATGTTCAAGTTTGTGCCCATTTCCTCTTGTCCTGTCCCTGGGCACCACTGAAAAAAGACCGGCCCCATCCTCTTGACACCCTCCCTTTAAGTATTTATAGGCATTGATCAGATCCCCTCTCAGCCTTCTCTTCAGACTAAAAAGCCCCAAGTTCCTCAGCCTTTCCTCATAAGAGAGATGCTCCAGGCACCTCATCACCTTTGTAGCCCTCTGCTGTACCCTTTCCAGCAGTTCCCTGTCCTTCTTGGACTGAGGAGCCCAGAACTGGACCCAGGGCTCCAGATGGGGCCTCCTCAGGAGGGGGAGCAGAGGGGCAGGATGACCTCCCTCGACCTGCTGCTGGTCACACTCTTCTTGATGCATCCCAGGATGCCACTGGCCTTCTTGGCCACAAGGGCACATTGTTGGCTCATGGTCATCCTATTGTCCACCAGGACTCCCAGGTCTTTCTTCTCACAGGTGCTCTCCAACAGGTCAGCCCCCAACCTGTACTGGTGCAGGGGGTTATTTCTCTGCAGGTGTTGCACCCTACACTTGCCTTTGTTGAAGTTCATCCGGTTCCTCTCTGCCCAGCTCACTAGACAGTACCCTCACTGTTCAGAGCAGGCTGCCTCTCAAGGTCTTTCTGCACAATGAGCAGGGAGACTCAGGTTTTATTGAAGAGTTTGGTTTGAAGGAAGTATGTACTTTTCACAGCAATGGCCAATGAATAAAAGAACAAAGTAAACCCTGGTGGGGCCACTTTGACCTTGAGACTTCACTAATTCTCAACATCTCCAACTCCATAGCCTGTGGGAGGAGAGGAACAGCTTCCCTCCAACTTTTGTGGATCTGCTCTGTACGTAACCCAATTTGTCACGCAGAGCCTCTGGGGCTGGGATTTGCCTCTTAGTGATACTGTGCCCATCAGTCAGAGAATTACCAGAGGCTGTAACGTGCATAGTATTAGCCCAGTTTTATTCCTCTGATTGGATTACATATGGCCAGCTATAAAAATGCTTGTGGCTGGCACACATAATACTGGCACAGTGGTGTCCTGGGCACAATGAAATCTTAAGTATTCCACTTCACATCACCATATGTTTTCAGTCAGGCTGGCTTAGTGCTTGGAATCAAACCCAGCCCCCTCGTCAACACACAAACACACGCTACTGTGACTACAACAGCGTTAACAATAACGTGCCCGTATTTGCCTTTTATACTGAAAATGGGCGAATGTCTACTGAAAAAAGCTCTTACTCTATCACAGAGTCACATGGGGTTGGAAGGAACCTCTGGAGATCATCTAGTCCAACCCCCTGCCAAAGCAGGTTGCACAGGAACGTGTCCATGTGGGTTTGGAATGTCTCCAGAGAAGAAGACTCCACCACCTCCCTGGGCAGCCTATCAACAACTGTAAGACATCTTCAGCATATTCTAATACCAGACTACCACTGTGCTTTGGAAAAGGAAGAAGCTGATAGAAAAAAAAAAAAAAAAAAAAAGAAGAAATGGCATAAAAACTGTACCTGCAAATTAATATTTGGACCTGGGCTAATAGGAAGAGTGGCTGTTGCAAGTGTGCGAGTGAGAAGCTGGTTAGGAGGATTGCTGCTAGGCGGATGTGTGGCCTTCCAGTAGGCTTCCAAATAGTCAGCAAGGTGCTCACAAGCATCTTCAAGCTGGTTCTCATCAAGAATTACATCGAACATTTCCTGATAAAGGAAAGGTTTTAGTGAGAACAACCAACAGCTAAAGAGAGATCAGCTAGAGACATTGACTACCAGATTTTCCATTCATCAAAAATGAACCACATTTATAATTCTTGTGTGAAGATATTTCACCCTTTTGGATTATTTTTTTTAACGCAATTGATACAAAAGACAGCAATCGTAACTAACACTAATGTTACACGTGCTGAAGTGAGACCTCATGACTTCTACTTAGTAATGTACAAATAGTCAATGAAGATAGGAAGAGGCAGCTTGAAAAAACCTTAAAACTCAAATATCCAGCAAGAAATGTTAAATATTGAAGTTTTTAGCTACTGGAACAATATGGAATGGCAAGAAAAGGGATTCAATCCCCGTATCTAAAATAACTAAGAGAAAACTAAGACAAACTAAACTCAGTAACTAATAACAGTAAGAAACATAAGCACTACAGATCATCCAGTTTCCAAGTGTAATACAAATACTAGGTAAGAGATTAGGCACACGGCCTTATTTTAAGAATCTAAAGCTAGGGGGCGAGTTTCCTGCAGTCCCTCCCTGGTCATGGAGATGGAAGTCCTCCTGAAGGCAGCTGTGAGAGACTACACAGGTCTCTAGCATTGACTTCCTGGGGACCTGAGGAGACTGGTCTCTTAACTGAGATGCTTGAACTTAAGTGATGGAACCATTCCTCTCACTCAGCTCCATAACTATAGCAATTTCCCCTATCTGCAACTGAGCAGAACGTTCATCTTCTGGTCTCTTACCCATGCTCTTGGCAGTCGAGTACGCAGGCAATAATGCTTGCCGTGTTTATAACACAGCTGGGGTCTCATCATCTCTACTTTATAGGTGGAAGTTGAAAGAATTTGCTTCAGTGCACATCAACAGAAGAATTGCAGAACTCTTATTAGCTATGCAATACCCCACAGCTCTTTGCCAAAACTGTGACAAGAACACCAGCGGTGATGGGCTGTGGTGACGTATTCCCAAAGGGACCTACCCAAACCACCAGCCAGAGATAAAGCACAGTCACTAAGAGGGTTCGTTTTTCATTTTTTAGACCAGTGACCCCAAAAGAATTATCAAGTAAAGCAAATGCTCAGCTTGTTTGAGTGGTGAATGTATTCAGCACACACCCCAGTAACTGCCTGGGACTGGGACTGGTTTGCCCTGCACTCTTGTGCGGAGCCCGGAGACCTCAGGAGACATTGTGCAAAAAAGCAATAGTGAAACATGGCCAGAAGAGGGCAAACATTCCCAGAAATGATGTAATTAACCTCCTGCTTGAAAAGAAAGGCACCTTTCAAAGATGAGACAGAAATTAACAGTAACTCACGGGAGGACACTGGGACAGTTTATCAGCTGCCACCATCTGAACGTTAAGGTGTTTGGCCTGAGATTTCCCTCGAGATTTTATTAACCTCTGTAAAACCTGTGAAAAATAAGACATTAACAAAAGTGAGCAGATTTTGACTTAAGTGTACATATATAACCACTTAAAATATTTACATTTTTAATTGTCCACTTAAGCAGATCTTTTGCTGGATTCAGAAGCATTTCCCATGCTGTTTACAACCAGAACAAGCTAATTCTCATTTACTTCCCAACATCTCCTGTCCTGTTACGAGCACTAAAAAGTTCCCCTCCTGTTGCTTCTGGTTTTATTTGTTGAAATTCTTTAATTGTTCTCCTGAATTCTCTTCTCCTAATTCATTCTTCTCTTTCAAAGACCTCTTTACAGGGTCTGTGAATTTATTTATTTTTTTTACAGAATGAAAGAGTACATTACCAGGAGATATAAAGCTTACCTATCAGTCTGATATTTGGTATGTGAAAATCCTCTTTTCATTTCTCTATTATTTTGATTTAATAAACTGCTAGCATTACTTATGTGATAGATAGTAAAAGTGCCCAATTTAAAAATCTATTGGAGCTACAGCATCTTTTCCAAAATGGGTTTTGTTAACATCAGAGCTAAGATAATTTTTTTTGATTAATATTATTTCAGCAACCAAAGGAAAGCAATAGCAATTCATAGCTCTGAACTTTAATGAGGACATGGGATTACGTCCACCTATAACCAACAATAAGGGGAAAAAAAAGATTGAAACAGCATGAATATCAGTAAAATATTTACCTTAGGAGAAGAAATCTTTACATATACTATAATGGGAGCCAGAGAGGTTTTGCTTAGTTGAGCTGGGTGGTTAATGGTATCAGCATCAAGCACTACCAACTGCAGAGTCCTTGCTAATTCAAAAATCCGTTCAATTTCACTTTGAACTTCAGCTGCAGATAAGGAGAAAATCAGACTTAGGAAAATATTAAAATGCAATTAGTTTTAAAGAAATGCAAAAAGGCGGTAGACTGGCGTGTTGCTCCTCCTCAGGCTGGCAGAAGCTGCTAGTCCCTGGCACACTAAGGAAACAAATGCAACGTTAACGAGAGCATTTTGCCCCCCGTCCCTTGCCCTGGCAGGCAGCTCCGGCTGCCTCTCTCACCTCCACCGCTTCCTCCCATCCCAGCCTAGAGACATCCCTTCTACAGGACCCCAGTCCGTGCCTGTAAGGAAACAAGAGGTGAGAATGCCTGCTACAGCACATGGCAATCTCACTCTGCCATTAATTTCCTACATGGGAGTAATTTCAGCTCAGATGTTAATCTGATATTGAAATAAATTTTCTCAAACTGGAGTGCCTGAGCTGGCATTAAGACTTACTGAGGGGTCTATACAAGCAGAACCTCCTGCTTTTCCACTTACTTCAACTTATCAAAGCTCTGGAAAACAGAGTTTCCTTTATATGCTGGCCTCAGTATGATACCATCTGAAAAATTCGATTACTATGTGTAAAACGCTTCTTGAAAAACATGAATTCAATAATCCAAATAATGTGATGGTACCTTCCTCACAACCCCAGAAGTTCTGGAAAGGTGATTTTCCCAGAAAAAATCATCGTATCGTCTGGTAACCCATACGGCCAGCTTCTCAGCACCTTGCCTGACTGGCAGTAGTTTCCAGAGCACACCATTCCAAGACAGATGGACTGCATCCGCTTTCACAAGTGATGCAGAAACTGTTTCATTCCCAAATGAAATAAAACTAAAGCTTATAATAGCAAAGTCATCCTTCAAATGGAATCACATTTTCCTGATCAGATCTTGCCATGGGCTGACTTCACAGAGAAGTTACAGCAGTTGGGTGATTTGTGCAAGTCTCTAAAGAAAGTTATAAAGGTAGACAAGATTGGACTTCATATAGGTTTCCCTTGAAAGGCTATGCATACCCCAGGAACAGAAACCAGATTAGATCCTAGCCCATTCAAAGTAAATATTAGAAGATAACCAGTAGAAATTTAAATGTCAACGAGAGGTACTAAAAACTTATCTATTAGAGAGCTTCTTGAAATTACACTATCAGCATTTTATCTATTATGCTGGGACAAGCATTACATTTGCTTGAAAACACAGCCTATCTGATCTGACTAGAGAGAGTCTTCTATAGCTGATGGTCTCTTTCAAGAGGTGTGAAGAGATTTATTTTTGTTATCTTAGAATAACGACCGAATAAATTTAGTACCATGATAAGGTTGCAAAATTTCCAAGAGAGAGCAAAGCACCCCAGCTAGTCTCCATTTAGCTCAAAGTCTTTTGGTTTCAACTGACTAGGTGACTACTATGATCATTTTAACGTCTGAAACGGCCGCCCAAAAAACCTAAATGTGATGCTCTCTACTGGGAGTAGGTTGACATTGCTTTGGATCTACTGGAGATGACTTTCATCCGTTTGCAGTTATGTCCAATTCTGGCTCCGTGCATGCCAATCAGTCGTTTACAGCAGAGAACGCTGCGAGATGCGCACGGCGTGCTGGTGTGTGCTTTCCTGCTTGTCAATAAAAGCCCTGTGGCCCAGCTGCTGCCTGAATTAGGACCACATTTTTGAAGACAGAACTTCTGATGGTTCTTGGCACACTCACGATTACATTTTCTGCGACTTCGTTACACAGAGATATTGTTGAAATGACTGAATACCATTGTCTCAGTGATTTAGCAGAAGATAGTCAATAGTCTATCCCTAATTTAAGTCCAAATGACAAATAGAATAAACATATCAGAGAGAATTTGTCACACTGTTCTGATGATGAGTTTGGATTGCTTTCCTGCAATTTCCAACCAGGCTCAACACTTCAGTCAGAATAACAATATCCGTTAATGTATCATTTTAAGACCATTCCAGACTGCTAAAAACCCTTGTTCAAGACAATTTATAACCAGCAAAATCTGTCTTTTTGTCAGGATATCATAATTTTGTCTGGGGAAGCAGTATTTGCTAGACTGCTGGAAGCACTTTTCTGCCAGTATAGAATATATCTCTGTGAACTAGATTTCCTGCTATACTTTTTGAAACAACCCTTTGCCAGGACAGAGAATGCCTCAAGGTATCTTCTATTGTGAAACAGATCCAGGGCAATAATTGCTGGTAACTATGGTCTTATGAACCAATAGTTTCTGCCTGAGTTGGAAGATGGAGAAATAACTTTTCCATCAATTAAAAAGTATTTCAGTATTTACGTTTCTTGACTTGGCTATAGATGAAAAGTTCAAGGAACTATGCTGGATGATGACTGGTTGATGAACTAGTATGTTGTGCCTCTGCCTCTCCAGGCAGGAATGGATGGAAAAAAATGCCACAGAGATTGCCGAAGAGGTCCTGATCTCCTGTCCCTTACGGTACTTCTTTAGCTTCTAGAAAAGCCTTCATTTTGCTTGAAATCTTCCTTGTATTCTAACTTTTTACTACACTCAAGATTGTTGCAATTACTTAAATAATAGTAGCTTCTCTTATTAGACGACAAAGGATTTATCCACTGATGCAGCTTTGGTTTTCTTCTTTATTTAGCAACAGGTCTCAAAAGATTCTTTCCCAACAAGATGCCCAAGACAAATTTTCTCTCAGACTTTTGACCAAAGTAAGCAAAGAATCCTCAATGTCACATGGGGATAGTAACACAAATGTCACTGGTAGTTTAAATAGAGAGCTGAGAACAATAACAGTGTGATATCTTCAAAGCAGCACAGTAATAGCTTAACAATTTCCCACTTCCATGGATATCATCTATTTTTAAAATAATGTCCCTTCTGATGTACTGGAGAGCTGTAACAGTGAGGCTGTAACAGTTAACTCCAGTAAATTTTGTTTGCCAATCATAATGAGAGGCATAAACAATTAGATTTACTGTGACAATTGTCATGAAATGCTGGCAGCCCAGCTACAACACTCAAAAGCAGAAACAAGCTATCAAATTTTGAAGTGACCCTTACAATCTATTTGATATGGCCTCCTCGTTAATAAGAAAGGGAACATATTTTAAATGACAGGAGCACTCATTTATTCTATACAATAGAGGGTCTACTGTGCTCTAAGACACAAGAAGAACACATCTCCCAGCCAACTTTAAATATTGCACATTTAAACGTACTCCCATATATTAATTCCAAATATCCCTCCTGTACTCAGAAATGGACAGAAATTCAGTGCAATGAGAGCACAAGTAAATGGCTTATCCCATTATAGGGCAGACAAATGTTCTTTACACACGTTGGACCTTACAAGTGAATTTCAAGCAAAAATTCAGTTCATTAGAATCATCTCACCTGAAGTAAAGGCAAAACCACAGCAACACTACTTTGCACCTACGTCAATTCACTAATAACAGGATGAACTATGATGGAATTTAGGGCCGCTTATACAATGCCATGCTAAAAGAACATCTCTACTCTACACACTTGGAGAAACACACCCCTCCTTCAAACCTGGGCAGAAACCATGAGTAGCAGCCAGAAGACACTGGGACACCCAACTTGGCAGAGCAGTGGCTACACCAGCAGTATGTTTTAGGGAGACCCTGAGGAGATAGCAGTTTCGTGATGGGGATGTGACGCAAAGTGGTCATGCTTCTGGCCTGCAAAGGCCAAATTAGAAACCACAAAATATTGCTTATACGCAGCAAAGAGGTTTTGATCTTCAGCAGGAATGGTGATGTTCACATACTGTCAAGTGAGTACAAGTTTAATATCCTAATCAATTTGATCTTGTCTACTTCTCTTTGGTATCTGCTGCACTGCTTTGTTCATAGAAACAGATTTGTAAATTATTACTTGACTGCAACAGCCAGAGAGACAAAGCGTTCTCTTTTTCTTAACAGAGCTCCTGATATTACAGATGGATAGCATGGAAAGAACTTACCTATGTCAATGCATGTCATACAAACATGATTAGCAACACCTTGCACAAATGGCTTTCAAATAATTTTATAAATTAAAGGAGAAGAGACATCAGCAGCCATGATTCTTCTTATGCTAATTCATTTATACAAGCACACTTACTTCAAAATAATTAATCGCCAAATCCCATGAACATAATTAAAGAAATGAGAAGTTTAAGGCAGCCTCAGGAATTCCAAAACAAAGGCACTAGAAACAAATGTGCCATATATCCCCCTTAAAAGCCCATAGAAAGTATTTTAACAGAAAAACACCTGAGAAATGGCTAAAAGCTATATGTGAAATCCAAGAAAATGAAAAAAGAAAAACCAAAGGGAAGCAGTGACTATTGAGTTGTGGCCACCCACCTCTTGATTAAGAAGTAAGTCATGAGCTTGACTGACAGAATTCAACTTTTAAATTTTAATTTGTGAGCGTGTGTGTGTACACATGTACACACATGCTTGTACTTTGGGCAAAAATCACTTAAGTAAGTGCTCCCTCAGGTACTGCAGTAACCAGAATGCAGGTACGTGCCACAGCAGGCTATATACATTAGATGCCTGTGCTGGCTACATACAAAGTGGACAGACCAAGGTGCTACCCAGGGTGATCCAGAAAGCTACACGGTGTGTGAGCCGTCTGGAGCAAGCCAGTAAGAAACCCCACGTGTACAAAAGTGCTTGGCTTTTTTCTCATCTTACCCTTTCCTCCCCTCGAGCACCAAGGTTGCCCTGGGTAGGCAGGGAGCTAACAGCAGGGATGTGCTGCACAGGGGACAGCTGGCTCCATCCCTTCCCCGGCCAGGGAGGTTCAGCCTCCTGCTGTCCTGCCAGAATTAGGTGTCCCACCCCACACTGGTTCCATTGCTGGGGAGCAGGAGCCTCTGTGCTTCCCCTCCAGCCTACCCAGCTAAGAAGGAAAAAGTCTTGGACAGGAACGTAAGCAAATAAAAAGGAATAAGTGCTCCACTTAGTCCTCAAGCAATGAGCCAGAAGACACCTGGATTACAGGTGTTTTAATCAAATTTCTAACATAAATGTAGCTTTGTGCGTATACTTACATTTCCTGGCCTCAACCAAATCC
The DNA here is from genome assembly GCA_033628505.1 of Tringa tobata. Taxonomy (NCBI): domain Eukaryota; kingdom Metazoa; phylum Chordata; class Aves; order Charadriiformes; family Scolopacidae; genus Tringa; species Tringa tobata. Next base: position 1,970,273 of record JAHREE010000163.1, on the reverse strand, counting down.
CTTAGCCACTAGCTTGTTACATAAAAAGGGGAGGGTGGGAGTGGGAGGATGACAATATTTTCCAGGGAAAGTGGCTGCATGTGTTACTCACGCCTAACAGATGGGGCTCCTGGGGGGGATAAGGCAGGGAGGAGAGGAGCCTGCCTGCTGCTCCGCCTGGAGCTCCCGTCTGGGATCCTCTGGAGGGGAGCTGTGGGGTGAGAGGTGCTGCAGGAAAACAGGGTTTTCCTCTTTCTGCCTGCTGAGCCTCAGTGTAGACAGAATTCAGATGGCCTGGAACGCACGTACACAGCCGAGTGGTATTTCCAGACACAATGTGATGTTTGGAAACCTCAACATAACCAAGGTCTGTTTATAATGGACTAACATCTCCTGAAATACAATACTGTAAATATGTGAAAATATAAAACAGTATATAAATATATATATACTATATATACTGTATATATAGTATATAAAAATACTAAATAGCACATGAAAATGTCTATTTCCTTATTTGTACAGGTTAGCAGAATGATAGCACCCATGGAATGGTGCCTCTTGTGCCAGGTTCAAACTGGAAGTAAATTTTTATGGCCTATGAACAGCAAACCCTGAAATCAGTGGATTGCAGCCAAAACAGGAGTGGATGAGCACGGCACAAAGGAGAACTGCACTGAGACAACAGCACCAGGTGGAACCGCAGCCGCTCCAGGTGTCGGGCAGCAGCAAAGCACTGCATCCATCACTCAGCATCCCTACACTCTGCTAGAGAGTAACTGGGAGAGTAAGAATGGGCAAAGAAGCAGCCTAACATCTGTTTTGCCCAGAGGACCAAGCAAGTGTCTCTGCATAGTTCATAGTGGGCATCATTGCATCAGGCTGCATGAATGGGGGTCTTTCTGCACCATTACTCAGGGCGGTCCTACAGGCTTTTACACCTCTGGTCCACACGTAGACACTAAGAAAGCGTTCCTTAGGTTTTTTATTTTTATGTCTGTTCTGAATAAAACAACAACGCTCAGCCTTTCTCAGAGATAGGATGTGGAACCACTCCACGGCTGGCTATTCAGCTCCTCTTGCTGAGGGTGTGCCACTCGCAAAACATTCGCGTATTCACCGAGTGGGAGAGATACTGACTCTGATGCTTATTGTGGGAGGCAAAACACGTGGATTCCAGTTCGTTCTCCAGGGAAAGTTTAATTATTATGCATAAGACTCAGCAGGACCGACTGGCAACCATCATAAAGGTGATCATAGCCCTGTCATGCTGATGGAAGTTATGAGTTCATGCCTCTGTTAGCAGAGAACAGAAATGAACCCAGATTTCTTGGCATTCTGCTTGAACAACCCAAACCCTTAGTCTTGGATAAAATGAGGAGACAGGCATCAATTTTTTATCAGTTCCATAGGCCTAGGAGAAAGAAAAAATACTGGATCAATTCAACCTACAGGTGTGAATAATTTTAAGGGAAGCAAACCATATTCTTAAACAAACAGCTAACTTGCCAAAAACATTTAATTAAACTATCCAGGTATTTTAGTTGCTATACAGAAATCTGTGACCTTAAAAAAATGATGCTAATGCATTTCTACATTGCTTTTTTTATAGCACATGCTTTGCTTGAAGACAGTTATCAATCTTATGTATTTCAGTGCAGTGCCATGACAAAATATAGTGACATGTTGCTGAGAGCAATCTCTAATTTACAGAAATCAAGAATTATTTTTTTTTCTCCTTTGGAAGCACTCAGGAAATTTCATTAAAATACTTTGCTAATAGTGTATCAAAAAAGTATTCATAAATTAGAATATTGGAAAGTTAGTATCAAGCTTCTAACACAGAACTACCTGGAGAACTCATTAGAGAGACTCTGACCTTAGAAGTGAACTAAATCAAGGCTGGGCCAGCAGGATAAAAGAGCGTTTTAAGACACGAGGCTGATAAATTTTAACTGGTTCAGGATCTTCGTGCCAGTCTTTCCCCATCTGTGTGTAAAAAGATGTGTAGCCACATCCTCATGGTAACCGAAAACCTCTTGGCTGCTGTATCCCAGCATTCTGGTTCAAGGCAGCTTCAGATTTAGCAGATTACTTTACTCTATCTGATCATTTAATGCCTGCACGTCAGAGCTCTGGACATTTGTCCCAGATATCTTGATAAAGGGACAATCAAGATTTTCCACAACACATTGAACGCCTTTCTTCTTCTTTTTGAGCCGTATTAGATCCTTGAGACTTTGCAATGAAAATTCCCTTTCGGTCAAATCCTAATTTTACATTCCTATTCCATTCCTCTGTAAGAAGGGGAGGATTTTTATGAAGCTTAGCGAGCACTGTTATAAGTTTATTTTTAATTTATAGTCAGGGAAGCATTTACTTGAAACTTATCATATATAACAACTGTCATTAAATTACCAAACATGGAGAATACGAATAACGTTATCATATATATAATGTATAATATATACATTAAAAAAATGTATATATATCATATATATAATGCATATATAGAAAATAAATTGTTACCATAGTTTCATGCATTCAACTGGCTTTTCACACAGATATCAAGAAAATAAAAACACAAGGCTGAAATCTGCACTGATAATCCAATACTATTTCTTCAAGCATTTATGTTTCATTTTCAGAAAACAAAACTCTGGGATATCAACCTAATGATGGGAATGGGAGCTCTCTACATTTTCTAGAGACAATTTTTCAAAGGTAGGCACTAAATTGCACATGCAAGTTGGGTGCACGTAATGCCTGACAGGTTACTGCATATGCACATACAAAGCAAATAAAAATATTGCCAGCCATTTGACTGCCATCAATTTACCATACAGACAGTGACATATTTTACACCAGCACTCACATGTCTGTGTTAGAATATGCAGATTAGGTGCACACAGATTAGAAATGTACAGTGGAAAACCTAATCTTTAGCGTTTACTTGTCAATCTCAATTTTTTTTTTTTTTTTCATTACTTGAAAATAAATAATGAAAACCAGCAAGATTTTCTAAAAGAAATACTTAGCAACACAGTACAGGATTGGCTTTTGTCTATCAGTGAGCCAGTTACAAGAAACACACGGTGGTTCTGTGAGGTACAATAAAGCACTGAACACAAAACAGCAGGAAAAGTAATTTGCAAGCTTGTATACATACCCAAAACATCTGGATAGGGAGAGCATTAATGAAGCAAAGAATGGAAAAAGCCAAGACAATCAGGTTCTTGTACAAAGCATACAGCATGAGGTAAGGTTATAAACAAGTATAACATACACAGAAGCAACAAGAAAAAGGTTCGGGTCATTTTGACAAAGAAATGCAGCAAAAGCACAAAGCTGGTTCAGCAGTTTCTGCAAATGGCATATGTAGATATAGAAATTTAATTAAGCCAATTGGGACTGATTTTCAGGTGAATGAGATTAAACCATGTACTCTACCTTCTCGGAGAGAAAAGTCTTTTCAAATTATAGGTTTCTTCTAGGCTTGTAAAGAAATGAATCAATTGCCCTTTCCTTAAATTTAGTTCTAGCATTTCACATATTAAACACGTAACAAGCAAACATTTCTCCTTACATGCAAAACAAGCTTTCATACAGGAGAGGAATAAGACTGTACTGCCTCCCTAAATCTTTACGAGCCAGACAATATGTGTATAAAAATCTTGGATACATTAATTTTACACTAGAATATTCAGTGGTAGCATGGGTTTCCAATGAGTCAAATCCCAAGTAAATTTTGAACTGATTTCTTTACAGAAACAAATTTCCAGTAGGTAAGCGTGTGTGTAGCATTAAGCCCATTGAGACTTCCCTATAATCCTGTAAATCCAGTTTCTCATGGCAATTCCTACTCCTGATCATCACGTTGTTTGTCTGTGCCTCCTTGAAATTAATTCTGGGTTATCTACTAAATCGATTCCAAATAATGGTGCTCACCCTGCTGTTTACTGTGCAATGAACAATTATAAACAATATTCAACAAAATTCAGACCCTGGAATAGGCTGCCCAGGGAGGGGGTTGAGTCACCATCCCTGAATGTGTTTAAGAGTCCTTTAGATGTGGTGTTGGGGGATACGGTGTAGGGGAGAACTTTGTAGAGTGGGGTTGATGGTTGGACTCGATGATCCCATGGGTATTTTCCAACCTGAATGATTCTATGATTCTATTATATACATAATCACGTTGGGTGATAAGGTAAGAGTTGTTCCCAAAAAGAGGTTCACTTATTTCCCCCCCCCAAAAAAGTATTTGGTATTAAAATATCAAGAACAATTACCTTTGTACTGTATTAACTCATTGACGGAACACGCATTAAAACAATAGTTACATGAAAAACAACAATGTATTTTCAAAAGTCTAAGAAATAGCCTTCTCTGCTGCAGTTACCACTGCTGCTCAGAAATGTGAGCACAACGGAGGGATACATCAGCAGCGTGACTGTCTCGCTGCATGAGGCACCACTAGACAAAGGTGGGTGAGTAAATGAATAGCTTTCCCAGTGAACCTGGAAGCAGGGGGAGGATTTAGATTAACATAAAGCAGTTCTGGGGAGCTGTATTTGCTATAATAAAATGATTTTTATTATATGATACCAGGTGTAGAAATAAACACGTAGGTCTCAGGTACACACACCGCTGGCTCTTCAAGGAGGAGAGAGACAGACAGCAACTCATCTCCCCCATGTCCCACAGATAGGAGACCCGTTCAGAGAAAAACAAAATAAACCAAAATAAACCCTGTTTTTCATTACCAAGACTAAATTTTATTGCAATAAATACCATTTTTAAATATCTAGATGAGAACTAAGTCATTCTAGATAGTCTGGACAAAAAACCTAAAACCCCACAAATTTAGTGTTTCCTGAAATTCTTTTTTTTCCAACGATTTGGAGAGAAGGCCCTATATTCTTATCTTATACAAGGGAAAACATAGGTAGAGAAAGAATTTACTTCCCAGGACCCAGCAGCAGATACTGGAAAAGAACAAAAGTAACCCGAGTCCCAACCCAATGGTTTATCTATGACTGAAACTTGTATTAGAAGAGAATATTATTTGGCGGCAAAACTAATACTAACAAAGTAGGAAATGCCAAGTTAGGTCTCCTAAATCAAATCTTTTGTGGTCTGCATTATAAGACAGCACGCCCTGGAACGTATATTATAAAGGTGTTTCTGCAGGGCTGCTGCCTCAATCAGTACAGAACTCCATACACCGTCAACGGATGGGCAGATATTGAATCATTTACTGTCTCTTCACTGTCAAATACGTGTTCCATGTCTCATTTAGAGCACATTGTTCTAATCTTTCTCTGAAAACAGAATTAATAAATTGTTTGTGGGCTATTTTATGGATCTTACTGTGGCGGTATTTCACTGATGCAATGAAATGAATTTTCACATTGAAAAAGCCCGGTTAGGTGAGAAGCTGGAATTATTTGTATCTTCCAGATAGAAAATTGAATCACAAAGAATAATCACAAGTTATCACTAGGTTGTGGGCGTTCAATTTCAGAAATGTAGTGCCTGATTCTTCAGAGTAATCGCCATAGTGTCATGGTTTTGGCTGGGATGGAGTTGACTTTCTTACTAGCAGCTGGGATAGTGCTATGTTTTGGGTTTGGGATGGGAATACTGCTGATAGCCCACTGGTGGCTTTGGTTGTTGCTGAGTGTTCAAGGCCTTCTCTGCTCCTCACACCGTCCCACCAGTGAGCAAGCTGGCGGGAGAGAGAGGGGCACAAAAAGTTGGGAGGACACACAGCTGGGACAGCTGACCCCAACTGAGCAAAGATATACTCCATGCCATATGACATCATGCTCAGTATATAAAGCTGAGAAGAAGATGGAAGTGGGGGTCATTCGGAGTTATGGCATTTGTCTTCCCAAGTAGAATCACAGAATCTTCATGGTTGGAAGGGACCTTTGAGATCATCGAGTCCAACTATATACAAAAAAAACCCCACCCAAAAACCGAAAAACCAAACACAAACCAAACCACCCAACCCCACAATCTCAGGCACTAGAGCATGCCCTGAAGTGCCACGTCTACACCTTTCTTAAATCCCTCCAGGGATGGTGACTCCACCACCTCCCTGGGCAGGCCCTTCCAGGGCCTGACCACCCTCTCAGGAAAGTCATTCTTCCTGATATTTAATCTAAACCTCCCCTGCCCCAACTTCAGACCATTTCCTCTGCTCCTGTCATTATTCCCTTGGGAGAACAGGCCAACCCCCACCTCTCTCCACCCTCCTTTCAGGGAGTTGGAGAGGGCCATGAGGTCTCCCCTCAATCTCCTCCAAACTAAACATGCCCAGTTCCCTCAGCCTCTCCTCGTGTGACTTGCTCTCCAGACCCCTCACCAGCTTGGTAGCTCTCCTCTGGACATGCTCCAGCACTTAGTTTCTGGCCTTGCTCAGCCCGTGCTCTCTCCCTCCCGACAGAAACCAGGAACCATTACACGTGAGGGAGCCCTGCCTTCCTGGAGATGGCTGAGCACCTGCCTGCCCATGGGAAGCACTGAATGAATTCCTTATTCTGCTTCACTTGTGCGTGTGGCTTTTGCTCTACCTATTAAACTGTCTTTATCTCAGCAACCCGTGAGTTTTCACACTTTTCTGATTCTCTCCCAAGTCCCACCAGGGTGGAGTGAGTGAGCAGCTACGTGGTCCTAGCTGTCAGCTGATGTTAAACCACAACATTACATTCAAGCTAGAAAAATGGAAGCCATCCTACAGGAAATCCTGATTTCTGGGGATTCTTTCTTCCAAAATGGAACATAACCTTGAAGTCTCTTTTAGAAGTCAGTACTAAGACTCGGGACATTCTGTACTGTCAGTACATGATATCGGTACTGATCTGAGAAAAGGGAAAAATCCTTTGAGCTAGGCTGGAAATTAAAAGAATAGCTCCCCAGTTAAATGCCTACAAAGAGGAGAGCCTAAAATTAGAGGACTTCTGGAGAATGATGAGCAATGAGACTGGTATTTCACAAGGCACCCAACAGTAGCTCCAGTAGTCCATGAAGTACTGCCTGGTTTCCATGTGCATTTTCCAAACCAGTGCATTGCTAGGCAATGTGCTGATTTTGATGACATACATCATTGTTTGACAGGTTCAAAGCCCAAATCTTAGTTTCAGCCACAATACTCAGTATCTCCACAAGACACGCTTGAGGCATGCAGGAAACACTGGGGAAAAAAACCAGCCATCTCTATAAAGCCTGTCCAATACTCCGCAGGAATTCTGTATGAGAAGCAGAAAAACCACTATTGCATTGGGCACTTCAGTTAATTGAGGAAAAGGAGAGTCTCCTTTTCCACCCCTCAGCACTGCACCTCACCTCCGATGCGATGAGCCAGGACTGCTGGAGCAGGAGGCAGAGCGGAGGGGACCAGCAGGAGGAGAAGCAAGGGGATGCCTCTTCTCTCTGTCCTCTGCTGGCACCGACCCTGGCACCAAGCGTCCCCATGCCACAGGCACAGCGTGCTCTGTACCACCCTGGTGAGCTTCACAGGGTGCCACCTCCAGCACCGAGCCCTCAGTGGTGCCAAGGGGCTACTGGTACACAGACTCCTGGCAGGATTCATCTCGGCTAGTCTTGGATATAATAGACCTCGTGCTGGAGGAAAGGCTGAGGTTAGTCCACATGAGCTGAGACTCCAAAGTGACCACCTTTTCCTGTTTACTCTAAGGACACCTGGGGATGACAAGCTCCAGTTTACTGCAGATGGTGACATTGAGTTACATCTGCCCAGCAAAATCTCTTTTTCTTTCTGTCTAAAAAATGTTTGTTTACTTATACAACTGGACAAGCTTCAAGACAAAAAGACTCACGTAAGATGATAGAGATGTATGCCATGAACCTAGCTACGCAGTTTTTAAAAAACGTCTCCCCTTTTCCATCCTTCATTTTTTGCACCAACTTCAGCATTGGTTTAAACATATAAAACTCAGAAAATGTGTATCTCAATAATTTTTTTCAGGTCGAGTATCAGTAGCTCTCACTACTAGTAATCTCATCAAAGATAATGCATAGTATCAATAATATCCATATAATTTCAGGCATTCTGAAACCATCACTTCTATTTAACCAGAAGAACATCTCTTCAGATTTTATTTACCTTATGGATGGCTACCTCTTCTCATTGAAGCAAACAGCAAAATATGAAAATCGAACATAAACAGGATAAACCACAATCAGCACTACATGAAGTTTATCTGGTAGTGATTTTAAAATGCTTTCTAGCACCAGGATTTCTGAATTATGGGAACTGTCATTTTCTCACAGCAGAGAGAAGGCTATTTTTAGCTTACAGATATGAACTGAGAGTCATACGCTTTACAGCCAATTTGTAGATAGTAGCATTACAGGTACTTACCTAAGCTTGATCTTGTGTTAGATCGCTCTATTATCGCATGCTTACTGGGGTTGTTTAACACTGAGCGTTTGGCAAGCGAGATGTCTGCTGTGACTCGTGTAATTGATATACTGCAAAAATAAAATACAGTAAAATACAAGAGAAGGTTATTTATCTCGCAGGGATATGGGGAGAAAGAGAGACTTGTTTAACGCAAGAAGATGGCTAAGACTACAGAAAAACAAGTACTCCTCAGCAGCTCAATATGCTTTGCACAATGTGAACTGAAAAGGAACTTCCTCTAACTCATACTGTCACAAGAATTACTGATAAGACATCCCCTTTTCTGCACAGTACCAAAATGCAGTATGACCACTGGCTGCAAAGTTACACACATCTCGAGAGCAGGGAGGCAGGAGGAGGTCAGAGACAAGCTGCAAGGATGGGACTTCTCTGGCCTGATACGGTTAGACTTTCCACCAGTAACTTCAGTATGAATAGGCTGGCTTCTCCTCTCCCTAATTTTGATTAATTTGTTAAAAGCTACTGAATGACAACCAGGCATACCTGTAAGACATATAGGGATATGGAGAGTTAACAGGTAAAGGTAAGGCTTAGCAGGGAAACTAGTACAGCCATATAACACTTATTTTTATTGTTCCATTGTTTGTTAACAGAGTGCGAGAGTTACCTATAATTTTCCAGATGGATCCAGCAATATGCTGGCCACCCAAAAATGTGGACTGCAACACAGAGAAGCAAGCAGATGAAAACTCTGGGCTGAGTATCTGGCAGGCTTGGTTTTGTGTTTACGAGCAAAGATGAGTCAAGAAAGAAGTGGTTACTTCCAGTTGTTTGCACTGACCTGCTACATAACCTTTTGCATATTCTTCTTCCTAGGAAAACAGTTAACTTGGTTTGTTTTGCTTTGCAGGGCCAAAACGCACCCTTTGGATAAATTCCCTTTCCAACTCTCTGGTCTAATGAGGTTTGGGGGTCACATTTTTCCAGTGCTGAAGGTTAATTCAGACTGATGATATGCCCCTGTTCTTCCTTGTATGAATTTACTTGCAATTTAAAAGGAGGAAATGGATTTACTAAGGACAGGGAGGGCTCCTCTCTAGCAAGCACAGTCACACGCTGTTCATCCGAGATGTAACCAATGGGTCATTTCCCAATGAGCTCAACAAGTGGATATTTTTATCTAAAACCCTACAAAATGTAACAAAGCCAGCAGTTAATATGGAAAAACAGAATTATTTGCACAATACTGATTAGTAACATCATTTTGGATATTTAGGCGTGATTTAACTTAAGCTAAAAACATGCCCAAAGATTGTGATTTCTGGCACAGCTCCTCACAGATAACCCATAGTCTTAAAATTAAATCTATTATGTAATTTGAGGTACTCATTAGTTATTTTTATTTGCTAATTGGTGAGCACTACAAACTTTTACAGCTTTTTGTTTTTTTGTTCTGTTTTGGATTTTTTTTTCTTTCCTAGCAGTCTTCCTTCTTACATGAAATAGAAAATAATTTTTCCTTTTTTCAAATGCAATTATGATATAGTCAACCAAGATAGATTTATCAGCCTAAAAATGCTATTTTTCATTTTAAGATCTTTTAACATCTCTTTAAGGTCATTTTAATGTCTTTTGAGATATGCAAGACCAGGAAGAACAAGTCTGTTCTCAAAACAAATGCTATGTTCATATAGTGAAACAATTTCAATGGGAGTGGAGTCAGCTTGGCAGCAGAGTGGCAGTGAAAGCAGGAGCACGAATCTAAGAAACTCCTGAACAAATTTGTTGAGGACTTTGAGTACTAATTCAGATTGCTGCTGAAGTTTGGGATGCTTCAAATCTGTTGTACTGAGAGTATTTATGGATTCACCCTGCCACAACTGGATCTACAAGTGAAAATTAGACATGCTCTAAACCTTAAGACATAAAGACATAACTTTTTTCTGCTTGCAACACTTACTATTTTGTTAACTTCCATTTCTGAAGGTATATATCTAGGATTTGACAACTCTGACTAATACAAAGATGGACTACTAAGTGGTTAGGTCTCAACATCATCATTCTGACTGAGAAAATCCAACAGCTTGAACCACAATGTCCAGTATTTTAAAGAGCTGAAGCTATTGATGGAAAACTTCAAGCTCCCTCTTGAAAGTTTGATAGAACCAGGACAGACAGAATAGTCTTACTGCACTGCCCACTTCCAAAATAAAAATAGAACATTCATTGAAGTTACAGATATTATAACAAGACCTTACCATTTTCTCAATTTTGCCCCCCCCAAATGTCAACCCACTTGCACATATTAATCTGGGGCCTGATTCAAGAGCAATATAATCACATGTGGAGAATCCACCTGACAGTTCTGGTCCATGATGTTTGAATTACAGAACATGCTACTGCTTTTAGAGATGGATTATCATTTGACACTTGTACTACAGCAATGCCTGGAGGCTCAAGTACAAATCAGATTGGACCTTGCCTGGAACACTGTGGGGAGCAGGCTGTGACAGCTCACAGATCAAAACCCAGCAGAGCGCAACCTGTCTGCAACCAAGGGTGACCATACTTCAACAAGGTGGGGGACTGACCTCCCACTAGCAGTCCTTCAGAGACTTACCATTATAGAGTCTAGCACTACTGTCAAACCTAGCTCCCAGCCTGACCAAGAGCTTGACAATTATGTACATCAGACAGTCGGAATCTTGTATCACTCTTGTTTCAAAGTTAGATGCCACTTTAAGCAACTAGAGCTGAGGTGGAACGGTTGCCCTCATCAGCTTGTATACAACCCAGGAAGCATAAATGAGATATCCCTTAAAAATACTTAAACAAAAGATTTTTTAAATAGTACACATTTATTAAATCTGTAGATAAATATCTAGTGATCTGGAGTATGTATGTCAGTCATGAAGAAGAAGACATCATCTCTTCCACTCTCAACAAATATACAATCCTGAATACGTCCCACTGCAATAGAGCCTCAGTGTGCTCTGCTAAGGAAGCAATATAGACCACTCAACACTGCTGTTTTCTACACATATTTTTCCAAGAATGTTATTATTTCTTCTTAAAAGCCTGGTAGTATCTAAACAGGACCTGAACTCAAGCAGATGCGCATTTCAAAGTACTTACCGCCCTTCAAATCTATGTTTTAAAAAGTCAAATAATGCTTTTTGCATCATATCTGTTACCTAGAAGCAAATAAACAACAAATTAATAACCACACAGGAAATCCACAATACTTGATGCTAATAACAATATATAATAAAGCTGATTGTAAATCTTATCTCTGAAAAATAGGACTGGAACGTAATTTATTCTTAATCTGAATTCTGATATGAAATAACATACATGTAAGCAGCTATCTAGTAGGAGAAAAACTGTTCAAATTTTTGTTTGTGATATAAATTCAGCTTAACTACCTTTGGACATTCCTTTATTTTTGGCAAACTAAAACCATTCACAACAATCACTTACCTCATATCCCTTCAGAGAAGGCCCCACTAGAACTACTGGTCGCATAGAAGGCACTACATCATAGGGGGGGATGTGCTCTGTCTGCAAAACAGAAAAAGCTTTCAGCATCGCAGCACCCAGAGAAGGTGTTACACAGCACTTACAATATTAGGAACTCTGAATTTCCAGTGATGTCACCAACACAGGAATTAAGGATTCATTCATTTTTCCCCCAAACCAGTAGTACAAGATAAGGACATAACAGGTTCAGAGATTTCATTTGGAAAAGTTTTTATTTGAATAGTTTTGGTTTTCTTACTGTTTTCATATTTGCTCTGGAAAACTGCTATTCTGGAGACATTCACATGTCCCACTCCGTAATTCCCATCTGATTAATTGAAGAAGTTATTTCCAATAGTTAATGATTTGAAACAACTGACTCTAGGGCTGTGACATCTGTTTCCTACCAAAATTTTATGTAGGCACATTATGAAGGAGAAAAATAAAATAAGGGAGAAGAGAAGCATAACCCATCTCTTTTTACATCCAGATCTGCCTACTGCTTGACAAAACATTGTGACACCACTGCAAATTCCCATGGGAGCACTCTTAGTCTGACTTCCACATTTGCATCCGCAATTCACTTGCAAATGAAATCAAAATAATGACTGATCAAGTTAGTATTTATAGAAAATTTTCATAAACAGAGCTTGGGATAACAATCCTTCCACTTTGGGAAGTTACCACCCAAGAATGGATTCTGTTAGTACAATATTCACCGAATTACTTACTGATGTATCATGTACAACTTATAAAAAGTCTTATCAGAAAGAGTTTTTTGTTTATAAAGGAGGGTTTGGTTTATCTTTGTCTTGGGGAAAAAAAATGATTGAAATCCAAACCTAAGAATGAGTGGGTGATATGGAAAAAAGTATGCCAGATCTATTTTTCAGATGCCTACGTAGTACAAATACATCAGTCAAGATCACAGAATACAGTCATTGTTCATTATTTCAGTACTCAATGTATCCCAAGGTGTTTCACAATAACATTAAAATAAGTATATACATTCCAAAACACAAAAACACAGACAGACATTAATACAGTGACAGCACAAAATGCTACACAAGCAGCAGTCTAAAGCAGTCTAAAACATGGAAAACATTTTTGTGAATGTTTTTCAGCGTTAATTTATCTTATTTTTGTTACCTGTAGCTTCACCAGTTAATTAGTACCAAAAGAATGAATACCAGTGCCCAAGGCATCATAAGCATGTGAAATAAATTAATTTCACATAATGTGGAATCTGACTCAACGCATTTCAGAGCAAAACCCAGCAATTATGCTGTGCCAGTATCCAAATGCAGCCCTCCACAGCTCTTGCTAATATTACTAATAATCTGATAAGCATATCAGAGACAGATCCTAAGAAAAATTCATTACAGAAGTGTAACTGCTTATAACATGAGTGTCCTGATGCAACAGATCTTTGTTTTAACGTGGCTGACTCAACCCAAGGTATTCATGCCAGAATTTCACCAGTTGCTTCAAAAATAGGGAAAGCACAGAAATTACCTCGTTTGATGGAATAGTGGGTATTTAAAAAATCTGTTCTGTCGAAACAGACTTTTTTTTGTCTAACCTTTACAGCTTGAAGTAATGAAGCTGTCAGCAGATCATTGAGTAAAAGTCACCTAATGGAAGCATTAAACTTCTTTAACTCAGTATTACAGAATCTAGTATTTTCTAAGGGACTGCCATTGAGCTATACAGGTTTCACTTGCAGATGCATGTTCAAATATGAATTTGAAATAAAAACTAGCATAGTTTTGACCACAAAGCTTTTGTTCAGTGGTTTGACTATGTATGATTAGTTTGGGATGCCCATCCAGCATTTACTGTAAATGTCAGTATTACAAAACCGACTATAACCAGTAATGACTTTGATATGGAAGAAAAGAGGCACCAGAGAATGAAAAGAGAGGGGACTAGCTACCATCCAGGTCCAAGGTGGTTCACCTAGAAGCTACATCTTCAAAAGGTGCTTATGCAGGTAGAATCCAATATATGTCAACGTGTATTATTCTTCCCTAGCGCTCACACTTGGTTATAAATATGATTAAATAAGAAATTACTCAGAAGCAAGAAACTGCTGTTGATTTCCATGGAGGGCTGTGAATGACACAGTACTTAACAGACCCTACTGAAGCAAGTACTGGTGACTTTGGAAACTATCCAGTATTGTTTAAAAGAGTTCAAGAAGAAAGGAGGGAGAGAAAAAATGTTTTATGTACTAAAACATGAGAGCATCCACAGCACTGGCAGTGTCACTTGGCACTGCTTATAAGCACTGAAACAGTCTGTTGTTACCTGCAGATGTGAGTGGTTAAAAAAAGAACAAAACAAATAAGAGATATGAAGATTAAAGATTTAAAATTAAAAAAAAAGGAGAAATGTGGTATTTCACTTCATAGGTTGGCTGCTACCTAAAGTCTTGATAACTTCTGCCAGCAGAGATCCTAGAAGAGTATTGCAGTTTGCTGTAACAGGATGCCAACTGCATAATTCTGTAGCTATCTGGGTTATCTGTGGAGAGACACGGGCTCTCCTGGGAAGCACCAGTACCACTTCCAATAGCTGAGATACTAAAAAAGTCCGACTGATGGATGGCAAGAACATTTGGCTGATAATTTATACATGACAACAGGAAAAACTCAAAGTAAACTGTCAAAACAAGTCTGCTGGTTTCCACTGGTCTAGTTCACCTGCAGATTTTGCACTTAGTGAATTAGAAGTTTAAACACTAAATTAAAAATGCAATGATTTTGACTATTTGTTTTCTAAGTACAATCTGAGTGTCTGATCAGATTCTAATAATGATTTCAATAGACTGAGTTGTAAGGGGAAAAAAAATGAGAAAGATAGAAAGAATAAACATACGCTAGAGAGATGCATTATATGGATTTTTTAGAAATACATTTTTCAAACTTTTAGAAGGCCTATGTCCTATTATTCCATCAAAAAGGATAAGTACTGTAGCAGAGTTTCATGGAGGCACTGAACTTGAGGCCGTTTGTTTTCACGTGCTGGATCCGCTCCCAGTTTGATACAATTTCTTCCTTAATTCTCGAATAGCTGCATTGTTAATCTAGGATAATAACGCTAATGATGCCAGTGGCAGGATAAAGACAGGTAATGTCAATATAAACTTACCGATTTCTGCTTCTGCTTAGCTACAGCAGCATGGAAAAGAAACAAAGAACAACAAAGCATGCATGTTATTGGCTTGTCAAAGGACGCAGACACTTAACAGGACTAGAAATGTGACGCAGTGCAGGTGAGCAGGTGGACAGATGGGAGCTTGGAAGTCGGTGTTACCTTCTTAAAGAAGGGCATTCTTTTCTCTTTGGAGTGGGGTGATGTTACACTGTTTGCACTGGGTTTGGGGGAGCGATGGTTTGCTGGAATATCATTTTCTTCTGCATCTAAGCCAGTGGCATCTATGTCTATAGCTATATACAGACAAACAATTCAGAATTATCAGATGACAGGGAAAGTAAAGATAGGTTAAAAAGGAAATAATAGGTAAAGAAAAATAAAACTGTCCAGAGTAATAAATAAATAAAAAATTAAAAATCAACCATGAGTAAAAAACACAATAAAACAAAGGGATAAATTTAAAGGTGCAATACATTAGGATTAGAAGACAGAAGGCAATCTGTAACAGCTACTATAGCATTTTCCTCTGATCCCCATTCACACAGCTACATCAGACATACACAGAATTACTCTTGCAAAAGAGAGAAATGGCCAATTTCTTTCTTGTTACACCAGTGTAAATCCAAACTAGTTCACTGGAATAGATAAGACTTTCACCAATGTAAGCAACAGAACTTGGCCAACATTTGAATTCTATAGCAATGAATATTAATTCAAAGTGGGTATCAACAACTGAAGTGTGAGATGTCACTAGCATGTCTATAGGAAATACAGAAACAGAAGGGAAGTCACTTTTGAAGACAAAATCAGCCTGATACTGGTACAATAACATCTACTTTTATCTCAGGGTGGACTACAATTGGCATTTTTAACCATTTTAACTAAAAATGCACAGAGGTCATTAGATAAATTTATTAGAAATAATAAAAACAGACCTACTAATAGTGAAAACTAAAAAGAATGAGTAGCAGAAGAGAGGAAATTGATCCCAGCTTGTCTCAGAGACCTGGATCCTGTTGCAAAGAGGGAGGATGCAGGCAGGGCAAAATGGAAGTGAATACAGTAAAGCACTGCTGTTCAACCTCTACCCCAAAAGAATACACAGTACGCCATGGTTATACCATAAATAGAAAATATTTACCCTTTTTAGCAAGCAACAAGAGTTTAAGCAAAAAATCATCATAAACGCATTAATAAATAAATTTTCAAAACGCAAAGCCAGGTTATCCTGAAACAAACCAAAGCACAAAGACGAAGCTTTCTTGTTTGCAATCTTTAATCCTGATCTTAAGTAATGTATTAAATTATTCTTCATTAAGCAAGTAGATACACCAAAGCGATCCACAAACATGCTGTACAGCATCACCCTCGTGTGTAAAGATCTCACCCACCTCTTGCCACACACTGGTAACAGGAGCTTACCTTGCCATGCCATTACGTGGAATCGGATCTAATTCTAAATAGATCTGCAAGCACTATCGTTTGCATTGACTTTATCCAAACCCGTGATTAATCATTGCAAACTATTACGAAACCACCTTAGTGACCTGCTTTCGGCTGCTTGATGAGTGGGACATCAACTAATGCAGCAGCATGTGCTATTAAATTATGCAACAAATACATATTTCTGTCGAGCTTACGTGCAGCTACTGATTTAAGAGACACTCGGGACAGTGATCTGTCTGTTTGAGTAAGGTATATTTTCCCATTTGAATTATCCACAGATCTGATGCCACGATGCCTGACAATCCTTGAGTTACAGAACCGTGCCTTTGAGCCTGCCCTTGCCAGGAAAGCCTGAGCAGATCCACAGCCTGTTTCTATACTCCTGCTCCTAAAAACAGCCCCAGAAATCACGTAACATTTTCTTCTAGCATCACTGTTCCTTCATCCTCTTCATAAGTATAAAAAGAACGTATTATCTTTTCTTGAATACAGGCCAGCACAGATGCTATAAATCACTCATAATAAGGCACATTAAAACTCCTTCGGTTCTATGTTCAGCTAAAATCATCAGTAAAAAAAAAAAGTCAGGGTTGCTAGGCTCTTCCTGTAAAAAAAGAAATGCAGCATTGGATCAGCTAGGTATCAATATCTCCTTTTTCATTCCCAGTCTTCTCACTGTATTAACATCTTCTCTGCTTGTTCTTTTACTGTTAGTTCTCATTAGTTCACTGGCTTTTTTCAAAGACATTTTTAACATTATCATCATCCTGTTTGGTGGCCCACGAGGACTGCATGGGTTGATTAATCTATCAATACAATATTGATTATTATAATGGCTCTGAGCCTCCTTTTCATTTGTTTTTCACTGGTTCTTCATCTTGTTTGGGGTTTTTTGGCTTTGTGGCATCAGTTAACATTGAAAAAAAATCCCCAACTCAAAATCAAAATTGAAGTTAACTTATTCATTTACAATCATCTCTTCAACTCATTAAATAATTTCTCTATTTGTCATTTATTATACTCCCAAAAAGAGGAGGCCTGGGAATAATAATTGAACTATATTTCAAAGTCACTTGAGTTCTTGTCTTGGTCATAAACTATTCCTCTTTCACCCTTTTTAGGATGTCTTAAACGAAGCAAACATCCCAACAACTGCAGACCCAAAATGTTAAGATCACAGAATAAGGTAATGTGCACTACTCAAATGTTCTCCAAATCTTTAACATAACTAAATAAATTTAACCAGATTTTCTTCTTTCTCCAGAAAAACAGGCTTCTGAAAACTACTGCCTGAAGAAATGACTCAATGCAGTGAAAATTACAGCATCACTAGCAATCGCTCAGTTGGTAACCAAACTATTCTGCCCGTTCTCTTATGCCTAAGTTCTGTGCAACATTCTGAAAATTTCATATGTCCAAGCTTTTTTAGGATACAAAAAAAATATTATAGCATTTCAGATGCTCTAACTATAAAATTACAACATAGGTCCATGGAGAGTTTCTACTGCAAAAATGCAGTCATTCAGAAAGTGGGCCTGAATGGTAAATACGACAGTTTGAAGTCATCATAAAATAAAAGATTAAGGTGTGTTCTACAGACTTGTGATGGACACATATTAGTAAACTAAAAATATATTTACCATTAAAGAAAGGAGGTATGGAACTTCAGTGGAATTTTGATAAATTGCAATTGGAATAAAGTTTGTTTTTACAAACAAATTCATGGTTTCACAAGAAAGACAGATATGTTTTTCAATTAATTTAATCAAATGAAGCTATGACCATAACTTGATTGAAATCTCCTGTCTCTCTCTTAATGCCCACATAAATAGTTTAAAAATTTCAGGATCATTTTAAGATGCCTGCTCTGTAGACCAGGCTTCATATAAACTAATATGACTAGAAAATACAAGTCTTTGCCTCAGTGCACAAGGCACTAGCAACGCTCATTAATACTTTCTGATTTTAGGTATTCAAAATGTACATTCTCTCTCAGGACTCAGGAGAATACATCCAGCAGCTGAATTTAGTAGATTTTTTTTCCTTTTTTGGGGGGCTGGGGGGGAGGGGTGTGTGTAATCTTCTGATATGCTTTTTTCAAGGAGTTACTGCCAGTTTCTTCCACCAACTTGCCATGGATTTGCCTCATGCCTTTTGAGTCCAACTTAGCTAAAGTTAAATCTGTCTGTTGGTGCTCTAAATAGAAACCAGTATCTGTCAAGAAATTGTCACAAAAGGCAAAAAATATCCAGTACGCTAGAATTATGTGAAGTGCATCCTCATCATGAGAATTGTGAAACTAAAAGTTCCCGTTATTATAAAATTAAGCCATTCTTGAAGCTACTGCAGAAACCTCCTGGGAATTTTTGTTCTTATTGCCGTATTTTCTCCTGTACCAGAAGGTATTTGTTGTTCAGGAGGAGTGCTCAGACCAGACCATGCCTCAGACTATCCTATTGCAACGCAGTCTCGCCATTTTATTATGTCTTTGCTATAAAACACCATGGTAAAAGTGAAGAGGGAATGTTGTGGATTGTTAACAGCCCTGTCATTGCCTGAACTCACTGGTATTGACTCTGCTACTTCAAACCTACCCAAACCAGCTTTACAGGGCAATGCAACCACCCAACCTAGATGTATGAAGTACAGGAAATAAGAAAAATAGGTCTAAATGTATACAAATTTTCACCGATTAGATGTATGAGTCTGGAAAGCGAAGGGTTCGTGACCTACTCACCAGATGATGGAGGCGTCGATTTTCTGGAACTAGGAACGATGTCACCCAAACTGGATGAAGAGTTTCCTCCTGATTTACTGGAGTAAAGCAACAAATTAGTTTGAAGTTTCATAGCTTTCTCAGTATTTATTCTAGCTTATTTATTACCTGCCTTCTAAACGAGCTGCTAGCCAAGAGACAGACAGTATCTCTGACAGCAGTTATAAAATACACATCTTACGCAAAATGTTTGTACGTTTTGAGGAACTGCAAAAATCCATCACGTTCCTTGTTCTGCTGTGCAATTTCCTTCTGCTGCGTGTGCTGTCACTTCCTCATGATCTTAATGCAACCCAATTTTTAATATGGCTGATACAGAATTATTACTACTCATTATTAAGACTAATTCTCAAGACAGTGAGCATATCTGTTTGCTTTAACGGAGGAGTTATTGATAGCTCCTTAATGAAAATGACAGTGTGTTTGCCTAACACCTTTTCCATTTAATTAAAGTACAAATTATTTTGTTGTCTCAATACAAAGTAGCACTTCAGAAAAAAAAAAAGTCTCTCAAACAAAGACGAAGCAGTCTAGGGTTTTGTCAAGCTCTGCTTTGTGAAAACCTATCCAAGTTGTGAAAATGAAACAATATTTTTAGTCATTTTATTTCAGTTCCCATAACGTGAAAAGCACTGAGAAGAATGTAAGAAAAGTTACTTTACTCTTCAAATAATTCATGTGATAGTACTAGTTTCCACTTTCGCAATCTTAAAATATTAATAAGCACTAAGTAAATGCATTTGTGGTGTTGGACGGTGTTATCTCCAGGGAGAAGTTCTGGAGAATGGAAGCCTTCACAATTTGGAAAGGGACCGAAACACTGGGTCAAATTTGGCTGTATCAGAAGCGTCACAAGAGGAACAAGGAACCTGGCACCCTCCTCCTGAGGACACCACTCTCGTAGGAAAGGCATTTCACAGCTGGTGAATGTGGCTGAGCACTGCAGCATCATGGCTCCTCCTAGCACAGACATGCTCTTCAAACACTTCTGCCCTTTCTATTGAAGTAGGAAAGCTTTTCTGGCTTCCCAAATGTTTCCCACCTGTTTTCTCAAGTCCAGGTCTATCCCGCTCAGACATACTGGGAATACGTTTTTCCTACATGCCCAAAGGGAAGCAAGTGGCATTTGCTTCTCCGCGTGTTAATGTTTACTGGAAAACTACTTTAAGAGTTCTACAGTAAAGATGACATTAAAACCATCTTGCAGTATTTTTCAATACATTTACACACTGAATCTTTACTTTTATATAATGATCGCTGTTATAACAACAAATGACTTGAGA
Source organism: Tringa tobata (assembly GCA_033628505.1). Taxonomy (NCBI): domain Eukaryota; kingdom Metazoa; phylum Chordata; class Aves; order Charadriiformes; family Scolopacidae; genus Tringa; species Tringa tobata. Next base: position 1,949,719 of record JAHREE010000163.1, on the reverse strand, counting down.
TGAAACTTCCATCAATAAATGCAGAATTCGTAAAAGCTGTATATGTTGGCAATGAATTTGACATGACCAAAGAATTTTTTCCCTGAGCTAACTAATAGGCACTGACTTCAGTTTAAAAATAAATCTACCTTAACATTTTCTGTAATTTCTAAAATCAGCTTTAGAAGTGTTTAGAAATTGTAGATCATGAATGCTAAAGAATTTAGGGAGATCGACTAGGGAGATCCATTTTTAAGTCAAAACCGGTGCTTTCACATAATAAATGTACTTACTGCAATGTATATTGGCAAATATTTCATGAAAATAAAATGGAATAATAGCTATTGTAGGCCACCACAAACCACCAATCTAAATATCTACTTTCTCTCTCAAATGACAATGTCATTAAGTATATAAATAAATACTACTTCCTTCATTGATTCAAAATATTTGTAGCTGCCAATTACAATAATTAAACAGAACTATATCATACTCAACTTCCAAACTGTGTCACAGTCAATGCTATTATTTTTAATGATTTGTTGTTATTACCTGGAGTAGAATTTTCCTTGTTTTGCCTTTTGTTCATGCTGCAGCCTCATGTTTTCTAGTTTGACTGGGCTTGGTATGAATCCTATTTCACAGCCTTCTTTTACCAACCGTCCTATCCACCAGTCATTATTAAATTTCTACAAATTAAAAAAAAAGAAAAAGAAAAAAGTCATATACTAAGAAATTACTATATTTGGGATCATTTTGTTATTATTTTTGATTTGCAGTTAAGCCATTTTATGTAATTCTTCCCTGCAGTTAATCACAGTACTATGTTATTATGGCAATGAAGAATTTTGGTAATATTCAGAAATACATTATAATAATTGTACCTCGCAAATTATTAAAATGCTACAGTACTTAAGCAGAAGTAGACTTCATAGACTTCATGATTCTCCCCAGCTGTTATTTCCAGCCATTTCATCTTCTTTATTTTTTTCTGCTTCACAGTCTTTCCCCCTCATACATAATAGCTGCGTTCGTTCTCTCCTGTTTCTCCTCGGTGGACACCAGAGATTTCTTCTGATCTGCTCCTACCCACTGCAACAATTTTTACAGCTCTGTAATAATCTACTTTTCTTATTCCATTATATTCATTTCTCTATTTAAAATAAAAAATCCTACTTCTCAAACTCCCCCATTTCACTGAAGTCACTAAAATCTTCTGATATACAACTACATTCTGCTGCTTATATATGCTCTACTGCATACAGCTCACGTGATCTGCAGCTGAAACATACTACGATACATCCACGAGGAATGGATATTTCTGGATAACTAAAAAAATGTACAATTATACAAATGCCCAAAATAGTCCAATTAACTGAATTTCTGCTATATGAAATATGAGATAATGACTACTCTCACTTAATAATATTGCTGAGGTCTGTAGAGCAGAACTATTTTTCCTTTATTATCTATTCACCATTTTCGGATGAGAACAGGTCACTGTTCTGGATGGCCCCACACGCAATACTCTAGGAGTTCCATGGGAATAACTATGGTCAAATATGAATTTTGGATAATTTGGATCAGTTATGAAACTGAAAACATTTGAATGGAAAGAGAAGTTGCCTTCTTGAACCTGAAGCTATGAATGTAGCTATTATAGTGTATGTTTAATTATTTAATAAGTAGTTTTAACAAGCATACAGTTATGACTAAGATATGTCAAATGTGTGGGCTCCCATAAAAAGGAATTAATTTCAACGAGAGTACAATGCTGGTGGATCAATGATACACAACCTAAATTGCAGTACAATCTTTCATTTTGGCTACTATAGAAATGTTGTGATGCTTGAAACCAAATTTAAGATATTTAGCTAATAAAAAATAAAGATTAAAATAGTTGCATCCAATGAGATGCCTTTATGAGTACGAATACCAACATTTCATAGGGAGCTATTCTGGAATAGCAGTTTCTCAAAGCTGTATTAAACTGAAACACATTTTTAAAATCACAGCCTTTCACTGCAAAGCGCTAACTTAAGATATGCAAGTGCATTTAAACATGTTGCAGGAATATACAGGTGGAGGAAGACTATAGCAATTGGGTCAATGCAGGTTGCCATTATACTGATCTGCTCTATGGTATATATGAAGTCTACATTAAGTTGGTAAAGGAAGAGACAAACAATTAAAAAACACCATTAAATTAAAATCTAAACAGCCAGTACTTTTTTAAGCTGTCCTACAGTACAGCAGATGCAACAACATTATTTTTATTATTGCAGTCCTGAGTAACATGCTCTGGGCAATCCTGCTTCAGCAGGAGAGTTGGACTAGATGATCTCTATGGTCCCTTCCAAGTCTAAAAAAAAATCAGTGAAATTATAACTGATAGAAAAGATAAATCCATAGGAATTTTTTCTTCGTACAATATTAAAAGCATGTGGGATTTATTCCTGCAAAGTGCCAAAGCTAAATGGTGTATCAGCATTGCATCATATGAAATGGAGGATAAGATACTTTTTCAAGTAAATAAAACCACACATAATACTGTCTAACTTTAAAAAGCAATAGCAGAAATCTTGGTAGTGAGGTGTCCAGCTCTCCAGGTGCTGTCTGGGGTGAGTGATTGTCTGTAATTCACCTGTGCTTGGAATGCCAGGGGAAACACAAATACGAATTAAATGGAAAGCAGAATTGCAGCCATGCATTAAAGCCTCGAAAGATTCAGGAGTGACCATGACACAGTGCATATTTCTTCATGCAGGAAGGAATCCTTCATCTTTACATGTACTGAGTTTTAATGAATGCAACCTAATACTGAAAATAAACTTCCCTCATACTCAGTCACTGCAAGACTTTTCACCATTGCCCATGTACATTTTGAACTCAGGTTTTTCTTGTTTGAGCCCTCTCAGCAGCACAAATTGGAGAACACTCCTCACAGACAAGAAGAGGACATCATTGATCCACTACAGCACTACTCCGCAGGCAAAAGTTACTGGAGATTAACTTAGATTTCTTTACGTCTAGCAACCAGTTAGGTATAAAATATAAAAGCAATACTGCATTTTATAGTCAAATATGGTTTTCTTTACTTTTCATCTATATAAATAAAGTTTGGACATTTCAGTTCTCCCAACATTAACTATAGAGAGAACTGAAATTACTGAAGGAGCAGTACCTGGTGAGCGAGCAGGGCAAAGCCACTGAAGATGGAGGGGCAGGACGTGGCTGTGCAGGGAAGGGACGATGCTCAGGGAACCCTCCTGAGGGGGTTTAACATGCCCAGATGCCACAGCCACTGCCAAGTGAAGGACCAGAGAGTCCAAGTCCAAGCCTGACTCCTTGAAGTTCCCTTCCTACCTCTCCAAACCAGTGGTGCACCTAGCCTGGGTGCAGGGTCCCTTACACAACCCAGCTCTGCCCTAACACCACCAGAGAGTCAACTTGACTGCTTAGAAAGAAAAGCAGGTATTTTTAAAGGCAATTAGCACAGACTGCCTGTTTCATTCCACTTGAAGCTGCAAGAACACTTTAATCTGTTTTCCCAATCCTCAGTGCTACACGCAGCCACGGACAACGTCACAACTCAGCTGAGCCTTAGCTTCCTTTCAAGGCATTCTGGAGACTCAGAAAAGTTCAGGAAACTTTGTCTTCCTCATTGTCTCCCATGCATACCTACATCTAAGCCTAAATTGTGCTGTGAGGAGAAAACCCATAAATTTTAGCAGAAAGTCTGCTGACGCTGTGTTTCTGGTTCATATGGAAACAGGTGAAAGCCTTGATGTGAAGTCTGAGGTTACCAGCTCATTAGAAATGCAGATGGAATGGATGACTATATAAAATCATTGAATCTAACCAAATTGAGCTGTAGTTTCCAGCACTTCCAGACTCACCAGAGAATGTTGATGGTTATTTTTTTTTTTGCCAGGACCCTGTGCCTGTTCATCTCTACTTTTGTCACAAGACAGAACAGAGCAATTCTTTTGCACTACCATCAGACAGAAGACATATTTCCTTCACTATATACAGCTTGAATCCAAATTATCCCTTTTTTGTGATTTTAATATATATAGAAAATTAGGATCATTAGTCATCAGTATGAAGGCACTAAAAGTCCATTTCTTGTGTTTCGTTAGCCTCACCCTGTATTTCTACCTGTGTATTAGAATGTTTGTTGCTTCAGGCAAAGCACCTGCACAAGTACAATCATTGTGCATCATCAGTGGTAACTACTGAAGGATTTTTCAATAATCTAAAATGGAGCAAAAATACAATTTCAACTGTATGGCTACACTACTCTCAACCTTAAGCTAACTTTCTAGTTCTTCTGCTATAAATTTCTATTTCCAGACGAACCATTTTGTGGCAAAACACAATGGAATATGACCAGAAGCTGGAAAAACTCGTAAAATGAGGGAATCATTCAGAAGAGAGCAGCAGGCTGCCGAGGGTCTGTATGGGAACCTTACCAAGTTATTTGCTTTGGACTATCTTGCAAGAAGCAGAGAAAGAAAATGACTTGAGGTGTTTGAAACTGCAAAAATTTAAAATTTTCAAAGCCAAACTGTAGGAAAAGAAAACCAGTGCCGCAAGCACCAAGTGCCTTTTGCGACAGCTGCTATGTGCATCTTGAAACGTCACCTCAGTTCTTCAGTAGGTAACTGCTAACAAAATATTGTGTGTGCCAGGGTAGTAACTGCAGTGGAAAAAAGGAGACCTGAGGAATTTGGGGTTAACTGAGGATCAGTGACTCAAATAAAAGAGAATCAACCTTTGGCTGCTGAATCACAATGAACCCTCAGAGTACCAGAATGGCAAAACCCACAAATATTATATTATTGAATATGCGGAAGTTTTTAAAGCTCTAAATATATGATTTTTGAAGAAGAAAAGCACTTGATTTCCAAGCTTCATTAATTTGATTGTAAGGAATTTGTGCAATTGCTTTTATAAGAAGACTATTTCAAAGAACATTCAGCTCCTTATACACACTTACCTTATTTATATAACATTTGTCTAGTGCTTTGACAATGTGAAGTGTTATCCTAAAGTTAAGAAATAGTAGCACTATTACTCAAGTAGAACCTTAAAGAGAGATTCAAGTACTCCTCTAGTTTTACTTACTTCTTTAACATGAAGAAAATCTTTAGCCTCAAATGAGATGGCCATGCCTGGGACTGGAACATCGTCATCGTGAGCTGCACTGTACCCAACATTTGTCCGAACAGCAAATGCAACAGGTTTTGTCTGCAAAACAAAAGATAGACAGCATGAAGATTTCCCTCCCAAACACACACATATGTAGAAACATATACACAGCAGATCGTTTCCACAAGTTATCTTTTTTGAAATCATAAAAATTACAGTGAACTCTCAAAGCATCCCTGCAAAACACCATGAAGCATCAAGTTTACTTACCTCGGTTTAATATCAACACATTCGATAGAATAAAAGATTTTTATTTTCTGGCTACTAGTGTTCTGAAGTCATTTGGGATAAGTCCAGTCAGTAATTAGAAACCATAAACCCGTTGGCAACCCATATACTATGCTCAGCTTGCAGTTCTGTTGCCGCACTTGCACAGAGCTAGAGGAGCACGCGCCAACCCTCAAGTAGTCTTCAGGGAAATCACAAATTAGAAGGACTGGTGCCAGGAGTTGTCCGTGAGCCCTAAGAAGACATGTTGCAGCAAAGCCACCCTGAGAGCACAGTAATGTGCCCTCAGATCATCACCAAATACCAGCCACAGAGAGATTTGCTGGTTCCCGTAACTGATCCTACAACCTACGCTGGTAGTTGATAACAGGCTTTTCACAAGTCTTATGTTCAAGAAGCAGTTGCAGGACGTGTCAGTGACTCCCCTGGCCCCACAGACGCCCACCAGCATCTTACACCCCACTGGGTGCTGACCACCTTCCTGCACAGATAGTAAAAGCTGCCATCCCACCTAGCCCAGCCTATAGCTATAGAGGCCACCTTCTTCTCAGCGGTAGGACCAGAACACCAGAGAACAACCTTTATTCTGGTTTATTCTACATCAAGCAACACTTTGAGCTTGCTCTCCCAACAGAGGATCCCACACAGTATCCCCAGGACCCACCATCGTCCTACCCCAGGCTAAACTATTAGCCCACACCAAAATCCTCCAGGCTGCTCTAGTCTGAAGTCCCTGTACATTAGGCCTGATAAAATATTTTTAAAGATGTGAGCTGAGTCTCAGATGTGCTCAGGAGTGATGGAGGAAGGCATGACATAACTTTTCATCTTAAAATATACTGAAACTTTTACCAGACAATAATTTTAGCTTTATTAGTTGGTATCCATCATCACTTTGGCTTGGCTAAAAATATGGTATTTTTCTGAGATGACAAGCAAAAAAAAAAAAAAAAAAAAAAAATCTCATTTCCTATGTGAGGAATTGCTTCCATTTATTCTCAAAAAAGAGGATATGAAAATTCATCCCCCTACTTTGTGACAGCAAACCAAAATACCTGAACCCAAAAACTGTGCTGTATTTTTCTGATTACCAAAAATGCCTGCCTGCTCCATCCAGGATTACGCTGACACCTTGCATAGTGCTAGAGGACAGAAAACTCCCACATTAGAATGCCTGATAAAATAACAAGGAAGATATATAAGTAATTCTAAAGACAATGTCATACCACCTGGCCTGGAAAGGACAGCTGAAAATAAAGGGAGAGAAGGTTCCCTGTTGCTTAATTTACGTCTAATGTGCTGTAAAAGCCACAGGGTTCCAATAAAGCAGATTTTAAAACTCCTTAAATAGGCCTGTGTTTGAATGAACTACCATAGTCAAACAATTTACATCTAAGTGCACATTCTGGGAAGGCTCTTCAATTTAGAAGGAGAAATAATAAGTTATTTCATAACAGTGGGGTCAAGAGAATCTCTGTGTCCAGAAGTGAAACATGCTGTTTCAAAAGAAATAAATTTTGGAAGCGGATTGCAGAACGGGCTTCATGTTTATATGGTGTTCTGGATCTAAATATGTATTTGCACAAAGAGATGGTCAGGAAATTGTTGGAAAAGGACTTTATTTCATCCATTCTTTCTTTCAGAATTACTGGAAGAATCTTAAGAATCTTAAGGCAGGTTAGGTAGAAGGGTTCTAAAGACTGAAACTGGTATCATTTAAACAGGCATTTATTTAAACTGCCTACGGTCAAGGCCTATGATCATGTAAAAAATAAAATTTGATGATTCCTCCACATCAATTTAAAAACCTTGTGGTGTTGATGCAGCATGGGTAAGTCCACTTCCTAGCAGCTCAAATTCGTATCCAATTCAACTCCTCTACAATTCTCTTAGTTGATACTAACACAAAATCACAGAATGATATGGGGTTGGAAGGGACCTCCGGAGATCATCTAGTCCAACCCCCTGCCAAAGCAGGTTGCACAGGAACATGTCCATGTGGGTTTGGAATATCTCCAGAGAAGGAGACTCCACCACCTCCCTGGGCAGCCTCTTCCAGGGCTCTGCTACCCTCAAAGGAAAGAAGTTCCTGCTCATGTTTACATGGAACTTCTTATGCTCAAGTTTGTGCCCATTTCCTCTTGTCCTGTCCCTGGGAAACACTGAAAAAAGACCGGTCCCATCCTCTTGACACCCTCCCTTGAAGTATTTATAGGCATTGATCAGATCCCCCCTCAGTCTTCTCTTCTCCAGACTAAAAAGACCCAAGTCCCTCAGCCTTTCCTCATAAGAGGGATGCTCCAAGCCCTTCATCATCTTTGTAGCCCTGTAACTCAGTTACCCTACATAAAAGACAACTAACTCTTACAGAACTAGGCACTCCACAAAGCAAAAAAAAGTAGTCACACGGGCACTGAATTCAGTGACATCACTTATCTTCCTGAAAATTAAAAGATAAAATAAATTACTGGGTTTTAATATGCATACAAAACCCCACAACTCTCCTGAATTTAAAAATTACAGACTAACAGTGTCCATGCTTTCTGTGCCATTACTCATTTCAATACTGAAAATACAGATATGAATAAGCATTAAACTGTCAAATCTCCTAAACAATACTTCATCATTAAATACTACAGCATGGAATAAATCATTCATTGTTCACAATGATCTTTTAGTAAAGCGTAGTAAACTGCCATTGTAGAAATGTATCTCAGAATAAGAATGGAAATATTAAGGAACAATCTCTGCCAAACACTGATAGAGGGGATAATATGTTTGCTTATCCATTCTCACATTTGCTATATCCTCTAGCGAATATAAAAAATGCTCAAGAGTATTGTGAATTACTCCTAATAGTATCAGTGGATGAAAGACTTTAGGCTGACTAAAGACTTTAGAATCTCTGCTGCATTGCAACAAACAGACATTTTCAGCAAGTTAATGTCCTTGACATACTTCTTAGAAGTGATCTAAAATTTCCTATTAGAGGGCAACACCTGACTGCCCAAGAAAAAGAGGAAAAAAAAGGAAACTACTCCATCTTAATGCGAAAGAGAAGTAGCAGGTAAAAAATCCTGTCGTTTTCTGCTGTCAAAAAATTAATGTAAAATTCTGACTAGAAAAACAAAGCAGAATATTGAACTATAGACATTCACAGAAACGGTATGTCCCATTTTAGATACTTGTCACACTGGTGGAAAGGGAAACTGAATTATCATGGGATTGGACTACAATAATTCATCTAATTGAATATTTAAAACTAATTAATTTACAAAAGTTAAACGTTACCCTTTATACATAAATAAATAATTCTGAAAGTTTCATAGAACTGGCAAATTAATTACTTTTTCTTTTCTCAAGCTACATTGTCTTGAACTAAAAAAATCCAGTTATGTAATTAGGGCCTTATGTAAAAAAATATATCTTTTTTTTAACTTATGCATATGTATATTTTAAAATATATCTAGCATTTGCTTACATACTCTACAGTTCTAAAATTAGACTGGGTCAAAGCAGTTAAGCACTTTCAGTTTGTTCTCTAAATCTCCATGAAAATGTGATGGCAGTTTAGCATTCAGTTAATCCACGGACGGGACTACAAGGACAGATGCTCCCAGATGTTAAACAGTTTAACATTTCATCTCTCTCAAGAGAAATAACATAGCCTGGAAAAGTTCACTTATCTTCAGAATTAACATTTTCACCTTGTTTTCCTTTTTTCCCCAGAAAAAAACCAACATTCAACATATCAAATAACTCCACGAGGAGAACAATAACCAGATCATGAACTTTACCATCATCTGTACTACTAGGGGAGCAGGGAACACACTCTGGAATGGGGTTCTTCATGAACCAATTTCAGCTCCTGATTTAAACTGAGAAATAAATCAATGAAAATATATTCACCACCTGTTAAACCAATTTTGGCTGTAGACTTTTGGTAACAAACAAATTAAAGCGGGACAAGGGAGACACTACTTAATTTTCTCATTTTCTGCCTGGATCTCACTTCTTCCATTTGGTTCACAAGTTATATTCACTTTATACATCTTCGTGCCAACCCTCATTACTAAGTCAATACGATTTGCAGTATTATTATACTATGCTACTTACATTCCCTCACTCTTGTTTTATGACTAACTTGTATTCAATGTCTACAGGAGCATTTGCACATTCTATCTGTCCCAGTCAGTTTAAATGAGTTAGCACCTGCTTGGCTGAATCTGTATTCGAGAAACATTCCACCCAATAGCAGAACAAAATAATACAATCTGTTTGCTAGTAATGGACTTAAAACATGACAGGACCCTTTTTTGCCTATAACTCCTTTTAGACTTTTTGTGCTGTTCCATAAACCCACTGGATACAGCCTCTGGGGACTCTAGCCGAGGAGGGAAATTTTCTGACACAGAATTTGCTTACAGAACAGGTCATCTCCCTCACGGCCACTAATTTTGGGAATGTTGCTTGATAATCAAGATATCTCTATGCCCCATCCACTACCAGAAAGTAGAAAACAGATTAGAGCATTCTCCAAACCACTCTCCTTTACACCTGAGGCTGTCCTATGTGCAGCAATGACTCTGGTGCTACAGAAATACTAGCAAGGCTTAAGGCAGCCTTTACTTTCTTCAGCTGTAGGTGATCAAGATCTAGAACCTCTGATCCATCTCCTTTCTCACTCTATCACATCATTCCCACAGCGGAGGTCACTGCACTTACACCCGCTTAGATAAAACCAGAATGCTGATCAGAATGCATCTTTTATGAAGGTAATGGCAGCTAATCATAGAATCATAGAATGGTTACAGTTGGAAGGNTGAACTATAGACATTCACAGAAACGGTATGTCCCATTTTAGATACTTGTCACACTGGTGGAAAGGGAAACTGAATTATCATGGGATTGGACTACAATAATTCATCTAATTGAATATTTAAAACTAATTAATTTACAAAAGTTAAACGTTACCCTTTTTACATAAATAAATAATTCTGAAAGTTTCATAGAACTGGCAAATTAATTACTTTTTCTTTTCTCAAGCTACATTGTCTTGAACTAAAAAAATCCAGTTATGTAATTAGGGCCTTATGTAAAAAAATATATCTTTTTTTTAACTTATGCATATGTATATTTTAAAATATATCTAGCATTTGCTTACATACTCTACAGTTCTAAAATTAGACTGGGTCAAAGCAGTTAAGCACTTTCAGTTTGTTCTCTAAATCTCCATGAAAATGTGATGGCAGTTTAGCATTCAGTTAATCCACGGACGGGACTACAAGGACAGATGCTCCCAGATGTTAAACAGTTTAACATTTCATCTCTCTCAAGAGAACTAACATAGCCTGGAAAAGTTCACTTATCTTCAGAATTAACATTTTCACCTTGTTTTCCTTTTTTCCCCAGTAAAAAACCCAACATTCAACATATCAAATAATTCCATGAGTAGAACAATAACCAGATCATGAACTTTACCATCATCTGTACTACTAGGGGAGCAGGGAACACACTCTGGAATGGGGTTCTTCATGAACCAATTTCAGCTCCTGATTTAAACTGAGAAATAAATCAATGAAAATATATTCACCACCTGTTAAACCAATTTTGGCTGTAGACTTTTGGTAACAAACAAATTAAAGCGGGACAAGGGAGACACTACTTAATTTTCTCATTTTCTGCCTGGATCTCACTTCTTCCATTTGGTTCACAAGTTATATTCACTTTATACATCTTCGTGCCAACCCTCATTACTAAGTCAATACGATTTGCAGTATTATTATACTATGCTACTTACATTCCCTCACTCTTGTTTTATGACTAACTTGTATTCAATGTCTACAGGAGCATTTGCACATTCTATCTGTCCCAGTCAGTTTAAATGAGTTAGCACCTGCTTGGCTGAATCTGTATTTGAGAAATATTCCACCCAACAGCAGAACGAAATAATACAATCTGTTTGCTAGTAATGGACTTAAAACATGACAGGACCCTTTTTTGCCTATAACTCATTTTAGACTTTTTGTGCTGTTCCATAAACCCACTGGATACAGCCTCTGGGGATTCCAGCCGAGGAGGGAAATTTTCTGACACAGAATTTGCTTACAGAACAGGTCATCTCCCTCACGGCCACTAATTTTGGGAATGTTGCTTGATAATCAAGATATCTCTATGCCCCATCCACTACCAGAAAGTAGAAAACAGATTAGAGCATTCTCCAAACCACTCTCCTTTACACCTGAGGCTGTCCTATGTGCAGCAATGACTCTGGTGCTACAGAAATACTAGCAAGGCTTAAGGCAGCCTTTACTTTCTTCAGCTGTAGGTGATCAAGATCTAGAGCCTCTGATCCATCTCCTTTCTCACTCTATCACATCATTCCCACAGCGGAGGTCACTGCACTTACACCCGCTTAGATAAAACCAGAATGCTGATCAGAATGCATCTTTTATGAAGGTAATGGCAGCTAATCATAGAATCATAGAATGGTTACAGTTGGAAGGGACCTTAAAGATCATGGAGTTCCAACCCCCCTGCCCTGGGCAGGGACACCTCCCACCAGACCAGGTTGCTCAAAGCCCCATCCAGCCTGGCCTTGAACCCCTCCAGGGATGGGGCAGCCACAGCTTCTCTGGGCAACCTCTTCCAGTGCCTCACCACCCTCACAGGAAAGAATTTCTTCCTGATATCTAATACAAATCTCTCCGTTTTCAATTTAAAACTGTTACCCCTCATCAGTGCTGAGGGATATGGTGTAGGGGAGGACTTTGTAGAGTAGGGTAGATGGTTGGACTCGATGATCCCAAGGGTCTCTTCCAACCTAGACGATTCTATGATTCTATGATTCTACTCTCCCTGACAAAGAGTCCCTCCCCAGCTCTCCTGTAGCTCCATTCAGATATTGGAAGGCTGCTATAAAGTCTCCCCGGAGCCTTCTCTTCTCCAGGCTGAACAACCCCAGCTCTCTCAGCCTGTCTTCACAGGAGAGGTGCTCCAGCCCCCTGATCAACTAAGTCAAGAACTGCCTCAGAAAATGACTCCAGTCATCGTTTTAACAAAGTGCTTGTCGAAGTTGGCATCTCTGCTAAAGTTTGGAAAATTTGTCTCAGAAGAAGTCTCCTTTCTCTCTCTTGATACATAATGCTACACATCCTTCACCATATCCACTTTTCACAGATACCTGTAACTTTATCCCGAAAGCAAGGAATTCTTTTTCTCTTGGGTAATGAATATAATGGGTCTCTCTTAAAGCACGACCAGGTTTGCAATCATGCAAATTTAAAACACCTTAAAATTCCTTTTTTCAGCTGAGGAAAGATGATCCTACTACTACTTTTCAGTAGCAGACTTGGTAGGGAGTAAATAAGCCAAACAATGCCCTACATTTAGCACTATTTCCACAAGAGTAGCCCTTGCACATAGTGTTTGGGCCATAAGCAATATTAATAACCCACCAGGACAAAGATCAATAGCCATGTGATGGCCTGGTAACTGCTGTCTTAAAATATGTCACTTTATTTTGCCCTGTTGTGACTGAGAGTCAAAATATACAAAAGCAAAAGCAGTTCGAAACCTAGATGTTTCACAGAACTACATGATTTTCATGATTATTTTAAAGATGTTTACAGTGTTATGAAATATATACCGTCACAAAAAGCAGCTCAAGAATGGCAGCATAAAGAAAAATAATAAAAGAACTTTCCTATTTTAATTTTTTTGTTTTATACAGTAACATATCACAGAATCTTCATGGTTGGATGGGACCTTTGAGATCATTGAGTCCAACCATACACACACACAAAAAAAAAAGCCAACCCAACAATCTCGGGCACTAGAGCATGCCCTGAAGTGCCACGTCTACACATTTCTTAAACACCTCTGGGGATGGTGACTCCACCACCTCCCTGGGCAGGCCGTTCCAGTGCCTGACCACCCTCTCATCCGTTACACAACAAACAAAAATCCAACCCACCCAAGTACGCAAACAATTCACAGGAAATTTGCATCCTAAATGCTGATTATTGCTGGAGCCTCAGTCCAGGTAATTAATTGTCTGATCTCTAAAAATAGCATCTGCTGAGCAATCTCATCACTAAGGAAGCAAGGACAATTCACGGATGTCCCAAAAGAAAATTAGAGTATACCTGCTGTCACTAGAAGTGGCGATCAATAATATGACTTCCTAGCAAAGATTAGGCCTTCTTTTATTGGCATGGGCGTACACATCAAACAAGTCTGGTAGCAAGACAGAGCTACAGAATAATCGAGGCTGGAAGGGACCCATGCAGTCATCTAGTCCAACTCCTGCCCAAAGCAGGTCTGGTTAGATCAGGCTGCTCAGGGCTGTGTCCAGGTGAGTCTTGAGCACCCCCAAGGACAAACACCACCACCTCTCTGTGCATCCTGCTCTAACATTTGACCCCTCTCATGGTAAAAAAAAAACAACCACCAAAACATACAGGAACTATGGTTCACTCATATATCCATGAGTGAGGGACATAAAAACCTATAATGGGCAGCAAATACTGGATTTTACACTCCAGAACAAGGAAAATGACGTGTTATTGCAACTAGAAACCACCAACTTAATTGTAGGTGGTCTAAAAGGAGGGGATTTTTAACCACTAGGTTGGGGGTTTTGTGTGTATGTGTGTGACATACACTATTACTTCAGGTTAAGACAGCAGTTGTAATACTTTCTCACAGCAGCCAGCACTGCCCCCACAACCATCTAATGCCTGAGGCTCAAGTCCTGCCTTAGTGCCTCCCTGTGCAAGGTGCTGTCAGCAGCTCTTCCAACAAAGTGAAGGAGCTGAAAAACAAAAGTACAGTGGGAGAATAAAAAAACACAATAAAATGGTAGTTAGTAAGTAGCAGCCCAAGTACAACGATGGTATAATGACATTTAAACCCTTCTGAATTATTTAGGGGTTTGATAGCATGGAGCTCTCCTGAGGGATCTGGGAGAGAAGTGGTCAGCCAGAACATGTAGTTCTGGAGCCAAACCTCATTACTGACCCAGCCACTGAGAAATTATTTGATCTGAGTACATTTTACCATCTATTTCCAAAACTAAGGCAACGTGAACTATGCCCAGCCATTACTTCTGCTTGCACTGCTACCGTAAAAGCGTTGGCTCACCAAATCCTTGTCTAGGAAACACCACAACCGCTGCTCTCCAGCACCTGACACAAACGTGCACACTCCTGCAAGAGCGGCCAGCAAGGAGATGTCCCCGTTGCACAAGCCACCGCTGCGATCAGCCTTCCTCTCCTTCAGCTGCGTGGAAACTCAGCTATTAAAGCTCAAGTGTGATCTTCCTTAAGATTGAGGCCCATCGGTGAAATTTACTGAGGAAATCCATGAATCTTTCCAGTTCTTGGTATCTCTGCTACAGCAATGCCTGCTCTCAGTGTTAAAGAAGGAAAGTTTAATGCATCCAGCTGGTACAAAAGAGAGTCACAGAATCATAGAATCATTCAGGTTGGAAAAGACCCTTGGGATGATCGAGTCCAACCATCAACCCCACTCTACAAAGTTCTCCCCTACACCATATCCCCCAACACCACATCTAATCGTCTCTTAAACACATTCAGGGATGGTGACTCAACCCCCTCCTTGGGCAGCCTATTCCAGTCTCTGACCACTCTTTCTGGGGAGAATTGTTTCCTAATGTCCCGTCTAAACCTACCCTGTTGCAGCTTGAAGCCATTCCCTCTTGTTCTAAGAGTCTGCCAGATCCATTTTTTTCTTAACAATAGGTAGGCTTAAAGGAATTTTTTTTTATCCTCTTGTACTCTCTAGAGGTACTTTTGTTACTATTTTAGCTCATCTTCACACACATCTTCAAAGTCATGCTTCCTACTTCATTTTTACGGAATCGTATTTGAACAGAGAGTCACCGATGTCGGTTTACATTCAGCTCAGGAGGCAGCAAAGACTGAAATAGCCTCAGTGACGCAAACGGAGCTTTCTCATATGAGCGGGGTCTTTTTTCTTTTTCTTTTTCTTTTTTTTTTCTCTATTAGAGCCTAATGCCAAAACTCATCGGTGGCCGTGTGTCGTCTGCACGCAAGTGTGCCAAGAAAGGTGGCTCTTGGGTACCACCCACTCGGGGAGTTAACGGGAACAACTGGAAACAGGCAGAGCTGAAGAAGACTGTTTGTGCTTACTGAAAACATGCTTATTCTGGCAGCAAAAGCCAGCAGATGAAAACTGTCATTTGCAATAAAAATACCATGCTGGGATTTCAAGTTAGTTTTTTTTTCAATGTCACAAATGAGGACATTTTATGCTTATGAGACATTTCAAGCTTATGAGACAGCATTTTAGTAAATCTTAGCTTTTTGGCTAAACTGAGGTTCACATAGAGAAAAGATCTGCAGCTACATTTTCAGGCTATTCACAAACAAAAATTCTCCAAGAAAAGCATAAATCCTTGACATAGAAAGCTAGAATAAACACAAAATAAATCAACAATGCAATGGTTGGTTAAAAATGCAGATACTATTAGAAAATGCTCTTGAAAAAAAAGCCATATAATTGAAAACGCTACTTAAGTCAGTATTATGAATTAATTATTCATTATTATGCATGCAAGTTTTATTGCTATCTCCAATATTTATATAATTTTGCACCTCATTTTTTCAATTGGATTATAAGTCTCTATGACTGCTGGAGCCAAAGGTTAATACTGTTAAAATTTTTCGCTTTTATATCATGTAAAGCGTTTGTTTTTTTAAGAAACGATGCCAAAAAACTCTTCCTTTATTAGAAACATGAGTTTTGTAGCTAGGCCGCTCTATTTCCAGGAGTTATATGAACATATATATTCCAAGGATGATATTTAAGAGTTTGAAAAGTCAAATGTTACATTAGCTCTTAACAAATATGCTGAACAACACCTGAGAAGTTATTTCAGCGCATGGTAAACACTACATCTTATTAGATGTGCCTGCCCCTTTTGTGTGATTACATTTTATGGCCAAGGCTTTTGCTATCCTACTCTTCAACTGAGTACTTATTGTTTCTGTAGGTCTTGCACTATCTGAGATACTTCTCATATTTAAATTCAAATGGCATCTCTACTGCAAATCTCCTTGACAGCCTAGATAAAGATTACAGAAATTATAACACATACATACATAGCACATACAAAGCTGTGCTAAAAGAACAGTCATTGAAGTTGAAAGTTAAACATCCCAAACTTAGAAAAAGGGAAAACAGAAGTACCTTTAACTTAGGGGAACGGTGTATCTTTAACTTAGCCCTCATTATGTACGGCATTATGGTACAACCATTAACTTCATAATCACACATTTCCCCCCACCCCAGTACTAGATCTTACTTACATGCAGGATGGATGTCCCCTTGGGATAGTTCAAGAATTTATGAACCACAAGGAGATATCTATAGTATCCTACACTCTCTGATGGATTAACTTCTGCCATCAAAGAGTTAGGCTCACCCAGTTCAACATAAAAAGGCAAGCACTCTCTATGGGATGATTTATCTTTTTTAAAATGGCATGAATCACAATGAATCACCCTTTGCCTCTCGCTGCCCCGCAAGTAGGGAACTGAAGAACTGATCCCTAGTTGTCCAGGCATACCAAATCCTAGCCACTACTCAGTGTTATGGATGAAAGGTTTCTTAAACTTATCACTCAACATTAATGGCAACTTTTGATCTCAAGCTGTGACTTAGCGGCCCAGCTGCAACACTAGAAGGACAAACTGATGCTCACATAGCACTCAGCTTCTGCACTGGGTCCCACAAACCCAAAAGGTCATTAGAGAAGGGAATACTCCTCTTAATATGCAATAATCACAGGACTGGGCCACAACAAGGAAGAGAACAAGAAGACAGAAAAAAAATACTCAACAGCTGCTTGTTAAATATAATAGGTATAATATTACATGGTAAAGTCTATAGTATTGTATATCTGCACAGAAAGGAAACTTAAGCTAACACAAACCACCTTACATCTTTCGTTTTCTAGCTTTGGAGCAACTGGCATTGTATATTTAGTTTGGGGTTTTTTAGTTTAAATTTGTGCATGTATGTGAAATTTTCTATGCTTAAGTAAAACAAACAGCAAAAAAATCCCTTAAGTAACACATGTCTAGTGTCATACTAGTTTTCATACACCATCAATATGACTGAAATCTTTATATCCACTGCCAAAAACATCTTGCAATTTGAACTGCAGAATTAGCAGACTACAAATGGTTTAATATTCTGTAAGAGGAACAGCACTAGAGTCGAGGCACACTTTGGCTGGGCTCTTCTCAAATGTTTGCTGAAAGCAGAACTGTGAGACTTGGGAACTAGAGCTATTTAAAGCAAAGCTAATCAGAAACATAGTTTTATCTGAATTTTTTCTTTTTTTAAAAAAAAATAAAATTTACTTGAAGATGATTAGAAGCATAAAAAATATTAGGCTACATATTATTTTGGCAGAAGGACAAACAAAAGAAGAATAAATCCTGTGTCACTAACTTCCTCTATTATAATCCTCCTCTACCTTTGTAATCCTCCCTTTGCCCTTTGGGCAAAAATGCACACCTTAAGTCCTCCTCCTGGCCATCACTGTGGCCATGCACAGCTGGGGGACTAGTGAGTGCTCATCCCTTCCCCTTCTCTTTGCATGGAAGAGTTCCCAGAAGGTTGAGCACCAGCAGAGCTGCTGTTGTACTGCAGTTCTCCTGCCCCATTATAGGAAGAGTCACGGCCTTGCCCATATGTTCTGGAGATCCCTTTTGCCAGAAAGATCCTCCAAAGATTTAGAATTAAGTTCGAGCAGTACTGGGGCTTCTCTGACATAAGCCAGGAACCAGCCAGAATCATGCAGGGGAGAAGCCAAGATAAGAGTGGCTAAAAGCCAGGCTCTGGGCCATTCTTCGCCTGAGCCATGCCAAGAGCAGCCCATCGTCAGAGCCTAAAGATTTATAGATTTATGAGAGTTCTCATCTTATTCCTGTCCAAAACCCACTCTCTGACAGTAACATGCTATAAACGGAATTACTTCTCTTTAATATTTCCTAATATTCTTATTTACTTTTCCTTAAGACATCTCATTTGGATTCCTTGCTCGGAGCACACGATAAAACAGGTTTCCTGGTGGGTGTATGAGATGCAAGAGTGAAGTGCTGTGATGATGATATCCTTACAGAATATATTATACAGCTGGTGCACAGCTAGTCATCTAGCCAGCAGATGAAACACTAGCTGGCAATAAACCTTACTCTTATTATAGCCATAGAACTGCTAAGGTTTAATTCCAGGTTGGATGCAGCAAGAGTTATTACAAAAAGCATGAAATAAAGTGACATAGAATTGTAACAATTTTCTGTTCATAAGAAAAAGAGACATGGCATCAAAATGCAAAGTGGCAGTAAGAATTCTAATTTGTGTTTCTACACATTTTTAATTTACTCTTTTCAGCTCAGTGGACGGAATTTTCTGTGGGTATGCAGAAACGTAGTTGCTTAGGCTGAACCAAAGCAAGTGGAGCAGCCCACGCTCAGCCTTAGCAGGGAATCAACCAGAGCAAGAAAATACCCTTGTCTGATCCAGCTGGCTATCTACACCCACTTATCTGATCCACGGGCAGCAGGTATTACACATACTAACATCTTATTCATAAGCAGCTGTCATTTACACCCTCAGCATTCCACAGGGCTTTACCTGTTGTTGCAACAGGTTCTCCTGGGAAGCCCTTCTCCCCTCCAATCCCCAAATTGTCTTGACCTTTATTTTTTTAGGGCTTAGTTTATATTAGAGAAACCCAAAATTTAGTTTCTTCCTCATCATCACACACTGTAGAGGAGAGAACACCCAGAAGAAGATGAGGATGCTCATCAGGGGACCCCATCACTTATTTCTGCAGCTGGCCAATGGCAGTTTCCCCTTACCTTTTTTCCCCCCTCTCCCCTCTGGTGTTTTTGTTGTTTTTTGTCACCTTACTTTCCCCCAAAGTACCTTTATCTATAAAGAGTTATAGTTAACGTTAATGTCATTAACTATGGATCTGGTGATACAGCCTTGTGCATGTAAGCCCACCTCAATACCCTTGGTACATCTATGCCATTTGCATGCAATACAAAGAATTAGTGGACAGCAAATGTGGTTTGCTAATGTATAATTTAAAGCTTCTAAAAGAATAACTTTAAAATTCTATATCTTTCCTTTAGTATCAAAAAACACTTGGCTATACTCAAAGGAGATCTGCAATCCTTTTTGAATTGCTGGTAGTCAACCAGAATGTTGTAAATGGCCATTATGGCATAACTCATGTGCACGAAGGAATACTGGGGATACAGGAAAACAGATGGTAGAATTCTGGTCTGTCTTTATTTTTTTTAATTTAAATGAATTTTATTAATAGCTATATTGTGTTTCCATATTTGCTTAAAGAAATGAAGACTAGAGTCAAGCTTAAAAGTAGAATATTAAGCTGCAATGCTGTCAAAACATTCTACTTTTGTGAATAAAACCTGTTTAAAAGAACGGAGAAACAAAATAAAATCAGTAGATATTATGTAAATAATATATTTTTATCTTGTTTTACATTTGTATTTCATCGCAAAGAAATACTTTTCTTTGCTAGGGTGAATAACTTTAAATTGGTTCATTGGTATCAAATGCAAGATTTCTAGTACTTGTTTTTATGGCTTTGTTCATTTTTTGAATCAGACATTGGAAGACAAAAGCATGTCTTACTGGTTTCTATCTAAAAATAATCCTTTTCTGCACAATAGAAATAAGAACTACTTAAAATGAATAAATATAAACACAACATTAACTTTATGCAGTTTTGTAATTTTTATATTTAATGCAACATTAGCTAAAGTTTTAAAATACTAAATGTAAAATAACACTTATTTAATACAGTGTGTGATATCATGATGGGATTTATAAAGGTTGGTTTCACATGAAACAATGCAGATTGTGTACCTAATTAATCAGCATCCCTTCATTTGTTGAAAACTGAAGACAACTAACTCATCTGTCTACATATCTCTAAACAATTTACACAATTTTTTTGTTGTCACTTTGCATTCTGAGCAATATGCATAACAAAAATCATATCTTAATTAAAAAAAGAGTTGTGTGATAGTTTGCATAATTAGAATTTACATGAAGGAGATAGCATTTTATGGGAATGAAACGAAAGATGCTGCCTAGCATAGCAAATATGCAGACCTTCTCTAAGGTTCAGAATGCACTGTGAGATAGCCCCTCAAAAGTCTCTGATTTAAGGATAAAATTAAGAAGGAAAAAAAAAAAAATCTGAATAGAAAAAAGCCAAGGAAGGGAAATGGAAGACACACAAGCAATCAAGCCTGGAGAAGATGATAAGGGTTTTATTTGAACAATTACCAATCATATAAAGACAGAACATTGTCTTACTGGCATATTTAAACTAGGTAGACATTTACTGAGAACAGAACCAAGTGAGATAAGAGTCACACCTTTCAATGTGCTTAAAAACACAAGTGCAGAAAACAAAATAGAAGGGGCTTTTGTAGGTTTGTTTCTAACCAATTGGTAGAAATGGTTTAAAAACATGAACATGGAGAGAAACAAGTGCTCATGAAATGGAAAAACTCACCAACTCACCAAAACTCCTTTCCTCACCAGGAAACACTGTCAACAGGAGAATGCCATGGTCTCCGAGAAAGCAGATTTTAATGTACTTTCAGTGTATTCTCAAGTATAACTGCCTCCCATGGGAAGCAGTTCTCAAGGAAAAAATTAGTTCAGGAAAGAGACAGGTCCTCAGTGAAATAATATTAAGGGCACAAGCACAAAATAACCTATGTGAAAAAAAGATAGAAAGTACATAACCTGAAACATAGGAAAAAATGCTAAAGGGGAAATCATTATGAATACAATAGAACCAACAAATAGGGGGAAGAACCTGGTATAAAATTGTATACAATTAGTTAGCAATATAAAAATATTTTTCCTCCTGCTTTTAATGTATATTAATAGTAAAAAGTGGATCAAGAAAAGAGTTCTCTCATCCAAAAAAAGAATCTATGTACCTGACAAAGCAGATATACCATGTATATTTGGTTCAGTCTTCAATTTTTAAAAAGTTCATTATGACTGCATAATTAAAGGGGAAAAAAAGCCAACAAAACCCCAACCAACCAACCAACCAAACCAAAACCCCCCAAAACACCCTAATGATGAAGTAAAAATCAAGGGTAGAGAAAGAAAAGCACAGGTGAGACAGAAGTTTAACTATATTCCAGCTATAGCATATTGCTCTGGTGGTCTTTGAACCATAGTAAGTGGGGGAAAAAGACAAATCGAAAACCAGTCCAGTTAATCTGAGTTTCTGGAAGAACATAATTAAAATACAACCCTTATGCCGAGGAAGCACAAGATAACAAGGAAAACCTCTATAACAAAATATGTCACACCATCCTAACTTCTTTCTATAGGAGAATACCCAGACACCAGAGCATCCTCTCTCTGCTGGACTGACTGATGCTCTGAACTTCGCTCCTCTAATAGTCTCCCAAGCAAGCTCTACAAGTATTGTTGAAATAAGGGGACTGCTCAACGGACTGAAAAGTTAATGGCAGGTTGCTAGATAATATGGAAGATTAATTGATTTTGTGAAGCTTAATGTCCCTTGTCCATTACAATTCAGTATTTCTATTAACTCTTTGGAGGATGGGATACAGTCTCCTTAAATTTAGAAGTGGTACTGAACTGGGAGAAACTAAAAGAGCAGTAGAAAGTAGGAAGACTTCAAAACTGTCTTTCTAAACTGGAGGAATGATCCACATGAAAAATAAACCCCTATTTAATCAGGAAAGTTGCAGATAACCAGACAGCACTCATCAACTCTGCAAGTAAGGCGTGTTTAACTGTCTTGACCGTTGTCCTAATGACAGGATTTAAGGACTGGATCACTATTCGAAGTGACTATCATACATGTGTGAAAGACAGCACCCCATGGAGGATGATCAGGCAAGCATATAGCCCTCAAGGCCCAAACCAAGGTTCAAGAGGGGCTGGGGCCTCACTTAGCACAAGCTGCACCATCTCAGACAAGAGCTTCAAGAGGCTCTAGGAAGAAGACAAATATTTTGGACAGGCTCAGCAATGGTGAATAGAGGTGCAGAAAACAGCATGAAGAACATCGAAACGTTTCCTTTTTTTTCTTTAAACTCCCAGAGGTTTTCAGAAGTTACCTAAATAGCTATGAGGAATTCTTTAGCTACAGCTCATCCTGAATTGATAGAGAACAGACTTCTTGGGAATGCTTTGCGATCTCTTTAAGTCTCCATTTTATTTTAGTGTGTGATCTCTTTCACATTTACATAAGTTTATTTTAAAAAACAAAAGATGTCAGTCGTATTAAACTCATTTAATTTTAGACTTTATCTGCAGTCTTGGCCAGCTATTATGTCAAAAGTGTGATCATTTAACACAACTTAAATATATATAGAAAAAAAGAACAAGAGAAAAAAAACCCAGCAACCAGGCAGTGGACTGTAGAACTTTATGTCTGCAAAAGACTCAGCCTCTCTCTCTGTTTCACTACTTCGACTTGCTTGGTCAAACTCATGCTGGACTTCATCTCTTGCATATCTTATACTTTTCTTTTCTATGAACAGAAGTATTTCTAGTGAATAATTTTTTACCTGCTTTTTGTCCCCAAAGCAAATAGACAGGCTCTATATACATATAGAGCCATATATTGAGTGAATTAGTTATCCTTTTCTGGTACTCTATAAACTCCTCATGTGGTTATTAATGCGGCATTTAAGTGCTATATATTAAAATTCATAAAAGCCTTCATATGCAGCTCACAATGCCATTATGCAGGCAGGGAGAGAAGCATAAAAAAAGACTAAACCCAGAGTAACAGAAGGAAAGATTTTTTTTCTTGGATCCTAAAAGAAACAAGGTGGAGTTTATTTCAACCGAAAATGTTTGTTAAGTTGCTGGGCAGAAAACAAGCCTTAAAGAAAGGGCCAACCTTACTCAGAGCAGCAGCCACCTTTCTCATTTCGAGTCTTCTCAGTTTCATGAAGTCCTTTGTTCTAGTTTTATTTTTAAGGAGTTTTCCTCACTTCCAGACAACCCAGGTCATGAGACTTTACTGACAGAGAGACTTTACTTCTAGGTGGTACAGCAGCTTGGAGAGAAGGTATGGAAAGGAAGGGATCACATGCAAGGATTCTGGATGCCTCCAGTGTCACTAAGCAGTTTCCCAGATATAAAAAAAAAAGTATGCATTACTATTGCTTTTCTTTAATATATGAAAGGTTTGTCCTCTGTATGAAAAGGAGTAGAGAGAAACAGTGGCGTGCTGCCTCAATGGTCAAACAAAAGGCTCTACTAATTTAAACATGTCTCCAGATGACACTCTCAATTCTGTGATTCTGTGATACAGTTCACACCATCACAGTTTACACCAAAAGGTACTAAGTTTTGATTAAATAAAATTGTAAGCAGGTAACTTGGAGAACTAGTTATAGTTTATGGGAACACATGGGAAAACAGCAAAGAAAGGAGGCCAAGAAGATGTAGGAGCACTTGGACATCTTTTGCAATTGGAGAAATAGCATGTTAACTTCCAGCACTTGAGATCGGTTGTAGGTAAAGGACAGCACTCTGCCCCACGTGTGAGGCTGTCCCAAAGGCTGACAGGTGTGGGAGGACACATGCCTTGGTGGGAAGCACAGGCCAAGATCCCTGACCCTGTGGGGAAAAGGGTTAGATTCATGCTGAAGAGATAGTCCCCTCCAAGGACATGCAGGGAGCAACCCAGAGAGAGAAAATGTCACTCTGTAGTAGGTCAGGTCTGGAAGCAACTTACTGAGACACAGAAAGTGTGGAAAAGTGGTCCATAAAGCCCTCCTTGATCCCTCAAAGTAGGGGGCTGCCCGTGTTTGTAGGGAAGAGAAACAGATGAAGCCGATCATGATGGTGGCAGGTGTATCTGTGAGCAGAAAGGTCACAAAAATGCAGAAACAAAGTGGGAACTATGTCAGGAGATGGAAGCTCAGAGGAGCCCAGAAGAATAGCCAGATATCCTGGACTGATGAACCCATAGGACATTACCAATAAGTTAAGGTTAGTATTCAGCCCTGCCCCCACATTCAACCCACAAAACCTAAGGCACAGAGAGAAAAGCATCAGGTATCTGCTATTCCCAGGCTGGTCTCAATCCTAAAGCAAGCAGACAGTGCAGTGATTTCAACACCCAGACTGCCAAGAAATGGGCAGAGAAAAGGACAAGAGATGTGAACAAGGTGGTACTCCAGAGGGGGCATTTTGTTTCAGGATTATCTGCCGCGAGGAAGCTAACGTGGGAAGGTCAGGTAACCATGCCTTGGTCTCCACGGGCCAGACAAGGAAGTGTTAAAACTTGCTGATCCAAAGCTTTTCACACCCACCAGAAATGTGACATTCAAAACACCCTGAGGACTGATAAAACTGTCACAGAGGGAAAAGAAACAAATAAAAAGGCAAAGAAGAGAAAAGAAGAGAGCCTAAGCTGAGAAAGAGGATGTTAGGAGGGAAATTTGTGGGACACTGTTCATAGAATCTTCATGGTTGGAAGGGACCTTTGAGATCATAGAGTCCCCACAAAACAAACAAACAAACAAAAATAAAAAAAAACCCAACACCACTCCCACCCCACAAACAGACACAACCCAACAATCTCAGGCACTAGACCATGCCCTGAGGTGCCACCTCTATACCCTTCTTAAATCCCCCCAGGGATGGTGACTCCACCACCTCCCTGGGCAGGCCCTTCCAGGGCCTGACCACCCTCTCAGGAAAGTCATTCTTCCCGATACCTAATCTAAACCTCCCCTG
>JAHREE010000163.1:1867182-1909643 GCA_033628505.1 Tringa tobata | reverse complement strand
CACACATTTGATGATCCCTTTTCTCACTGCTGGCAGGAAGAAGAAAGTTCCTGCTCTGTCTCAAGGCAGCTTAATACATTCATTGTGAATTTTACCCAACTTGCTGACTGATTGGCCAACACATGAATGAAGGCAGTTAAGAAACACCTCAGCAACTAGACTAGACATGAAGGGTAGATGATGTTTGCTGTCTACACAGTTGGTTTTACTTCCACAGCTGAGGTGCCAAATACTAGTGATGAAGGAATTTCTGTAAAGGAGGTCATATCCTTCCCCTCATAATTTCCTTTCTCCTTTTTAAACTCAACATAAGAGGCAGCTCTCAAATTCTGAAGAAAGGATATTATCTTAGAGCCACCAATCATCACACTTTTTCACATGTGGCAGGCAGCACCTCCCAGACCCTCCTCACCCCCTTCATTCATCATTCCCTGCCTGCAGAGATGCTCCAGCCAGGCATGGGAGCAAGGGAGCAGGCTGCCTGGGACTTAATGCACCTCATCAGCACGACTAACAAGGAGAAACTGAGGAAAAGGGCAGAGGAAAGAATTAGAAATCTGAAGGGAGTAACGGGCCAGGTAAAATATATAGTGAGATGGAGAAAATTAGGGTAGCACTACCACCAAACAAAGCCATTATAGTTGCCCTACAAACAAGATGTTGATTTGGATGCAATCCTCTGTTGTAATGAAATCTAGACAAAGCTTGTATTTTAGAAAACTAGGACTAGTCAAATTATGTCTACATATAAATTAGTTACTGCCTCTCTAAAGTACCTGTTTCAGAAATACAGAGGTGAGATGGATGGCCCTGCCTCAGATGTCATGTTCTGATTATTTATGAAGTGAAGCAAAAGTCTTTTAAAATGTCCTTTCAAGGGTATTTTAATAATGAAATTGAACTCTAATTCAGAATGTCCTTCAGGCCACAGTTCTTTGCATACTTTCAATTCTCTTCAGCCAACATTTTCACCAAAATTAAATGCTGTCTTCTCATCACCCCCAAATTATGTCTCCTTACTCCTGTGCAGCCTCTGCCCTGGTCCCAAACCACAATTTGAATGGCAATGGGGTGAACAGGATCACAACACTAATACTGCTTGTACTTGTTTTTTCTCACTAGGTTACTTTTAATTCTAATAGCTCCCAGGTTTATTTCACCATGCACATAGAAGTTTTTCCAGCAAGAGGGCCGGACCGTAGCTTTAATCAATAGCAAATACTGCACAGTTTACAGCATTGACTGATTAATGCAGTCCAATAAGAAAAAAAAATAAAATAACTGTGAATTAATTCTGGTTATGAACATGTTTAAATATAATATATTTGGAATATGTTTGCTTTTCAGATGTACACTTAATGTGGTTGTACCTTTTTAAGGTAATTGTGGGATAAAAGCACTTTGACTCATGGACTACTTTTTGACGTGAAAGTACTTCTTTCACTATTTAATGTACATAAATTTGCTGCAGCGTATTAATTAACAAACTTCTTTCACATTCAGTGCAGGCTCATTTCTTTACCTGTATCTATTATTTGCATACATACATTATACATGTAATAAGTGCCTGCTTTGATAGACATTCTAAACTGAACAGAGTAATTTTAAAAAATTGCAAAAGCCTATCTGCTAACTTCTATTTTAACTAAGCTAAATATAATGACTAAGCCCAGGCTTGAACACAGAATTCGTATTACAATTTAAACATTCAACAGTAAACAAAATATGTTACTCAAAGGTGGCTTTCTGTATATGCAGCCTACCACCTCACAACTTTAGGGAAAGTAGGAGTGATTTAGGGCCCATTTAATATGTGACAGATTTTTTTTCTTTTAAGTTCTGGAATGACACTAGAATATATTTGTCCTATTCCTCTGAATTTGACTCTAAGATGAAATAATAATTTAAACATGATGTATATATTACTAAAGAGATCTATTAAATTTGCTTCGTAATGAAGTTGATCCAAGGAATTCTCCCTCTATTGGGGTTGAAACTCTCAAAGCAGCTGGCTGGAAGAAGACAGTATTGCAGTGTGGATCTAAGTATCATCCGTTGGCCATGGCTGGCTTGTAGCATGCCAGTCTGAGTTGGCTTTTAGCAAGGTTGTTAAATCTTTGAGCTGCTGATCAGAGAGTAGAAGCAATTTAAATCTTTTCCATCTCTAAAAGCAGACTCAAGGAGAACCTGATGTTAAAGCTTCTGTTGGTCATCCCAGAGGGGAAGAACGCATGTGTTGGGACTCAAAAGTGAACAAAAGACAAGAAAAATATCCGAAACATCTGTAGAACATTCAATGAAGATTTGTGAGGTTGTGAGATACCCCCTGTCCCCTTCCAAAATGAAAGAACTTTTTGTAAACAAAGACAACATGCAGTGAACCACAAGTATTTGGTACACCTACAAATGTCAAACAAGAATTTGGCGTTAGAAGACACCATAGATACAACTCAACAAAAGCTATCATATAATATACGTGAACCTACAGTCATACAGGCAGGTCTACTTCCTCTGAAAAATTCAAACAAAGGAAATGTAAAGAAAAGGTTTACAAAGGATAAGCAAGGCACAAGTGTTAATACCTTCCATTAGAAGTGCATTTTATGCAACAGAGATGCGTCAGAGGTAGTGGCTGGTTTACCATAATTATTTTAACTATGTTTTCCATTTTTATTATCCTCTCTTATTTTGTAAAGGTCACCCCAAATCAGTATATGTTTCAGTCTGACTGGAGAGAGCTGCTATTCAAAGAGCTGTGAAATAGCCAAAGAAGTACAGAAACAGTCTGAGCTTCAACAAAGCTCTGGGATGGTCTTAAACACCACTGACCACCTCACCCAGCCGTGTCTTTAATATGATAAGATTGATCCAGGCATTGTAGCAGAGAGGCTTCCTGCTATAATAGCTTTTAGTGCCCATCATTTGGCGTTCTGCAGCTAATTAGAGAAGCCTTACTCTCCACCCACGAAATTCCTGGGCATTATTCAACTCACTGCTAAATCTGAAAATGTTATGCAAGAACATGTTCATCCCTCACCTCTGCAAAAGGTTTCTCTCCTGTGCATACTTGATTCTGATTTCACACAGGGCCCAGCATTTGCTAAAGCTGTTTCTGTCCTTAATATAGTTAAAGTAACACACAGCAGCTACTCAACGCCTGCTAAAAGAAATCATGTGCTTAATTTGCTGGGACTTCAACAGTTTCTCTTCCTTTTACTGTTCTGAACAGCTCACATCACTAGAGATGTCAAACCTTATGTAAAACGTGAATAACTTAAGTCACAAGGAATACTTTATGTACTGAAAACGCTAATAAAAAAATAACTTAAAGACTCTTTATTTGAGCAAAAAAACTACTATAATGAGAAGTGAAAAAAACACCCAAACATTTTTAAGGTTTAGAATTCTGCAATAAGTGACAAAATTCTACAAAAACATATTTTGACTCTCTTGAAATGAGTATGTGTGACCATATTCTTTGAACAAGAAAAATTGGGGTTTTAGACCTTGCATAGCTGCTTAATTTACTAGTTAAATTCAAACAGTATGTTCTGAACTGTCCCAAGATGCTATAAGACATTATCTTCTATTTCCATTCAAAGTTCTTCCACTGAAAAAAGAGCATCAACAGATTTCAGCCATTTGATGAGGCCTCCTTCCCCTTTTATCTCCACCTAAACTTTCAGCTTGTTAGAAAATATGTTAAACAAGTTAAAGAAAAAAGGTCAGGACATTCAAAGTAGACAAATATGTTTCTGCCAACATATTCAAAAGATAACATTCTATTTTATCCAAGCAAAATGGCTTCATAAGAAGACTGGGGAAAAACTGGAGCAAGAGAAACAAATTTAACTCCTTGCCATAAATCAAGAGAAACAGTGCTCAAACATGATCTCCTGTATTTCTCACAAATGCTTAGATATTTGTTAGTCCTGAATTGCAAGAGGGAGTAGTACATGAACTTTTCTCCAGCTGCATTAATGCCACATAAATCTTTATGTGAACTTTGTCACTTGATTTCTTTTACTTCTATTTAAAATAATAAAAATAAAACCACTGATTTCAACAGGGGAGAAAAACTGTTTGTGGGCATTGACATGGAGGATCTTGAATCAGATGTGGTTTATAGAAATTTCTTAAAAGAAATGAGTTTATCATCAAAAATCAAGACATCTTTTTCACAGCTTTTGAAAAGAATTGGCATAGTATTTTTGAATGTCTAGAGCTTGATGCTATGATTATATGGAAAACCAGAACCTGAACAGATAGTATCATCGCAATACTGCCATTGAATACTCTACGTGAGAACCTTTCCAGTCATCACAAAGACATTTTTGATACCTTTTCCTGTGTGAATTCTAGCTTCATACACATACTTGAGAATAAGATACAGTTATGGCATTTTTAGTAGTCTTTCATCTCCGCAATTCCAGGCTCTCATACAAGAGTTTGCCTTAGTGGGCATGGTTTATTACATGCAGTGGGGTGTTTTTCTGACAAAAGACCACTGTGGCGAGAGCTTCAAATCAAGATTAAAACATACAGGGAGAATCCATGGGAAGTCATGTGCAAGGACAGACATTCACAGTGCCTAGAATTAATTATCACAGTTTCAAGAACCCCATGATATATAAAACACAGAAAAAGGTATCAAAAAATGTCTTTGTGATGACTGGAAAAATGCATGCAAAATGGTATTGATAGTATATGTTCCAGCTGTTGAATTATGCCTGTCTTCATTCCTATCTGAGTGTGCAACAAACATGGAATTTTAAAGAGAAAATGCAGGTTTACTTCTGACTGTGGGAACACAACAATCCACCAGATTGCACTAGGCAAAATTTCTAGCCCGAATTTGCCAGGGGCATTCAGGAAGAAATACTGAAACATGTCATTTTTGAGACAAAAATAAGTTCTTCTCAATTCATGACAGAGTGAAGCAGATAAAGCACATATATTGTTTTACGCCCTTTTAACTCTTGGTCCTTTTCCTGTGATTAAGTAAGGGTGTTGACATGTCCCTGTTCACATCAGACAGCTTCTGAAGGAAAGTCCTGAGAAGCAATCAAATTCACTTGCGACTGATGAACAACCTACAGCATGAGCTGCTGTATCAGAAACTAGGATCAGCAGTAGCTTAAGTGCAGGATCCTACTTTTTCAGTCTTGTAGTATGGAGCTCTCAGTCTCCATCCAGGTCCCCATGCCACAGCACACTGCTGCCTTTGAGGCTGCACCATGCTCACTGGGGTTAACCGACTCAGTTTGGAAATAACCCTACCAAAATAAATGAACTGAACAGATGCAGACAGAAACTTCTTAAACTAATGCTTTGGAGCCAAAGCCACTGCCATGGAACTACATTGCCAGAGACGCAGCACAATCAAAAGAAAGGTGTGAGAGAAAGACAGTCAAGTCTGAGAAACGCAAAGTGAAAGTTGAGTCTTCCAAACCAGGACACTGATTAAGAATGTCAACATCCAACTCCCTGTATCACCTCCTTCCCATCAGATCTTCAA
The DNA here is from genome assembly GCA_033628505.1 of Tringa tobata. NCBI lineage: Eukaryota > Metazoa > Chordata > Aves > Charadriiformes > Scolopacidae > Tringa > Tringa tobata. The sequence continues at coordinate 1,904,125 of JAHREE010000163.1, read as the reverse complement.
GCTGAATCACAGAACAAGGCTGTGTGAATCAATCCACATTATGTCTGTTTCTTTCCAAAATAATTTTGCCCCATTTGCCTTTCCCTGATCTCCCCTCATCCTCAGGCCTACACCTCAATCCTTTCAAGAAAAACTCTTGGTTTGAGAGCTTTCCTTGGAGATTTTACCCAGCACTGAGCCTAAGGCCAGGATGAGCTCTGGCTCTGGAAGGCAACCAACCAGGATACAGTTATATGCTGGATGATTAACCTGCTGATCATATGCTGAGAAGACTTTAAAAGTAGGAATAAGAAATCTTTTCCTTTTCTGAGGAACAAGTAGAGGTTTCCACTGCATAGCACGTCTGATTTCAAAGAACAAAGTTAAAAGTTTATCAAGATGTTTTGGGTGGGACATGGTTGACACATCAAGGAACATACCTAACCTTGAATAGGATGTGAAACAAAACAATGTGTCTTACATGGTCTTTTGCAGTTGCTGATTTAACCCCAGTTTGGGCTGGGTTGGTCAATGACAAGACAACAGATGCTCTCCCCCCCACCCCAGCTCCAAAAAGAGGAAGAAGAAAGACAAAGAGAGTTATGAGTTTAGGAAAAAACCTAAACTACTTCAATGAAATATTAATAATAAAATAAAAAAGGAAATAATGATATAGATACAACATATACAAAACCGTATGAAGTTCCCAGGGAGATGACACCAACAGGCACTGTGGAAGTTCCAGACTGGACTCAGTGACAAACGGGAACTGGACTCCAGAACACACCAATTGGCATCAAAGGTAGACCAAGTGACAAGAGTCCTCCTCAGACACCAGTCATCGAGGAAAGAGACCCATTGAAGAAGAAGCCCTGACCCTTTGATCCCTCAGCTTTCATATTGAGCATGGCAGATGGGATGGAACGTCCTACTGGTCAGTTTGGGTCACCTGACCTGTCCACTCCTCCCCACAGGTGGGACCCCTTCACAGGATAAACAGCCAGGTTAGCTGCCCCTGGTTACCACAACAAGTATAAGCAACAGCCTCTCTCACTGAACAGAAAGTTGACTCTGTTCCACCCGAAACCAGGAGAGATATAACCAAAAAATGTAACTTCTGGACTAAACTTGAGCCAATAGTATATCCCAAACTAACCTTGGCTAATTATAATGCTAATATACCCTTCTTTGTAACTAACAAGCAGGCTAATCAGGTAACTTCCCTAAATACTTTAAACATGAGCTTAGATACATATGTATAGTTAGGAGGGGTGAATGAATCATTATTAACCAAACATCTGTATTTTATTGTTATAAATATTGGGTGGCTGGAAACACGTGGTGTGCTGGCTGCTGTTAAATGCCCAGCACCCAATTCTGCAGAACTGAAATAAACCCAAATATCTCAACTCAACGTGTTGATTGGCTCTTGCACACCCAGTGAAGACCCTTATTTATGGAATCATAGCATCATCTAGGTTGGAAGGGATCTTTAAGATCAGAGAGTCCAACCGTTAACCTAGCAATGCCAAGTCCACCACTAAACCATGTCCCTAAGTGCCACATCTACCCATCTTTTAAATACCTCCAGGAATGGTGATTCTACTACTTCCCTGTTTGTTATAATGTCTGTTCCAATGTTTGATAACCCTTTTTCTGAAGAAATTTTTCCTAATATCTATCCTAGGTTGCCCCTGGGACAACTTGACGTCATTTCCTCTTGTCCTAAATTAGGGACAACACATCTACACCAGGACAGCACTATGGCTTTAACCTCACGAGAGTGAACAACCCTTTGTCACAAGCTGCTAGAGTTATCTGGGTCCCCAGGTCACTGCTAGCTGAGCGGGGACAGGCACTGCAAATACTCCTCTTCCTCACCTTCCTCTCAGGGAACCCAGTGTCACATCCCTGTGCCTGCAGCAGACAACCTGAGCACCAGGAGAGGCAGCAAGAGAAGGCAGGCCTGTGCTTAGCCCTGCCAGACCAGGTTCACTGAACACACCAGGGCTACTATGAAGACAGAAAATAAGGAGTAATATAGTAGAGCACTTCTACGGTGGCTCTGCGTTACCTCCCAGCTGGATTAAACTACCAGGAAACACCAGGGGAGGAAGGCAAGGGAATTTGTACTTTGTGGGTGAGTCACGCGTCTCCCTGCAAAAGGGAATAAAGGGTCAAAATAATGAAAGAGCTGGGATGAATGTATTAAGTTCCCTTACACCTCCTCTGGGAAGGATACTTTCAGCTGTAATTTGGCTGCTACTAAATGTCAGAAATACATTTGCCTTTCCAATTACTGCCATTTATTACTGCTGATTATTAAAAGCGATGTGCACAGCTGATTCGCAAGATGGCAGGTACTCGGTGTCTCTTCTCATTTTTATTTCAGCCAGTAAGTGTTTCTCTCATGACAGACAGAGGTGATTGGGAGTTACAGTAACCCCAAGTGCTTTGTGTTCATCTACTCTACCGCAAGTGAAATATTAGAATCCAACAACTTTTTCAAACTCAATTTTCAAATAATTGGCAGAATGGATGGAGTCAAAAAGCAGCAGGCACATCTCTTCTCTCACTTCTTCAGTCTGACATCTCCAGTCAAAATAATCAAAGCAGCTGCAGCTTGATCCTTCATTTTCCCTTTCAAGATATTTTTTCCCTTCACTTTTCCTCCGCTCACTGAAAAAGGATGGCTTGTAGATCAATTACACAAGTATATTTGCACAATAAAAACCCAAACCATGGGGTATATCCCTGCTTTCCATACCTGATAAATGCAGATCTGTTCAAAATATTGAAAATAAGGCATTAGTTTTCAAATTGGATTTTGGATTCTAGATATAAGAAACAACAAATCACCTTGAAAATAGGTAACTACCTGATAAGATTCCCAAAATGAGAATAAAGGACGGTCTTGTTGATATGTATTTTAGCCATATATTTATTCTAAATATTTTATTTTACCATCAATGTACTATCATACTTTTCCAAGAACAAAAAAGTATAAATTTCACACTGATAAAACAAAATGGGTTAAGCTGTTAGCACAGAAAGATCGTTTCATTAGAGTCAGAAAGCTGGCAAAAATTTATTTCACCAAACATTTCAACAAGCAAGAAGGGAGTCTCACTTCTAAGAATAATCAAACGAGAAGTTCACGTTTTAATGTCAGTTATTGGAGACAACCAAAAGAATAAACAAAAAAGTAATATAAGAATTACAGTATGCTAAAACTACCCAAATATGGATAGGGAGGAGACTAAGTAAAGTACAGCTGGAGATAGCAAAGAAAAAGAAAATGGGAGAAACCCTGGGATTCTCTCAAGCAGTATGAAATTGAATATTCTGCACAGTTGTATCACTTGACATGGTTATCACCTTTTAAAACTTAGATACCATTTGAATGTGTCTTGCTACCAATATAGTTGGATTTAAATAAAAAAATCCTGAATGAAACTATCATCTTCTTTATCTATTTAACAAGGAGAAGAAGGGTTTTTAAGAAAAATAACTGCAAGAAGTAATATTTTAGTGGGTACAATCTCATCTAAAGCTAAAGAATGCCACCTGAAATTTGTATGTTAAGATTTCATATCAGATCAAATAAAAGCATTTGATTGCTTCCTTACTTGCTATTAGAGCTGAACTTGTTCAATCAAGGAAGTAAAAATAAAAGTAGGCAGTTGTAAGAGTTGTGTGATTAAAACCTGCTGGTGACATTTACAACACAAAAATGGAGATGAGTAAATGGCTATCCATACTTTCACCAAAGATAGATGTCTGTTTAATCTTTGATATTTTGTGGCAGCCTAAAATGTATCTATCTCAGCACATACATTTTACGTCAGGATTGATTATTTTAAAGGTACAAAATAGAAGGTTTATGCATTGCATATTCTGTAGCATGGTGAATTTGGCAATACAGCCCAGGCATGAAATGCTGGAGGAAAATATCAATGCAGGATTGGAGGTTAAATGTACAGAGGAGGTCTTCAGAGGCTTCTGCAGGCTCCAGAGGTGAACATTAAGGGAGGCTCATGCTGTTTTTTAGCCCAGGATGTTCACTGGCTATATGCAGAATATAGATGAAAAGATGGCAGGAACACAACCAGAAAAGAATCAGTGGCAGCCTCTCTGAATCTTCATTTTTAATAATTTCTCTCATACTATGAATTATGCAGAATCCAGGCAATCTTCATAATTCAGGCTGAGTTTTGCACTTAAAATGTTCCTAACCTGGGAACACAGGGTATCTTCCTCCCAGGTACCAAAGGTTTACTTTGGGCTCCTATTGATTTTTCTTAAGTTCTATACAACCTGTCATTAGTTTATGTAACTAATACTAAATTTTCCAAAGGAACGCTTTTGAATTGGCATCTAACATCAGTCTAATTTCATATCAAAGCACTCTACTGCTACCTATTATTAGGACTCACTGGCATCTTGCATGTAATGTTATAAAACAAGTTGCAATTATGAAAAAAAATAGTATTTTTGAAGCTTCCTTCCATTATTTTTTTTTCTGACTAAATATAAAACCAAAACTACAGATACCTGTTTTTTTTTTTTTCTTTTTTCTTCTTTCCCGTCTTTTGGGAGAGTGGGTTAGTGAGGAGGGAGGGGATTCAGATCTTTGCCACAGATTCAAGAACTGAGGCCAGGAGGTTTGTTTTCATTGCTGATGACAAATACCCCCCTGCATAATAGCACACGTCAGCCTGGTGTCCGCTCTAACAGAGATCAGGTTAGTTCCTGAACTGTTTGGAAAATAGCCCCGTTGGTACACCAGCAGAAAGCATAAGGGTTTGTTGTCCAAACTAGTCTTTCTCCAAGCCACTGCGCCACACCACGTGGGTCAGGGTTAGCTGGGGCACCTCTCCAAGGTGGGATACTGTGGCCTGCACTGAAGCCTTTATTCCATCTCATTCCTGCTTCCAAAAAGCTCGCCGCAGTCTGCTACCAGCTCTGATCACAGGATGATTCTGTTCTCTGACAAAACCTGTTTCCTCTAAAGTTAATCCTTTGGTACAACAGTTCTCCCTGTGTACAAAATAAACACTTTACAACAGGAAGTTGCCAACTGTAGAACATAAATGGCCGGTTCAAGTCACTGGTGCTACTCATCTAATACATGCAGATATGTACACAAAAGTATATCCACATGGATGGACATACGGATCTATGCAATGAATACATATATCTATAAGCACATACAGATATAAACACAGGTACAGATCCAAGATGTTTAAAATCCTGTATTTTACTGAACTCAAGAATAACTAAGAGCCCTGATGCTTGTACACACCTGCATCAGTAATGCCTACCTTGAAAACGTTTTCTATGTCTCATTTTAGAAAAATAAGAAGATTTTAAAAAAGATAAACATCCCAAAAACCTCTGGACAAATTCTATATCAAGCTAGAATTGAAATGGGAAATATACAGCCATCATTTAGAATAGAGAAGATAAAATTATGTAAATTATCCCCCAAATAGATGTTACAGATGGAAAAAGCTCAGCATTTACCTTAAGGTGATCACAAACATTTTAGCTGCCTTTAACAATGGCCTGTACCCTGAAATCCTATTTTCCCCACTATTTTTGAATCAGTAATCTATTTTAAGTAAGAATCAGTAATCTATTTTAAGTGGTATGTTAACCACTTAAAAAAACCACAGCATTCAGATAGCTGGACCAGCTGCTGAGAAAAGAGAGGTCCTGGATTACAGTGTACTGTCTGGCATGTTGGCAAAAGTGAATCAGACCCTATAAACCTCAAGAAAGCTAACGAGCCAGGTCATATATGTCTTAACTGCAAATGACTTCGCTTAGAGTGACCACCTTTGTGCCAGCGTGAGCCGCCTGCAAGGGCCATACCTTAATTCCTCCATTCCCAGGGTCTGTCCACCACACTCACTCTCCACCGGTCACAAAGAGCAGCCCCAAAGCCACTTCTCATCCTCTCGTACGATTCCCATGATCTTCTGCAGCCTCTGCTGACCCCCACGCCAGCATCTGGCCCGACCCCTGGACCCATTGCTCACCACCACCCCCGAGGGCTGGCCTCAGCACATTTCCTCTGTGGCACAGCTCAGCAGCCACAGGTACAGGGTGGCGTGTGACTGTCACCACGTACAACCGGCCAGCAACAGGCACAGCACAGCACATCACGGTGTGGGAACCCCTGCGGTACCAGCCACGCAGCAGCGGCTGCCAGCTAACGGGCTGTGTCTGCCACGGAGACCACAGGGAGGAGGAAAACATCTGGACGAGGATTTAAGATGCATGCAGGTGTTTCTACTGGGCTTACGATGCCTACTTGGGTTGAAGAAATATTTTAACCATTCTTTTAATAAAGAGGTGATTTAGTTTTACGAGAAGTAACACTCGTATTGCTGCCCTTTAGACAGTAATTTAACCACACAAAGTCAGAGCAAAGACGTCTCATCAAGGAAGGGTGTGAAAGCAGCAGGTGAGAGCAGGCAGAAAAGCTATGCTTGTCTTTAGGACTTTTTCCTCAGTACTGTCTCTATTCCTTGGAGACCATTTATCTCTTCCTGCCGATGACCCGAAGAACATCAGGACACTAATGGCTGTGTTAACATCCCTCCACTCTTTTTTCCCCACTCACACCAAGAAGCAGAAGAGGAAAGGATACTTACAAAACAGATTTGATCGCTCCATAATCGCAGAATGAATGGGAGATGACAGATGTTTTTTAATTAGAGGGGACTATTTCTGGAGCATTTGATTCCAAGTTACATGAGACCCCACTGGAAGAAACAATTCTAGCCCCTGAAAAATGGAGCCTAACCATGAGAATGGATGAACAGTTTAGGGAAATAACCAACATAATTACAGGCGCCAGTGTAGAACAAGAGTATGCACTTAAATTGAAGACAAAATAGATCCTTAATATAAACAACAAAACTATAGGTCCGAGCTGCTTTACATCCTTTACATCCCATTGTTACAGTTCTAAGAATAAGCAGCAGAAATGAATGAATGAAGAAAAAGAGTATCTGTAACCTGATTCGAGCAGATCCAGCAATGCAGAACTCGCCTGCAGCTAAGCAACAACCAGATTTGCAACTGTACTTTCATATCAACAGCTCGTTTATTTCCAGCTAGACCACTGTGCCAGCTCCCATATAATCCCAGCAACTCTGACACGCAACATTAGCTATCTAAATGATAACATGCAATGGAAGTCTTCTAAAAGAAAAGGGCAAACAAGAAGAAATCAATGAAAAAACATTACTGTACACAACAGCTAACACAAGGTATACCCTATGTTGCTATGGCTTTGGGTGTTGTTCAGCACCACAATGTTTTCACAATTGACAGAAAACAGACAAGAGTCTCCACGATGGAACAAGCTGACATAATATAAGGACACACATCAAGGTGACGGGCACTTCTGGTCTGTCAAAAATGCTACTGCAATTTAAGCAGACATACCTTAACTAGCTTTGCAGCTGCCTGCTAGCAACATGGGGTCATTGGGAGGCTGTGAAACCTGTCTGAGAGTGAATAAATACTTAAATAACTAGGCTTGGCACACTGCACTGGATAATTACAACTCACAATCTTTTTCATGCCTTCAGCCTTGCAGGGATATGTGGGCATTATCCCAGTCTGCTACACGTTTCAAAGGTGTGGTCCTCCACCCGTGCATGGAGGCAATGCGTTACACTTAGATTGCATTACTGCTCACAGTCACAAGCCACCACCGCTACTACAGCACACATCAAGACAGCAAAAAACCACAACGGCTTGTATTATTGCCTAAGAGCCAGAAAAGGGATGCCTGGTATCAAAATTTCAGCGGTTCACTGTTTTAAAGGACATTTTAAACTAGGACTATGGATATTTCAAGCTTTAAGAAACTCCTAGCAGTAGAGCATCAGGTGGAGTGAAAACATAGCAGAGCTGAGAGAATTTGAGATTCCCTATTATGGATGCAATTATTGGTTTCTGGAGGGCCACAATCTGACTTTCACAGCCATTTAAGAAGTTTCAGCACCAAAGAATGTTGAGAACAACCCTTAACAGAGAACAAAGAGCGCAGAGCTGTCCGTTAGTCCCAGGTGAGAAAATGAACCTGGATTATTAACTGGCACTTTCAGTACTCAATATATTAGAAATAACTGGAAAAAATTATTCCGTTTTTCCAAAATGCTGAAAATATTCTATAGATCTCATTTGAAAACTGTCTCTGCATAAGGAGCTCTAAAGCCATGGGAGAAAAAGAGGTGAAATCTAAAAATTTGAAGAGACTGAACAGAAGAAAGAAGTTACTCTTGCAGAAGAGAAGAAAGAGGTTTACAGAGCACTGGACTAATTGTATTTTAGTGAAAAACTAGTTCATAACATGATGTGCTTGAGGCAAAAAATAATAATGGAATATTTGAATTGATTTTACCAGCATTGGAAGGGGCCAAAAATCATTATTGAAGTTCCCTTTCTTATGTACAAAGTTTAGCTGAATTTAAAGGTCTCCCTAATGCTTGTACCTCAGAGTTTTCCTTTGATCCCTCCCCTCTCATTTGGTGCAATATTTTAAGGGATAATTAACTGAATACTTGCAAGGAATGGACAGAAAAATACCTTTACTCACTATGCTTACTATAATTTATTTTCAATCCTCACCCTTCAAAACTAATCCTCACCCTTTTCAAAACTAAAAAGCCTTTTTTCTGTAGAAATGACAATTTTTAAAACATTAACAGTAAAAGCAATTAATGTCATTGGGCTTCTTGTTTGGTTTCTGGCTTGCGAATGCCTAAGATTTATGTTTTTATGGAAATAGGAAATTCAGTAAAATATCAGTACAAGCCCTTAGATTTGGGCATTGTTAGTGTGCTCTACTCAGCCACGACACAGGTCCTTTTTATCCTAGAGAAAGTCCATAGCACATGGCTATGAGGAGGATACCAAGGAAATCCTCAATGTCTTGAATTATATTTTTTTTTCTATTTAAAAAAACCCCACAAACCAAACACTAACGAAAGCAAAAAACAATCTTTCTGCATTTGCATTGGTAAACTGCTCTAACCAAGAGCACTTCATCTCAGCTTTGTGCTTAACAGCTTCATCTGAAGGTTTGTTTCCCCTGGGGTTAGCTGCTGGCCTACAGGTAGCCTCATCAGTTGCCTCTTAATTTTCTGTCCCTGGACGACTCCAAACATGCGCCTGTGGCCCCACCTTCCTTACAGTAAGTCACATGCCAAGTGAGTCAGCAAAATATGCTTAACCATTTTCCAGAGAAGCAAAGCTTGTATTAAAGAAATAAATAAATAAAAATGGCCAGAATGTGTATTTCCTTACACGCGTTTTTATTTTCCCTGTTTGGATACAGATCCGAGACACGTATTATATTCTGCCTTCATGCTACACAAACACTTAGAGTCCATACAAATCCAAATTAAAGAGATCTTAAAATCCTCCTAACAATTTGCCCTTGTGTGCTTTATTACTATATTTTTCTCTTCAGTTTAAGGTGTTTTCCCTAGCTGTAAGGAAGGAAAATGGATGTCATTAAACTGTTTTCATTAAGCGCGTGACACAGTTCAACAGTTTTTTATCTACCCTTAATTCTCTATCATTTTCCCTCCACCGCTGCATTATTCATGTATGTCAGCCTCTCCTAATTCCTGTGACAAATACAATTTTAATGACTTTATTTAGGATCAACACTTCCACTCACAATATTAAGAGGTGAAAAGTTAAAGCAGCTGCGTCACTTGGGCTCTGCCTAAGAGCAGCCCCAGAGAGGAGGCAGCAAAAACTGCTGCCCGTGGGAAACAGGGGGCTGGGGGCGCCCAGGAGCCGGGCAGCACCAACAGAAGTTAATTAATTCATTAATTCTTCATTAATTTTGCTGTGTTTCAGGGAGGTGAAGGACTCAGTCACCAATCAAGGCAGAAAAGCACACCCTGTCGTATCTCTTGGGTTAGGTTTAATTTACGTCTTTTTAAACATTTATTTCAAATGTAAGGATCAAATGCATGTAATATTTTATTTAATATTATTAAGTTAAATATTACACTAGACTAAATATTACACTGTTATAGCCTCTACATGAAATTATTTCCATGCATTACAGCCCGGCATGATTTTTAACATTTGACTAGAGAAACAAAACTGCTAATGCAGTTCCAGCTTTAATCCATTTTAAAGCACAAATGATGTAAATAATTCATTTTGTCTTTTCTGTCTGACTGGAATTACCCATTGTTACGGCAGGTTGATTTTGGCAGTGCCTTTGCTACTTCGACTGTTCACAAGTTGTCTTACAGTTTCAGATGGTGTCAGACCCAGAGATTGTATCTTATGCCAGCTGGAGTGAGAACGTTGCTTTGATGTATAGAAATACAGTTTTTTTAAAAGTCAGGGTCTGCTTGCAGTTTCCTCTACAAACTACAATGGCAGCTGTGCTAGAGGTCATGAATATTACATAAGGGCTGTCCATGCATCCAAGCCAGCATCAGTACTCCAAATTCCCATAGCAACACTCGCATGGATCTATCATCGCGGAGAGATGCGCCGGTTCAGCAGTCAGTGCCGTACTGCTACCCCAATTAGCCTGCAAGATATTATTACTCCAGCTCTTCTTTTAAAAACTGCCTGTTTACTGATAAAATTCAGCACTTTCACCTGAATCTCAGGGCAGCCTTTATCTTTGTCTTTCCTAGGAGCAAAGAAATCTCGAACTAGCAAAAAGCAGCCCTGATAGAACTGAAACTCCTGATTACGATCAGCAGCATCTCCGAGACACAAGGTGGAAGGGAAGAAGCGGGCTGCTTCTGTTGAGTTTCTGCTATACTGATCCCAGGAGAGCAGGACCTGACTTCAAAGAGATGTTGAGGACCTCTTGGCAAGTTCCAGCATCGCATTAAAAAGCTGGTTTAGAAGCTCTTATTAAATACCAGTCAACAGTTACATTTCAAAAAAGATAAGAAATAAAAATAATAATAAAAAAAAATCTTTGGCTTCCCTGTTCAAATCTTCTGGCCTGATGAAGCTGTCTGCTTGTGATTATAGGACTGTATTATTTATGGAGCTGGCCCTCACCGTGCCATCAGGTGCACAGCTCAGTGATCTGGGCTCCCGAATTTCCGAAGAACCCTTGTAAGACAGGGGGCACAAATGGGCAGAGGCAAAGCTGGCAGCGGAAAAGGAAGCAGAAGAGGAGACGGAAGGGAGAGAGGGAAACGAAAAACGAGGCAAAATGGAGGAGGGGAGTCGGAGAGAAAGTGAGAGAGCAATGCAGATCAGGTAGATCTGAGGAGGGATCTCAACAGTGTCTTTAAATATTTAAATATGAGAAATGAAAAAAGAAAACAGATCTTGGAACACAGTGGTACACTAAGGTCTGGCAGATAGCATACAAAAAACCAAAACCTGGAATGAAGTGATAAACAAATGATAACAAATCAGATGAGCATGATTTTTACAGGTGCAACAGTACTTAAAGATACAACATGGATGAAAGAAAAACAAGCCCATACCCTTTCACTGCTAAAACCCTCACAGTTCTAAATACATCTCATGGAAAATACATAACACACAGCAGGAATCTAAAGCTCATTTAGTATTTCCTTACTAAATTGTCACTATCTGCCAGGAATATGGAGATAGAAGGAGAAATCTTAACAAGTCCTAGAGCATATTACTCACGGGGTCATTTAACACACTATAAAGAAAACCAGTGAAGCCTTCAGGCAAAAAAGACCTTTGTAACAGATTCTCCCTATTTACATATGACTTGTAGTGACTGATGTTTGAGGGTTGATTTCCAGAACTGTAAGTTGTGAGTGCCACAGCAATCCACAGGCAAACTTTCAGAAACAGTAAGAACTCAAAGCTATGAACCTATACATTGCAAATAAATGGATATACTCAAGAACAGAAAAAGTACATACATCTAAGTATGATTATTCTGAAATACACAAGCCAATCACATGCTTTTTATGGATACTGATTCCAAGCGATTTTTCCTGCAAAATCTATTTTCTACTGTTGTCAGGGAAATCTTTGAAGAGGTCTTATGCTATACATTAACACATTAAAATAGTTGTATCACCAGTGGATGAGATGATAGTGCTTTAAAGCTGAACATTTTGTGAGTCTGTGACGTGAAGCAACATCTTACCTTGGCTTTTTCCAGCTGTGCCTGGGCCTGTCGCTCTGCCTCTCTCCGTACTGCTTCCCTGTCTTCTTCCAGAGATACATCTGAATCAGAGGGACGGCTGGTGTAGGAGTCCGCCGAACCCTGCACAAGAAAAGGAAAAATAGTGTCACAAGTTGTTTCAGTGTTTAGGAAAAAAAAAAAAAAAGTAGAAGTGGTTATACACCTTGCCTTTTCTCTTACTTCTGTACCCCTGAGAAGAGAATAATTGCCCAAGAGGGAAAGTCACTTAGAAAAATTATGTCTAGGTAAATGTTTTCTTCTGGAGACTTTCCAGAAGTGCAGGTGTCTTCCCCAGTGTTTTATTTCCTGCACTATCCCCATGCTCTTATTTGTGTGCTTTTCAGCAAGCAGAGCCAGTTGCTCTGGAGAGTTACAGCAGTGGTGCAGTGCAGGGCTGAAGGACACACAGCAGCTTCAAGGATGGCTCCATAAAAATTAAAACTCTGAGCAGTGACAGCATTAGCAATGAAACAGACTTTTTATAATCAAAATACAAATTCAGTATCAATAACTACCATTACACAATACTACTGCTAACAGATTTAACCTCTGCTATCCGTTTATTATTTTAGGGCAACCTCTTTACCTGACACACTTTCCCCATCGGAACTGCAAATGGCTCGTATCCATCTCTGCCCCTCAGCAAAACATGCAAATGACCACAAATCAACTTCCAACTAATAAAATCCGTCTGGATTCAACACATGTCCCCGTATCACCACAATGGAAGCAGCCACAATGCCAGACCAGCTCTATAAATAATGACAGCTCTGCTTTCCCTCTGCATCTCCCTGCATACGAAATAAGAGTTCTGCTAATTCAATCAGAATGAAAACAACTGTCCTCTCCTCACCGTCTTTTTTTTTTTTTTTCCCCTCCCTCTCTGCAATATATATAACCGATAATGAAAACATAGGGCTTACACAGATATCAGAATTCTTCAGACGTCCTCCTTTGGCTCTTTTCAGAAGCCTGATCCAGGTGGCCTTCATTAGCCAGACAGCTCAGTTATTGTCCGCAGCTGCAGCGCCCGGCACTGATCTCATAAAACATGTGCACACTGAGCACCGCAGAATCACTGCTCCTTTCCTATCCATGCTCTGCTCCGAGAGCCTTCCTTCTCTTCCCTCTGCCTTTCAAGCTTGCAACCTCACTGTTTCCAAGTATTCTACTGCAGTTCAATTCTCAAATTTTCTCGTGCCATTAGGAAAAAAAAAAAGAAAAAGCAAATCCAAATAACAGAAAAAAAAATCCACACCATCTGCAAAAAATATCAACTTGAAAGATAAAAAGGTAAAATAAGCCAGGCTTCAGGTAAATGTTTAAATGTTGTGAGAGATGCTTCAATTGATCATAAGCTGAGAACGAGCACAGAAAAATACCTAGGACTTTTTCCGTTCTGTTTTGGGGGGCGGATTTGGCTGTTAAAAATAGTGCTTATAAGAGAACCTTTTAAAATCCTGTGCAAAATGTATTCAGTGACATTTGCGAGTGCAAAGTTCATTTCATCTCCTCCTAGATTGGCTGGGGGTGGGGTAACAGGCTGTTCATATCACTGGGCATGCTCCATATGTGAAGCCTTTTACGCAGATGCTCGCATCACACCGGGTTGTTAGCCTATGCCAAATTGCCATTTTACATCTCAAGGGTAAACAGCTGGAAAGCACAAGGTCCCTGCGAAAGCGGGAGAGCTGGTACGGCGTCTCCTTCCCGGCGTGTGTGCCTGCTGCCAGCCACGGCGCCCCTCGCCCGCTCCGACCCCTCACGCAGCGCTTCCCTCCGCCGCAGAGCAGGGAGCTCCACGCTCAGCTCTCTCACAAAAAAAAAACCAAAAACACCCAAAAAAACCCACCCCGTAAATCCAAAAATACGCCTGTTGAGCAGGAATTTAACCCCCTAGTCGCTGCTTATATTTGTTCTGACATCGGCAGGGGAAAGAAGCAAAGAATAACTGCGCCGCTTAACACAGAAATATTAGAGCCTAATATGGCAAAAGCCAAACAAAACACTGAATTTCTATATTCTGCTTCTATTTTTCTATATTCTCAGAAATTCATTATTCCTTTATTCTGCTTCTATATTCTGTATTCTTCTCTGCTTTCTATATTCCCCAGCCTTTCCTAAACCGACACAGGAATAAGATGCGTTTCGGATTCACTGGCAGACATGCAAGGTTCTGGTTGACAAAGCTGCCTGTAGCTGCCTGCAGCGCCTGCCGCCCAGAGACATTCACAGCTCCAAGAACAACGGGCGCTGGAGATCCCAGCGGGGGAGAGCGGTCAGGCACGTGTCCCAGCACGGCCCTGGAAGCACCGAATCCTGCCAGGGCTTGTGTCTGTGTCACAACTACCTTGCTCCATCACCAGTGATGCAGCAGCCTATATTTAACCACTAATAGAGCAAACAGTAGCTGTCACCAAACTGACAGTTTAAAATAAAGGTAAATTTCAGCTTTCCAAATGTTTTATTTTTTTGCTTTATGAAGCCCATACAAGCTACAGCGTCGAGTTTAATAAGCTGTCTTTGAACTGACATAAAGAAAATTACTCTCAGAGGAATATTTTGCTTACAGGAGCCCAAATACATCCGCTATGTTGCAGTGATCTTCCCAAACTAAACTGCCTCCTGAGCTAAAGCAAAAGGAGCAGAAAATAAAAGAAAATTTCTTTAGTTTTTCAAAAATATCTTGCCTGCTCCCAGAGGCCCTGTAACCTCCCTGGAGCCTTTCAAATTTGGCTATGCTTTAAAATTTCCCGTTGCCACAAGTTCTGACACAGCTCCCCGGTGGGGGAGCGGCGAAAGACGAGCAGCAACAAGTGGACAGGAGTTTGGTGGAGGGTTTAAATCCTATGATGGTTGACCCAACAGCGGCCTGTGGTGGGAACCATTTGTGTTAGCACAGCATTAAGGAAAGCTGTGCCTGTGAGGAATCTCCCCCTCCCGTGGAGCCCCAGCCCCTAGGACACTCTAGGGTCTCGCAACTCAACGCTCTTCAGAAAGGGCACCTCCCAACCCTTCCCCACCAGCGCTGCGGTTCCTCGCTGCCACTCTGCCGCCAGGCAAAGCACGGTGTTATAAAGCAGCTCCAAAGCAACCCTACCTTTAAATAACAGGAAAACAAACAAACCAGCTATTAAGGCTGACAGGGCAATCGCACAACAGACAGAGTGGGTGTTAGCTTTCTACAGCACTTCCACGGGTGAATGCATCATATTTTCCAATAACCAACTGGCATGGCATCGCTCTTAATACAGTTCATCCTACAGGAAGGGACGCTGCCTAACTGGTCCTCATCCCATAAAAAAAGAAGTCATGAAGCACAGAACCATAATTTGTATCTCCCCTAAGGGGGAAAGGTGCCTTTTGGGTCAGGCCAGAATTGCTAAAATTGCAATTTCATCTTCCAGGCCAGAGAGATCATTTACAGTGCTGGTCATGGCTTGTGTTGGCCACAGTCCCAACACACATCCAAAAAATCATAATCATTCAATTTATTTTAATTATATTGACAAATCTCATGAATCAAACTCAACATTACATTTATTTCCCCAGTGGGACAGACATGGTCATATAAATTTTCGGTGGAAAGCAGAAGTTGGGAGCTTCTTCACTTCTCAAATATGGAAAAAAATTCAAAGCCTGACATCAGGGCAACCCAGGAAAAAGGGGTTCATACAATTACAATTCATTCACTTTATGAACTACTGAGGATTTTATACGAGCTAAGAATGTTTTCAATCACTTTCAGAGGAAAAAAAATATTCAAACTTAGACAAAAGCGATGATGAAACTACAGTGGAAATACCTCGACTATTAAGGAAAATAGGGCCAAGCGGATGTGGATAACCCTTCCTGACAGCTAAGGAAAGGAAATTGTCACCCTGGGATACACTATTTTTTTGGAGTTGCTCTGGAGAATAGAATGGATCTTTTCCCAAGAGCGCCTGAAATTCAGCCTTTCCAAGATTCTGCAGGTCTCCATCTCCTTCCACTGTGATATGGAAGAGCTACAGTAACATATAGGCTACCGTAGCCCCCCAAATCCTCATCTTTCATGGGAAACTGTCTAATAAAAGTGAGATAAGTCATGTTAATAATTACCCCGTCTATTTGTTCTTTTTTCTTTTCCTCCTTACTTGGCAGGTTTACAAACCCAGTGTGTTTGAAAAATAATTTCCTGTTTTAATGACATGCTTGACAAATATTTACCAACTATCTTACCACTTACTATATTACAGTAGCTTCTATGAGGTATTCTTATAATATGAACCCACACTTTTCACACTGTTAGTGGTCATATGTGACCATATTTTAGCTCCTTTTTCTTCAAGACCATACATGTTTTATCTTCTTTAGTACTGTAGAAGTGTTGCATCTTCAAGAGACTGGATCCTTCAAGTAAGAAAAGGTTTTTTATTATTTTCCTTTACTTGCACGTAGAAACTCATTAGTTAAATTAAGTGGTGCCTCTACGTCTCTTATTTTTCTTCTTAATTTTCTGTACCCATGCTTAACTTTGGTCAGTACAGTTGGAGCTTAAGTGCAGACGTTGACTGAAGTGTTACATTCATAGTGTAAAATCTGTTGATGTGTTTGGTCTGTTACTGTAATAAATTCTCACTGGGTTAACGAAGCTATCATTACACTTGCAAATTCAGTCACGGCCTTTACACTATGTCTTCCTCATAAAAAATAAAATTGATCTCTGAGTACCATGAGTTTCTTCTTAACGAGGTAATCCACTTATGAATTGGGCATTATTAGGACAGATAACTTTACAAATTACTGAAACTTCTGAAATAATTCTCTTCTTAGAAGGATAAAACAAGTTCCTTCAAGTAGAGTCTGTTCACATTATTATTGATTAAATGAAGGCACGAAGCAGTAAGGAAACATACACCAAGATTTTACAAGGAACAAAAAAATACATGTGACTGCATACAATACATAAACTTCTCATTTACAACACTGGGTTCTTCTCCTGGGTGTATTTTTCATCATAATATGTCATTCATTTAACCCTGATGAGCATTTCAACTCCAAGAGGAGAAATATCTTATGTCTTCATTCGATTTATACTTTGCATATGGAAAGCTCAGCCCTCAATGTGCCAATAAGAGGGACAATTCATTTCAATATTCCAAATGTATACAGAGATATTGCCAACTGCTTATCTTCTAAACTTGTTAAAGTAGTAAGAGGGAGATCACACGTCCTGCTAGGACATGATTGGAGATTGTATATTATGTCCTTGTGATGTGATACTACTTCTTGTGTGCTATGAAATACAGTACATGAAAAAAAATAACACTGAGGAATGATAATCTTTTCATGGTGACTCTTCAGTGAAGTAATTCTTCCTAATATCTAATCTAAACCTCCCGTGCCACAACTTCAGACCATTTCCTCTGGTCCTGACAGAATCACAGATGCTCTGATGTGTTATGTTTTACCATTTTTCTGCAAAAAGCATCGAAGAGGGAAAACTACTTGAGAGCCTATTGTACTAAGAACTGTCCAGTCAGAAAGTGAATTACAAATCCTGTTTAAAAGAACTTGCAATCTAAGGGATGAGAGAATATGAGCAGGAAAAAAAAAAAAAAGGAGTAAGAAAGGGATCAAGGTAGCAACGCAATAGAAAATAAAGCATTTTTAAATATTCGATCCCAGCATTATGACTCATCCCTTGCATAACCATGGTGGGCTGTTGTTTAAGTAAGTTTTCTATATGTATTATGGCAGAGATTAGTTCTGTGAAAGCCTCTGAAGGAGGATAATCTGGTAGCTCTATATTCTGACAGCGAGATTCTCCCACTTATGAAACAAGAGAAAGTGCTTTTGAGGAAGAGGGCAATGGCAGGAATATAAGGAGGCCTCCTAGCTTTTCAAAATATGCTTTGTCAACAATATAATAACAGAATTGAGAACCTGAAAAACAAAAAAAAACCCACCCAAAACTAAAGAAAAATGGGATTTTATTTTTTTCGAGACAATTAATTGGATCTAGAGGACGGGATTAAATTATTGATGATTTTGAGCCGTAAGGAAAAGCGAGAAACAATGACAGAGCTAAGATTTTGCCAGTGAAACTACTCAGAGACAGGTGTCAAAGGAAGAAAAATAAAGCAAGGAAATGATTGCAAGCTGCATGAACTTGAATCATCTCACTTTTGCCTCAGACTCTCAGCACACACATGGATATTAACACAACTTGGTTGACTCACGGTAACTTTTTAAAGCTCTGGTAACTTGATTACATGTCTAAGCCCCTAGGCAATGGTAAACCGGGGCTATTAGTAAGAACAAGCAGAAATGTGGTGTTAACTGAGATAGAAGTGTGAAAAATAGAAAGTTTTCAGGAAAAATGCAGGTATTGTTTTTTTTGACTGAATTAATTAATCAACAGCAGATATCACAAAAGGAAGGATTTTAAATGGCAGAAAGACAACTCAGAAAAATGATTTAAAATCTAAAATGCTATATGTCAATACAAGAGCACACAGAGAAGGACAAAGATTGGGTCAGCCACAAAATTACAAAGGCTTAATTGAAAAAAGGAAAAATGGAAACCACGTCTGGGATGACAACAAGGAAAGAAAAGTAACTAGAAAAGGAAAGAATTTAAAGGAAAGCATGGCAACCATCATCTCAATTTGTCTCAGCTCAGTTAAAGTGTCAATTTAGATTCCCTGTTCCAGATCTTCAGTGTATTTTTATCTGGGATTTTGGTTCAAGTCATTAAGATTTTCTGCATACATAAAAATAACTTCCTTGAAAATTTAGCATGAAATTCTGTTAGCAATGGAGAATTTTCAAGGGAAAAAAATATTTTCCTTGCATTTTATCAAATTATCTCTGTATGTGCAATCACTACTTGGTTTTCAAATGTACCATTTTTAATCTACTTCAGATAATGAATGGAAGGTTTGGCAGTTTGTTTGTTTGGTTTGGGTTTTTTTACCTGTTAAAAAATGTTGAGGTTAAGTATATACAGTGAAGTCCTCCACAGTTTATGATTTCAAATGTAACAGCTGCTTTAAATACATATAAATACATATTTAAATACATAGAAATTCTTTCCTGTGAGGGTGGTGAGGCACTGGAACAGGTTGCCCAGAGAAGCTGTGGCTGCCCCATCCCTGGAGGGGTTCAAGGCCAGGCTGGATGGGGCTTGGAGCAACCTGGTCTGGTGGGAGGTGTCCCTGCCCAGGGCAGGTGGGTTGGAACTCCATGATCTTTAAGGTCCCTTCCAACTCTAACCATTCCATGATTCTATGATCTTTTTGCTTGCTACCCTTCATTTCTATACTGTAAATACAGTATTCATCTGTTTAAATAATTACATTTTTTCCATATATCTTCCTGAGTTAGTTTAGCAAGCATGCACACTGAAGAAAATGCTGTCATAGACTAGCTGTCTTCAATATTTTCTAACCTCTGAGAAGTTTATTTTCCAGCCCATCATCTACTACTGAAATCTTGATTTTTCTAGTCATGATCTTTTGTTAACAGCAATCAATGACTGTCATGACATAAAAGACTGCAATTTGCTCACTGCTTATATTAGGAGAGGGGGTTTTTTATCAACACCTTTATTAAATTACACACAGTAAAGACTAAAGAATTAATTAATTACATTTCCCTAACCTATGCTCACTGAAAGCTCAAACTTATCAAACTGCCATTTGTTTGTGACTCAACTCAGGTATCCCTGGCAGCCACGATCATCCTTCAAGCATCTGCTGACCTGCTCTCTCTGATACTGCCAGAAACACCAAGTGAGCAGTTTTCTCAGTACATGGCACCATTCACTTCAGGATAAAAACACTATGTAAAATAGACATAGCCTCGTCAGTAAAATAGACACAACCTCTAGAATGTAAGCTCAGTTTCCAAGTCTGTCAGGAAACACATGAGTCCTTGTGCTTTCAGGCGTTAGTCCTTTGTACCAGCCTTCATCCCAATGTACGCTGTTTGAAAAGTATCAGGTGGTCTCTTTCTTTATATCTATTACCTGTCCTCCAGGTCTAGCATAAACCAAAGGAAGCTACTCACCAAGAGGGTGAGGCTTCTTACACCATTTAGATGTTACATTTATTCTCATTTAAGAATGCAACAGTGCATAACACTTTCTCACTGATGGAAAAGTCCCTGGAAAGGCCTTTTGTCCCTCTTGTCCAGCCCATATCAAAATAATAATCTTGGAAAATTCTCTCTCTTCAGCGTACGTCGTCACAGTTTTTGATCTAAAACCAAAATACACCAATCACAGAATCATAGAATCTTCATATTTGGAAATGGACCTTTGAGATCATAGAGTCCAATAACAAAAAAAACCCTAAACAACCAACCAACAACAAAAAACAAACAAAACACACCACAAACAGACACAAGCCAACAATCGCGGGCACTAGAGCATGCCCTGAAGTGCCACATCTCCACCTTTCTTAAGTCCCTCCAGGGATGGTGACTCCACCACCTCCCTGGGCAGGCCCTTCCAGGGCCTGACCACCCTCTCAGGAAAGTCATTCTTCCCGATATCTAATCTAAACCTCCCCTGCCCCAACTTCACACCATTTCCTCTGCTCCTCTCATTATTCCCTTGGGAGAAGAGTCCAACCCCCACCTCTCTCCACCCTCCTTTCAGGGAGTTGTGGAGGGCCTCTCAGCCTCCTCTTCTCCAACCTAAACATGCCCAATTAATGTAGAAAGGCTGCATGTTGCCAACTGTTGACATCCGCTGGCTCTTTTAGACTTGACTCTAAAAGATACCTAACCCTAATAGTACGTCCATACAGGGTGGGTGAGGGTACCAAGTGTGCTGTGTGTGATAATCATCCAAGGGTGAGAAGCCAAAGGCAGCCCTGCATGCCCAGTCCACGTGGCTGTCACTGCTGGTGCGGCTCCACCAACTGCCTTTTGAGAGAGGGAGAGCAAGACAGAATTTGTGATTCTGACTCGTGAGTCCTTCCTACCGCACTTTTAGGGCAATATCCCCACTCCATTACTAAGAAGCAAGATTGAAGGCTCTGTATGTTACTGCCTCTTGTTTTCCATCTACAAGTACCTGAAGAGTATATACAACACTCAACAAATTAGTAAAAGATCACAGGAAACCATCTCATAGTATATAATCTTTAGTAATGAATAAATCTAAGTGTATTTTCTTACAGCAAAACAGATCTTGTGCTATGGATTTATATTAGCACTACTGAGATATGATTGCTTAAATAAAGATGAGAGAGTTAAAAGAGAAGTACGTGTTTGAGGCAACCTGGAAACAGAAATGTACCTGCTACTGAAGATGGTGACAATTATTAGATGTAAACCTGAAGGAAAATAAAATATAAACTAATTGCAATAGAAAAATTAAAGGAAAACATGAAAGTAGAATATAGTCTTGTAATCTTTTCTAACTCAATGTGGGAATATTTTTTGTGTTCTGGAACATTCCTTAGTAGAGTACAACAGCCACTTTCCGGGATAACAAGTAAACCCAGGTTTTTAAAATGATTGTGACCTAGAAGACCAAACATTTTCTGGTTTTCAGACATAAAAGAAACATCAGGAACAGACTTCTTTCTGATTCAGAATAGACTTTGTCTGGGTCAGGAGAGCACATTACATCATATCCCATACTGAGCCACTTCCTCCTCCAAAGGAAGCACTGAATTTTGGACCACTGGTTCTTCTTTTATCTATTGCTGCAATACTGAGTATCAACACAAAATACATGTTTGATTTGCTGATAAATCCAAAATCTTAAAAAAGAATGCCTCTCCTGTGTCAGAGCTATGATGATGGACTACATCTTGTTCTCAAGACCACAAGGCAGGAAGAGGGCTCAGGAGGTCTCTAGTCCAACCTCTTGCTCAAGATGTGAGACCAGACCGGCTTGTTCAGGACTTTATCCAGTTGGGCCTTTAAAACCTACAAGGACAGGGACTGCACAACCTCTCTGGGAAAACCCATCCTGTTGACAGGTTATCCTCCTGATGAAGATGTTTTTTCTTATACCCAATCTGAACCTCTCTTTCCATTTCTAGTGTTTGTCTCTTGACCTCCCACCTTGCACCTCTGATGAGCCTGGATTCATGCTTTTGATAACCTCCCTGTAGATGCTGGAGGCTTTGGGTTGCCCTCAAAGCCATCTCATCTCCAGGATGAACAAGCCCCAGTTCCCCAGCCTGTCCCTGCAGGCCAAGTGATCCAGCCTCAATGATCACTTCGAGGCTTTTCACTGAACCCTCTCCGATTTATCCATGTCTTCCTTCTGCTGGGGCACCAAAAGTGGTTACAGTGAAGTAGGTACGTTCTAACAAGGTGATCATCTCCTGAATAAAGTGCCTGTGCTATAGAGGACTCAGGAGTTCAGATTTTCAAAAGAATCTGCACCTTCAGAAATAATAATAGAATTCTCCTCAAAAGGGAGCCAGCATACACCTTAGGCAAACCTGAATTTATAGATGTGCTATGTAATAGTCAACTCATTCAAAAATGTTAAGAGAAGTAATACCTCACATTACTGTAAAGCAATGTTATTAATAGGCTACCAGGATCAATCAACTTTGTAAAATCCCTCAGATAAAGAGATTCCTTCCAGCACATCCCTAGCAAGTCTCTGGTCACAAGAGAGTCTCCAGCACCTGCAGTGATGAAAGCCACAAGAATGGACACTCCAGTTCTGCAAGTCTTAAGCTCTCAAAACATGTTGTGCTAACTCTCACCAAAGAAATAAAAACAAACCCATGTCATCCCTGAAAATTTGTTTTCTTTAGGAACTGCACTGGCTAAAGCCTGCTTTTTCCTCTCTGCTTCATTGTCTGGAAATGGAATTAATTCTGTCCTTAAACTCATCCGGTTATGCTCAATTATATTTCCTCCAGTTTATGAGGGAATCAATTTCTGCTTAAGGAATTACCATCCAAATTTATCAACTGTACCACTGCTGCTATCGCCACTGGACTCCTGCTGAGGGGACAGGAATATCACAAAGATGCCACTGAGATTGCTATGCTGCTGCGCTAATTACTAAGGCAATTATTGTTTAGATGACACTCCTAAAGATAAAGAGAAGTGAAAGCAGAAAGTAGATAGGTGGATGATGGGCATCGTCAACACCACACAGAAGAGGAGTACCTACAACAAAGCAGCAAAGAAGGACAAGGCTTCCAGAGGAGAAATATGAGACAAAGATTTCAAGATTTTAAAAGATGGATGGCAGGGCAGCGAGCATTTCTGAACTTTTATAGTTCTTGCCACTCTCTAGTTTAGCAGCAGAGAAGATCATAAAATTTGAATCGTTACAAAGGCCGAAAGAGACCTTTTCTAGGATGAAAAATACTGTATGAAAGTACTGTCAAACAAAAAAAATATGACGATGTTATTTGTGCTTATATTCCTGGCAATACAAGGAGAGTTAGTAAGGTAGTATCTGTCCTTTTTTAAAACAATATGCATTTTTATAACATCTAACAACTTCCATCCCTGTCCTGTTTGCAGTTTTCTGTTACAGTCAATAAATATCCAATGGTTATAGGCTTTCAAATTGAAAAATATAAGGAGAATGCTAATTCCACAACTATTTTTTCTGCTTACAAGCAT
Source organism: Tringa tobata (assembly GCA_033628505.1). Taxonomy (NCBI): domain Eukaryota; kingdom Metazoa; phylum Chordata; class Aves; order Charadriiformes; family Scolopacidae; genus Tringa; species Tringa tobata. The sequence continues at coordinate 1,880,346 of JAHREE010000163.1, read as the reverse complement.
TCAGCAATCTCCCTGTGTTTGCCTTGCTCTACATGAAGTCAGTTCCCAAAGTATTCATGGACAGATAAGAATTATACAATTATAGAGAAACCTAAGGGGCATCATCTTTTCCAGGTCACACCTGTTGCCCAGATCACACCTATTATTCACGTAGACAGTATACGTGTTGCTATACCCCAATTCAAACACGTTTGCACTCAAATCCTTTCAAAGATTCTCCAGAGACAGAATGCTGGCTTCTCTGGCCAGGTTAAAGTCAGAAGTCAACACTAAATGCAAGACAAGCTTTTCATGCTTTAAGAAGTCTGACTCCTCCTGGCTTTCAGTAGTATTCCTAGTTTCTTGATTATTTTTTTAATTATTATTTTACATTTATCCTTAACTGATTTCCATTAGGCTGAAACACTTACTACAAAAGTATTGTAAACTCTTATTTAAGGAAACCGGAATTTCACTCTGGATTTGCACTGCTCTCCTTCCATCACATCTCCCGGATAATTACCCACCTATAGTCAGCAGTAATTAAGACAGTTAGCATCTCGCTTCCTGTTCAAAGTTCTGGAGTTTACAAAAAGTAAAACAAAAATGAGGCCTTATTGTTTGTTGCTGAAGTTGGCACAGCAACACTGATGTGCTCTTGTGCTTTGTCAGCTGTCTGCAGCCACGGATCTTTTAAGTCCCGTTCATTTTCAAAATCATCACAGCTTATGATCTCAGTAGCAGTTCCTTCTTGTTTCCTCTTTCCCTGTGCTAAAATAGACCTTATTTAAATTGAATAGCATTTCATTCACGTCATAAAATCTACCAGAGAAGTGCAGGGACAACACTGTCAATTGTCACAAGACAAGCTGATCCACAAAACACGTTGTGTAACTGGCAGGACTAATCTCTCCCACCACACTTACAGACACAGATGTCCAGGTTTATTTAAAATAGCCCTAAGCAAAACAGCACAACCTGTGGTGTTTGGGGTTTGCTTTTTTTTTTTTTTTTTAATGTATGTTTTCTTCTGGGAGGCACTTGATTAGAGAAAGATCTCACATTTTATTCCTGTGCTGACAAGGCAACACTGGTTAGAGGAAAAGGTATCAGTTGGATTTTATTTTCTCCCTTAACACACTATGGACAACCCCATCCAGACCAATTCCCAGATGTTCTTGCCTGCAAATTCCATTGAACCTCTGGATCCAATTGATCAGAACTTTATTTTGTACTAACAAGATATAGTTGAACAGAATTAATCATTTTTCCTGACAAATCTACGTTACTGATGGGAGGGAGTAGAGAGGAGAACATTCACACATGCATGGGAAAACCCTTATATTCAGAAGGCAAACCAGTCCAAGTTATTAGCTGATATCAGCATATAGGATTATGTGGTAAATATTAAAAAACAAACAAACAAAAATAAGCCTTTTCTTGCTATTAAGTTATAGTGAAACGTCAATCAGCAAAAGCAAAACTTCACATGTGGTACTATAGTCTTGTACAATGAGCCTTACGATTTTGCTTAAGCATCTCTGAAGGCCACCCATGTTCTTACCAGTATGTCCGCAACAAATAATAGAATTACAGCAAACAATACAAATAATTCCATCTTAGAAAGACCACAGGCTAATTAAGGGAAACGGAACACAACTTTCTTCAATATATGGGGTAAACCACAATTTGATACATGTGATGAATTGACTATATTGGCGCAACAACCTAATTCCCCCATCCTTCAGCTCTCACTTCAGAGATATATCACTATATTTATATGGAACGCAGATGAAGCCAAAAGAATCATGGTGAATCACAAATTAGAGGCCAAAATTTCAGATTTATGTAGTCCATTCTTCAGCAATGGGAACTAAATCATGGGCAATTGCTGGACAAGATGAAGACTTCTAAGAGTGAGTGTTGACTTTTAAGATAAAACATGGGAATTTCTACTTTGGTGTTCTCTGATTAGAATCGAGAAAACAAAATAGGTTGAGGAGGGGACATCTGGAGGACAGGACTCCTAATGCAACCTCCTGCTCAATGCAGTGACAAATTCAAAACCAGATTAACTCACTGAGGGCCTTGTTTAGTTGAGTTTTGAAAATCTTCACAAATGGAAATTTTCCAACCTTATATAGAATTTTACTTATCAATCTCCTACACCAGAAAACTATAAGCAAATGCTAGGAGTAATCTATCATCTTAAGATAATAACTTAAGAAGTTGTATGACATTTAACCTCAAAAATTAGCCTGTTGAGAGCTGCTTCCACAAGCAGACGAATACAACTGTATTAAGTTTAGCACAAAGTCGGTTCTAGTAATGCCAATTTCTGCCCATGAAAAAAAAAACCTTAACTGCTCCCAGCAAACAAACAATTTAGTTTCTCATTTACTTTCAGGCAAATACACTTTATAAAAAGACATGTGGGGACCTTCTCTCTATCGTATTGAGTTGCTCCTTAAAGAAATAGCTTTGCAATACAATTATATTCTTGTCTTATAATACTCTAATAATAGCTATGCATGTATCAGCAGCCTCCCTTCTACAACCTGGCCTGCTCCTGTTCCCTCTGCTTGAAATTCCTGTAATGATCTACCTGCCTTTAGACTGAAGAGCTCAACTGGGTGGGGAGTACTCTCATTTTAGATTTCTGCACAAACATTGCTTTGGCTGCACCAATAAGCAAATACTTTGATTTAAAGAATTTACTTTTAATAAGAAAATCGACCAAGGTACTTGTAACAAAACACAGAAACTGCCTTAAAAATGTCAAAAATGTACTAAAACCAATGCTTATTGATTCCATTTGACTTGTTTGTAAGATTTATCAGAACACTAAAACTATATTGTACATCATAAAATACAGTATGTTATTCTAGCATTTTAAATGTCAAAAAGCCCTATGCATTGCCAAATTAAAATGTATAGATTCACACTGTGTTGTAAATGACAACGTACAATGAAATGTGCACAGAAAACTTCTCAGGGATTTCATTCTTTCGCCTCTCAGAGAAAAGCTTTTAAAACTGCTGGTTCCTATAGCCCTGTAGGTACAGCAATCACAACACCCAAACTGTCTCACTAAATTATCTCCCTGAAGAAATCTTAAACACTAATCTGGACAGAGATGCATAAAGTAAGAAACAAGCTTGTCATAGTTATCATTACCTGTTCCTATCTAAGGAAAAGATTTGCTGAAAAAAGAATTAATGACTCCAATGGAAGATGAGCTAACTACCCCCAGTATTTCATAGTTCTTATTCATCAGCTAAAGTTGTTATCTGGAAAGTAGCATGTGGTTTAAGTAAACAAACAGCACTTCATTTAGTCAGTCCAGTTGCCCAGAGCTTGTTTGTAATTTAGAGGAGACATGTCTTCATGAAGACAGATGCCCATGGCTTTAGTAAAGAGGTAGATGGATTTTTTTTTTTTTTCTGTGACAGACTTCCTGACAGCCACTATGGAATAAAAATAAATAATAGGTTTAGTCTGATCAGCTGTTTCTGAACTGGTTCACCAGTCCTACTTATTATAACCAACTGGAAAACAAAAGTGTATTCCAACACAGACATAAAACACACAATCTCAACTGTAAAAGAACAAGGGAGGAGGGAAAAAAAGAAAAAAAAAACAAAAAAGGGAGCTGTGCCTGGAAGAGATTACCAAAGAAATTTCAGATCAGATAATGTGAAACAGGGTTTTTGGCCCTGGGTTACCCTGCGTGTAAGGCTCCTATCAAACTGACGTTGGACTGTAGCCAGCCTGCACGCTAGGAGTGCTTAACTGAGCTGTCAGAACTACTATAGTGTTGAAAGGTCAGGAGAGCAAGGAGCTATCTGGGCTGTCAGACACCACCTCCTATACCCTTGATGGGAGAAAAGAAGCTGTGCTACCCAGGATAGAGCATCTAAACCGGGCCGTCTGCCGCACCAGGCAGGCACGCACGGCAGACAGCGCGAACATGCCTTTTTGACTTCAGCTTTCCATATGTGCTGCAGGGGAGTCAGGATTTCCATTTTTCACATCAAGCATCTTGCATGTGTACCCCTTCTGCTAATTTACATCCATCCACAGACTAAACAACATAGACATCAAAATGCATGTCACAAATACTTAACCATAAAACAGACTTTAAAATAACTCCATTGTTAGAGACGCTGCATTGAGGCCCCTGCAAGATCTGGAATTTTCTTGTACCGTATTCACACACAGCATATACAAGTCCCACTTCTTTAATGAGAGATTCAAGTTACCTTATTCTAAACACCTACAGCTTTTCTGTGCAGGGCTCCACCTCAAGAGTTATAAATTCATGACTTACAACAGGCATGCCATTAGTATCTTTTACCCACAAGACTCTTCTAGCTACACAAGTCTCCCAACATCTAATTAAAAAAGAAGTATGAATATATGTGGCATAACAGGGAGTAAGTTGCAAATAATTCCCAAAAGCCTGGAAACATACACACGCATGTGCAGAGGAATCCAAGCTAATTAAGTGTGTTGCAGCTATGTAAATCAGAGAAGCCCAATGAATTTGGCTGTTGTTAGCTCCATAGTTAGACTTCGTCCCTCCTGGTAATACGTGTTACGGCTCCATTAGGCTCCATGATGAAAAACATCATGGAGCTCGAAAACAGCCTCGCCGAAAAACAGCCATATTTTTTATATCAAGGCCTGTAGAGCAGATGACAATACAGGAAAAAAAAACCTCAAGTACTCCTGAGGGTGAAATTATTTTTTTAAAAAGTTCATGCTGGTTCACTTCGATGAGGCAAACAGTCCAGCAAGAGAGGCTGATTACTGCTTTACCAGGAAACAGGCAGTATTATCATGGTTTTTTTTTTCTTCAGGTGGAAAAAAATGAAACCAAGACCAAGCAGGTTAAAGATTTCATCAAGACTTGGTGCTACCAACACAATTAGAAGCCAACTATCCCCAGATCCCGGGCGAGACTTCCTTCACTCCTTCCCGCTCCTGTTTTCCAAAGGAAAAGGAGCCGGGAGACACAGAGCCACCTTGAGCAGTTTGGTGAAGGGCACGCGGAGACAAGTCTCTCCACTCATCTCCACTTTTCGTTTTTTTCCACCAGCACTTACTATGAGTGCCAGATGACGGTGAGAAGCAAAGGAGAGAGCTACAATAAGAACACACAAACAAAACACTTAGCACTGGTGAAGCCACACCTGCAGCAGCATGTCCAGTTCCAGGCTCCTCAGTAAAAAAGAGAGACATGGACATACTGGAGACAGTCCAATGAAAGGCCACAAAGATGATGAAGGGACTAGCGCAGCCTTTCATTGAGAAGGCTCAGGGGGGATCTTATTAACCTATATGAACACCTGCAAAGAGGACAGAGACAGGCTACACTGAGACAGGTTCTTCTCAGTGGTGCCCAGTGACAGGACCAGAGGGAACGGGCACCAACTGAAACACAGGAGGTTTCTCTGAACATCAGGAAATGCTTTTTCACCTTGAGGGTGGCCAAGCACTGACACAGGTTGCCCAAGGAGGTAGTGCAGTTTATATCCTTGGAGATACTCAAAAGCTGCCTGGACACAGTCCTGGGCAACTGGCTCTATGTGGGCCTGCCTGAGCAGAGGGTTGGACCAGATGACCTCCACAGGTGCTTTCCACCCTCAACCATTCTATGATTCTGTGTTAAGCATCCAAGAGCCTGCTCACCCACACCAAAATGCTGTTTTTAAATACTCTGGTTTCGTTATTTTGTCTTCACATTTGTGAGGTAAACTGCACTGCTCCTGCCAACCCAGGCCAATTTCCACACTCGACATCTCTTCCCCTCTACTCTGTAAACAAAAGTAAACTTCTCCCTTGCTATTTCACCACCTGCAGTTGGTCAGTGTGGTTGGTTTCTAAATTCTTGAAACCATTTGACCTTTGGTCCCTTCGCAGGGCTCCCTCCAAAGCATGCCCCGGGTACAAACCTGCTTCTCAAACATGGCGTGCTTCACTGTGAGCTGCTTCCTCTGTGCGACGCTACAGGCCAGGGGAAGAATGGCTGGAGCTGCCTGGCAGAAAAGGACCTGGGGGTGTTGGTGGACTGTGGGCTGAACATGAGCCAGCAGTGTGCCCAGGTGGCCAAGAAGGCCACCAGCATCCTGGCCTGTGTCAGGAGCAGCGTGGCCAGCAGGAGCAGGGCAGTGATGGTGCCTCTGTACTGGGCACTGGGGAGGCCTCACCTCGAGGGCTGTGTCCAGTTCTGGGCCCCTCACCACAAGAAGGACATTGAGGTGGTGGAGCATGTCCAGAGGAGAGCCACCAAGCTGGTGAGGGGTCACATGAGGAGAGGCTGAGGGAACTGGGCATGTTTAGTTTGGAGAAGAGGAGGCTGAGGGGAGACCTCATTGCCCTCTCCAACTCCCTGAAAGGAGGGTGGAGAGAGGTGGGGGTTGGCCTCTTCTCCCAAGGGAATAATGCCAGGAGCAGAGGAAATGGTGTGAAGTTGGGGCAGGGGAGGTTTAGATTAGATATCGGGAAGAATGACTTTCCTGAGAGGGTGGTCAGGCCCTGGAACGGCCTGCCCAGGGAGGTGGTGGAGTCACCATCCCTGGAGGGATTTAAGAAACATGAAGACATGGCACTTCAGGGCATGCTCTAGTGCCTGAGATTGTTGGGTTGGGTGTGGTGTATGGGGGTTTTTTTGTGGGTTGGTTTTTTTTGAGGTTTGGTTTTTGTTGGTTTGTCGTTTTTTTTCTGTGTGTGTGTATGGTTGGACTCGATGATCTGAAAGGCCCCTTCCAACCATGAAGATTCTGTGATTCCATGGCAAGAGGTATGTTCATCCCCTTCCTCCACTGCCTTAGACACCACTCGGCACAAAACCAGTATGAAAGGATCCAGGTTATCTGGAGTTGTTACTTTGCCTCATATTTGCTGTCAGAAAAACCTATTTCAGAAAGTTAATTCCTGAGGGGGAAACACCGTCTTTAATCTCCAAGAGCTTTATGTACCCCAGGACACTACGTTATAAAATAGGTATGTTGCACTCTAAATGAGGGACAGCTGATCTACAGTTGACAGACTGACATATGTAACAGTACTTACAGCTCAATGCCTCCACCTATGGCCTCCACAGAGCTCCCCACCTTTTTCTTGCTTGTTTTTGTGTTGGATTGTGGGAACAGAGGTAGGGGAAGGCCAGACATAGTATAAATCCCTTCAGTATACTGTCAATAATCAAAAAGGCTCCATACACTGTCAGTGAAATTCAAATTAAAGAAAGGAGACAAGGAAAAGAAAGCTATATGAAGGTCACACAGTAATACCATTATTAAGGAATCTACTTTGTATACCCTGCAGGAGGTTTGAGTAACCACCTGTTTTACTCTGGGGAAAAAAGTACAGTGGCTACTATTGTGAAAATCACTAAATGGAAAGCACACCGGATGTCTTGGGAGTAACACAGAAATGACCAATACCTTAGTCTGTTTATTAAGGTTTTCCTCTCTTCTGTTTGCCCATCCTAAACTGAAACTACTTCAGGAGCCGTTCTGCTCCCCCAGGCTTCCCTGGGGGGAATCCCAAAACTCACATGCAATGCTTAAAACACAGCCAAGACGTCTCTGAGCTAGTCATGGGGAATGATGCCATACAGCATGACCCTAATTCTTCCAATTTAGGAAAGAAAAACTGTATTGCTTCTACACTTTGGCTGCTGCAGAGAATCCATGGGCAAAGGTTTGCCAAGGGTGACTGTTTCAAAAACGCACATTTGTCTGTCAGATAGAGCCCTTCTCACTAAACACCCTGTTTTGGGCATGAATAACTCCATTCCTTGTACATATGTGCGTCTGCAGTTGAAAATTAATCAAGCACTAGCATTTCTTATGTGCAAAGCAGGTGTTCTTAAAGGACCCTATCAGCTTAAAAAAGATAAACCTTTTCATTACCAAAAGAGAACCAAATATCACCTAAAATTTAAAGGCAAAGAATCAAAATGTCAAGTGATTTGTCCAAGGATGAACTCCTGGCTCTGAAGAAAATCTCAGAGGCTCCATTTAATTTTCCTACCTCTCAAGTCTGTACTTCAAGTTACACTCACATGTGCCACACAACTTACTCGTCTGAACATGGCATTAGATGTCGTTGCCTTAGGTTGAACTAAGGTGAATAAGTCATTCCAAAATCTCGGTGTTCAAATTTTACAGTGTTCTGCCACAGGGAATTTGCAGAACTCTGCTTGCAAGCAAAAAGTTGCAATTCTAGTGAGTATGTTCCCAATGAAGCAATCCTGATATATGATTTTTAGGTATGTTCCCTATTTAATCCACAGTATGATAAAAAATACTGTTGCTAAACAGTTACATGCACATTACCCCAACCTTAAGAAACACCCTTATTATCTTTTCTCCCTTTGCTCAGTTTATGAAATAAGGTTAGTAGCGGTGACTCAGAACAAACACTGAAAACACATCAATGCGCCCTCCCCACCGATTTCTAGGATTTCAATAGCACGTTTGTAAAATAGGTGGGGTTTTCCCTTCTCACAGCGAGATTATCCCTATCAGCGATACGCCCGCAGCAAATGGAATCAGGGTCTGACCGAGTCATGAGTAACACTCCAAAAGTAATCCTTCTCAGACCTGAATGTCATTTGGCTGCTTCAAGATCTTCCGCTCTTTCAGAAATTTAGCAGACAGATTTTCACGCTTTTTAGAAGAAAATGCTACCCTGCAGGAGCCCTAAGTGTAACTGGCATCTGTCAACATCATACTTAATATTCGATAAGAAGTGTTCCATCCTGCAAGAGGACATAGGCAAACTCCCGGGAAGCGAAGATTTAATTTAAATAGACACCTTCAAAACTTTTGCCTGGAGAACACAAGTGACAAATGCTGGATTTCCAAGGCAATCAAAACGTTTGCTCTAGACACCACAACCAAATCACTGGAATTACAAAGAGGTTTTCCATTCTTTCGAAGGATACTTTCAAAAAGACAACCTTATGAAGAGCAAAAGAGGCAAATTTTGAGTTTCTTAATAAAGTTAAACCCAACTACTTAACCGCAAAAGTTTGAAAGTTGCATGCAATAGAGTGAATGAAATTCAGTGATTTTTCTTTAAATGACCAATTATCAAGAAAACTCCTCCCTGCCTCTGAATTACTCTGCTATAGAACAGCTTTCCAACAATTAGGTTGTTCTCAAAAGAAATCCTTATTAACCCTACGCTTACATAGAATCATTCAGGTTGGAAAAGACCCTTGGGATCATCAAGTCCAACCATCTACCCTACTCTACAAAGCTCTTCCCTACACCATATCCCATAACACCACATCTACACGACTCTTAAACTCATCCAGGGATGGTGACTCAACCACCTCCCTGGGCAGCCTATTCCAATGCCTGACCAATCTTTCTGTAAATAATTTCTTCCTAATGTCCAGTCTAAACCTACCCTGATGCAGTTTGAGTCCATCACGATGTCTGATCATCCTACCACCACAGAGCCCAAAGTTTCTCTGCAGAAAGACTGCCGGGAGGGAGGAGAGATGAAACGCTGAGGTGTCCTGCACCCCATCACAGCCAGGTTGGTTCTGTCATCCCTGGTCTGCACACCTACACCCAGGGCCCCCTGGCAAGGCAGTGGTGGGACATGGCTGGAGAGGCCCACCTGAGGAAGAAAGAGCAGCGGCTCTGCAGCTATGGGAAATGTTCTGCTGGGCCCAGCACAACCTTGGGGCACAGGAGAGCCAGTCAAGCCTCCCAAACATGAAAGCACTACCCTAGATTTCTCTCATCCTTTATGCAGCAACTCAAAAGGCTGATGGGAGTAAGACTTAGATGCTTTTGCTTTGGGAGGTTGAAGCAGAGCACCATTTACCAGGTAGCCCTGAAAAGGAGCTCCCACCTTCTGCTCCATTTTTGATGAACTATACCAATTCCGTTCTGTTACCAGAGGTTTGTTTTGCAAACAAACAGGGAAATTCCCGCAAAAACACGTTATAGCCACAAATGAGACCTATAGGCTTTATAGTTTCCTCTATTTATGAAATTAAAATTGTTTAATGTACTCAAAAACCTCTACATTTCCAGGTATAGGGCATTAAAAAAATGCATCAAAAGATCTCAAAAGATACCACATGTTTATTTCACCAGTTCTTAAGAAGTTAATAAGCATCTGCCTAAAGGGCTAAAATGCAATGTCAAAGACAAAATATTTTATTTATTCAAACACTCATCCAAACAGGAGAGGACCACACTACATGGTTTTACTAACGATTTCAAAAATACTGCATTTGTCACAATGTCATGAAATACACGAGACTCCAGCATCGTCTTGATAACTGATCCCGAGCAGTATTATCTTTGTTTAGCTAGGCTTTGCGGGAGACGATATAAAAAATTGATTATCAGTGCTTTCAGGTATCTGGACTTACTATGCACTCAGAGTAAGCTAATAATCCAAGCTTTTTTATACGCATGAACAAAAAGCAAGGAAAAGAGGACCCCCCACATGCAAAAGCTGGTTGCAGCAGCCTGTGGAGTTTCCCTGTTAAATTTAACTGACTTAGAATATCACTTCAGATGCTCACGTTTCAGCAAAAGTATGTCTGTGCTACTGTGGACATATGTACGAGATGCACACAATGACCACAGAAAGTTCTATGTCTCTATTACTCTATTTAAGGGTTGGTTTTCTAAAGAGGGTTTTATTTAATTCCTCTAAGAGATGCTTCATTTTATCAATAATCTTCCTTAATAACGTTCTAAAATAAAAACCAAATTTTATATGTGTCGTTAGAATGCCTCAAACAAATCTAAAATTGTTTGAAATTAATAGTGAACTTAAAATTAAAATCCTGAGATTCTTCACTGTCACTCTTTTCACTCACTTTGTCCTTCAGTGACTCACAAGTAATTGTTTGTGTGGGAAGATAAAACAAATGCCTTTTCCACAGTGCAGAGCATATGGCTTCATGGACTACAGAGCTGTACAAACAGAACTTTTACATTGATTCTAGCTTTTACTGAACAATAAAGCTGTTCTTCAAGCTTTACGTAGGCCATTTATTCTATTTTACTTATCAATGAGTAAAGCAAACATCTTGGTAAGTCTGGCTGCCAAAATAATGCCAAAAAAAAAGTGCATCCATATCTTCCCTGGGCTCTTGCTTTAAAGAAAAACTAAGAGGAAAAAACCCAAATGAGATTTTGGTCTGGACTCAATGAAACATTTTGTTTGAACAGATCATTACACTTCAGTTTCAGGGATGTTTAGAGATATCAAAGAGAAAAAAAAAAAAAGAAAAAAGGAGAAAAGAAAATTAAAAAAAACCCAACCCACACAACTCATGGTAGACTTTGTACCTTTTTCTATTGCTGCTACTTTGCTTAACTGTGTAGCAGAAAAAGGGCTGGAACGAGATGCCCCACCTGCTTGGGAAAGGTGTCTTAAGCATTAAACTATTTTCTATGACACATAAGACTTCAATACTTTTTAGTTGAAACAGCATCAGCAACAGAGACCGAGAAGTACTTTGGAGTCCAAAACCCTAACCGCCACTCTTCAGTCATCCACGTTGTTTTCAAGGTACTTTAAAATTTCAGTCCCAATGCTTCACTCTCTGTACAAACCACTAAGTAACTACACGGGGTACAACGGAGCGCAGAGACTGGCAAAAAAAAATCTATTATGAGAGATTTGCGACCCTTTACAAATAGCTACAAAGATGTAATGGATTAAAAAAAAAAAAAAATCAGCCCATTAAAAGCTTTAAAGTTGGAAACTTTCTTTTACTTGTCAGTTTTTATAAGCAATCATTCCATAGCATAAATAGAGCATCGCCGTGCTGTTTGCTGCTTTGCAGAAACCGAGTTCTTCTCGGCTGCCGTGCTTGGTTTGTGAAAGTTTGTGCGAGTGGCACACACAAACGAGTGCAATGTGCAGACAGCTGTGTTTAAATTATTTTCCCCAACAACTTCTTCTACGTTTTCTGCATCGCAAAAACATAGCTGGTTGGAACTAAAAAAAAAACAAACAAAAAAAAACCCGAGGAAAAAATCCAAAATAACTAAATTAATTCCTTGAAATGTGTTGTAGAACCCAGACTGCCATAAAAGGCGCTTTTGTACTTCAAAGAGCAATAATCAAAACAAAACATTTGCAGTTGCCAGTTATATGTAAAGAATGTGCCGCTTTTTTAACATGTGAATTTTATTTTGATGTCCCATAGTAGAGTTCATTCAAATTTTTGGATCTCTTTACTTTTCCCGGAAGGTCCTCAGGTCTTGACTGGGTCAGGAGTGGTGCGTGGGTGGAAGAATTCATCCATTTTGCTTACAACGCAGCACACGAGCCTCGGGCTGCAAAATTGCAAACTTTTCTGTCAGCTACCAGTGCCACGCTCTTCCTCATAGTTTTCTTCTTATCTTCTCTTACATCATCGCCTTATTTCAGATGTTGTTGCACACAAATGCTGAAGGAAAGGGTGTCCAATCTTAATGTGGGCGGGTTTGGGGTTGTTTTTTTTAAGCCAGCTCTTTTGATGGACACTACATTATATTACACTGACATGTTTTGAACTCTACGAAAGAAATCATCTCAGCAAGCACACAATTAAGGGCAGTTCTGTAAACTACTTGTAGTCCAGCTACATTACGAAGTATGAGACAAATTCCAAATTGTTTGGAAGCATGGTTTTGCGTAATCCAAAGTCTGAACTGCCTCAAAATAATCAGTACGTGAATATTTTCAGTATCACCACAATGCAATAAACGTGACAAGGAGAGCAAATTCAATTTTAACTAGCAAATAGTAACCCGCTACTTGAAGAACTCACAGAAAAATGCCATTTTTTAAAAGCAATCAAATTGGCGAGCACTGAAGTTCAGCCACAGAAAGCACAGCAGTGACAGGAATTCAAAGCTGCTCAGTGAGAGAGACAGGAAGCGTTAAATAATGTTTAGAAAAGAAAAAAAATATATATAAAAATCCTAAGTTTACATCTTACCACCTCGTAATCCTCACTGCCGAAAAGGTACATCGCTACCCCTCCCGGGCCTGGCAACCGGGCGGCCGGAGCGCCCAAAACGCCTAGGGCCAGATCTTCAACTGCATCTCCGGCTCCCGGCTCCTTTCCCACGCCCGGACGGCTCCGTAAGGACCAGGGAAACCAAAACCGAGGAACCACCGACGGGCCGGCAGACCAAC
>JAHREE010000163.1:1833828-1862313 GCA_033628505.1 Tringa tobata | reverse complement strand
CCCCCCTTTCCTCTTTCCCTTGCAGGGGGGAGGGAGGGGGCCGTCTGTCGTTCTGGTTGGTCAATTCGGTCAAAACCACGACAGAATCTTACGATCCGCATAGAAAGAGCGAGCACAGGAGTGGAAACAGGAGAGAGAGAGAGAGAAGTAGGTTGGAAAAGGAATCTGGCAGCGGTGGGACTGGAGAGGTGGTGAGAACAGGAAGGGCAGGAAACCAGAGCGTGGAAGGCAGCAGGGAGCAGCATGTCTGTGTGACCCACGGGGAGGAGATGCTACACACCAGGTGAGAAGGTACAGATTAAGAGCAGGCAAGAAAAACATTCATGGCAGGCGACAAACACAATAGGATTTGAAAAGACCTGCACAGGGACCACCCGATTATCCTAAAGCTAATGGGGAGGGGAATGGTGAGAAGCGGAGCAGAGATGCTGAGATGGGACACCCGGGTAGAACTGGCTCGTTAAGCAAATAGGGGCTACTGAAGAACCTGCAGGGTGGAGACTTCAGCAAGAGATGAAGTTTAGGCCAGCAATGAAACTGGGATAAAGGCAGAAAGTGTCAAATTCACAGCAATAGCTCTAGAAAAAAAGGTGGAAACAAAGCTAAGGGGGACATTGCTCCTCTTCTCCACTGGTAGTTTCCAGCAGCATATGGGCTTGAAGATGTACGACAGAGACCTACACAAAGCCAACCGGATGAAGACTGGGCACTAAGAACCAGCAGTCAGACTAAAGAAAAGCAAACGACCTGGAGGCTCGACTGTCAGAGTCAAGACTACAGTCTGAAACGATGCATAAATCACAAGAATAAAACAAATAAATTCTTTAGCTTTCTATTGTACACAACTGCTTTTAGAGTAGCCCTTGCTCATCTCTAGAATCCAGGGCAGCAATAGCAATATTAAATATTGGTATAAATATCAGAGGCAATAGGTACAAATGCAGGTCTGTCAATATGTGTGGATTTTGTTTGCTCTGATTGTTTCTGTAAATTTTGTTCCTTTTATATAAATCTACAAAGGGGTATAATACCCGATGGGAGGGAGTGAAGAAGACGGAGACAGACTCTTCTCAGTGGTTCCCAGTGAAAGGGCAAGAGGCAATAAGCACAGATTGAAATATAGAAAATTCCATTTAAACATAAGGAATTATATATATATTTTTTATTTTTTACTGTGAGGGTGACTGAGCACTGTCACAGGTTGCCCAGGGAGGTTGTGGAGTCTCCATCCTTGGAGATATTCAAAAGCCATCTGGACACACTCCTGGGCAACTGGGTCTGGGTAGACCTACTCCAAGCAGGTGATTGGACTATATGACCTCCAGAGGTGCCTTCCTACCTCCACCCCTCTGTGAAACCATAGCAAATTCATATTAAAAAATACCTGATTCATGTTGATATTTTAGTGATTCTCTCTCTCAGTTTCAATTTTCAAAGATTAAGCATAACAACTTTTCAAATTGTCTCGGAGGATGGCATTTAACTCTGGTATTTAAACTCTGACCCATGTCTTTTAAGCATAGCTATGAATTATCTACGCTATAAATAACTGTATATCATACTACTTCAACATAGTGCCTTTGGGAAAACAAACAGAAAAAACTGCTGACATGGTTGTCAAGGTTAATAGACTAAACAGACCTTCCTTGATAAACAAGAATCTTTCAGCTTGCATCCAACAGTAACAACTATTTTTTCTTCAGGAACTCAAATGCAAAGCAATCAACTCTCTCTTACCGAATTCAGCTTCAAATTCAAATCACAGGGAAGAATGTCAACAGCTTGTAAACGTCTTTTGCATAACTTGCAACAAGGATTGCCTCTTGTAAACGCGGGCTTATCAGTCTTAAGGGAACTCCGGCAATACTCCCATTTTCATTTCTCATTTACCTGTGGCAAAAACCACTGAAGAACTTGTCCCCTTTCACACATGGGACCAAAGAGCAAGAGCTATTTTGCTGTAATTACCTACCACCGAAACTCTCCTATCCCAAACCACCACTAAATAATTGCTTAATAGGATTACTAAAATGGGAAAATTATGATTAGCAAGTAATTTTTCTTTAATTTCTATGAATTTTAGCTCTCCCATTGATTTTCTCCCGTGGTGGTCAGGATAACTGTGGGCACCACACTGCCAGGAGCATAAACTGTGGCTTGTTCACACCTCCAGCAGCGTTATTGCCTGAAGGAGCTACAGGAGGGATCTGAAGCCCAGGCCTTCTTCTTCCTTCCGAACAACAGGACATTCCGAAGGATGGGCCTTTTCCAATTCTTCTCGTTGGCATTGCTACTCCCCGAGTGCAGCACGGTGGGGTAAGCGCAGAGTCTCCACAGTTAAGAACAACCGGGGAGTAAGACTCTGTGTTCTAAGAAACATCCAAGTATTTTAAGAAAGCTTGATAGGACTGCCTCAGCAAGGGGGAGTGAAAACAGGTTAACCCCAAAGAGTGAACAGCTTGACCCCAGCACCATGCTGCTCCCGTGCTTTCATCCCAAGTAAGGCATTCAGTTTGAGTTCCCCAGACTCCTGCTAAACACCCCTATCTTTATGCTGGGGGAAGGGGGAGAGGGGGATGGAGGGGCCAGGACACAATTTGGACCTCCTCCTTCACTTCTTCTGAATGACACCTTCCTTTCTTTTTTAAAGCTCCCCCCCAAAAAATAGCCTTTGGCTCAAGTTAAAAGAGGGTTTGTTTGTTTGTTTTTCCTTTTAGTATCTGCAAAAGTGTTGGGCAGCATCCCAGGACACGGTGCAGATTCCGAACCATCAAGACGCTCTGCGTTCATCCCCAGCAGACTTGGTATTTCTTTTCTGAATGTATTGGCTTTACATCTAGGCATAAAATCAAAGTCCACTTCCTTACAGAAAATTCATGCATCATGTAGGATGTTTGTAATTCTCCTTACACATGGTGTACATCTGAAAGAGGGTTGATGAATAAAATTCTATTCTATGAGATTTAATTTAGGTATATAATAAACCAACGTCGACCAATTCAAGATGCACTAATGAAACAATTCCTTAAGATTAATGTCACAACTTAAATCTCAAAAACAAGCTTAAAATGAATGTATAATAAAATCAAATCTAGAAGTATGCCCATGGAACTACTGGAATGCTATTTAAATTTTATTTTTAAACACTAAAGCTGCTTATCATTTGCAGATTATTATTGGTTATTATGGTTACCGTTCTCTAACACAATCCAATCTGCCTGCAGTTTTCTATTTCAGGATACAGCAGTGATAACACTAACAGCAGACTAAACTTCTCAACTTGCAAACATACATACGTTCGGGGCACATGCTATCTCCTCCAGCACTGAAAGATAACAGGAGTATGTTCTCACAGCCTCACAGAAATAACAAGCTCCCATTCTTCCTGCAGTCAGATGCTAAACCATTTAACCCAACTCACAGTGAGAGTCAGGAACACAGCAAAGGTTTGAAACTGTTTGAATCCTGTATCTGTAGTTCAAATACCCGTTGTATTAAGGGTCCTCTGCATCACTCGGATGTTGGAGAGGTGCTACAGATACTGAAAAGTTGGAAGATCTGCCCACAGGTGATTGTTCCCATGCGGGGGCAAGATTGGTTTTATTTTTATTAATTTTTTTAAACGTAATGCAGAGTCACGGGGAACACTGTCTTCTTGTAGCCTCACAGCACTGAAGCACAGAGAATGGGGATAAGAGACAGAAAGAACAAGTCAAGCGCTCAACGTGCCGTTGCTGGCCTAGGACGCTCACACCGACGAACGTGGAGCCAAACGCTTCTGAAACAGCTGGAAACTCTGCCAGAGCTTCAAGGGGTTGGGAAAAAAAATGTTGTCAACAACCACATTTAAAAGGAAGAATATCCTGAAGATTAAAACAGAGCTAGTGTTTGGTTTGCTCTACATTTTAATTGCAAGAAGGAAACTGCAGATGCTTGTGAGCGTGAGGACATCAGTAATAGAACCAATCTTCACAGATAACGCTAAGATCTTGAAGCAAAATATATTAAACTTACACAACCCTGGGAAAACAGCCTGAGATGGCTACAGTTCCTTAAAAAATACAGCTTTCCACTGAAAAATTACTAATTTAACTCAACAATATCATCACTACCTGTGGCTACACTGAATGCCACATTAAATAAACACCGGGATCTCATTTCAGTGAAGGCTTGTAACCTCGCACCCCGCACGTCTCTGCTCCTGGGTGCACGGAAATGCTTCAAGTGCCAGGAGCAGCTCGATGATGGCCAGATGATGATCTCCTGCAGCCGGTGACTGAGGGGTAACTTTGGCTTGTAGCTGTGCCCAGGAGCTACCATGAACTACCAGGGATATTCACCACTTCTAGCTACATCCATGTCCTGAAAACTGCTTGAGTTACAGGTTGTCCTCTGGGTGCAAGTCGCATCCTCGGGACATTGGCTTACCAACTGATACTTCACAGAGGAGAGCTTCGAGCCCTTGGTCCTTTAAAACTGTTTTCGTTTTTAAAATTAGGTAATAATTCACGTACTGAGTCCAACCATATCTCAAAATTGCATTTACAAAAGTGTTTGTAAAACTTGAGCTATTGATATATCCAAATTCTGTTCTCAGGAGGCCACAGGAGGCATTTTGGCACACTTTGCCTTTGTTTATGCATTTTTGGCACAAGTCACCATTCCACAATTCCATCACTTTAATTTATCTTTTCTCACCAAATTTCGTGCTTTCTTTGGCCTCACCACTTCTTCAAATTTCAGTTCCCATCTTTCATTTTTACTGTGTTTGAAACCTCTAATATTTCCGATGTTTGCGGTTTTGGCAATCCTAAAAGCTTTATTGGTTACGTTTAATTTTTGGTGAGGACTGGCTTGTACAATTTAACAAGAGCTCCAGTGAAATGAGTTCTGGCGAGATGTGGAAGTTGGAAAACTTGTCTCTGCAGAAAGGACTACGTATCACTTAAGACCCACTTCAGAGCTCACAACAGGAATCAAGCATAATTTAGGCAGCACGTGTGCTGCTGTAATGTCCTCTCTCATGAATGAGGAGGGGTGTCACCCTGGCACTCCAGAAACGTAATTCAGTTTAACGAGCAGGGAGCCAGATGTGTAACCCTGACTGATGACTCTCACCGTGCTGTGGTGAAAACACAGAAGTGTCAGAAGAACCAGCATGTTAGTGAGTCAGTGGTCTGCAACGTAATGGCTGAAATATGTACAGAGAACTAATGCAACGTGTGACGACCACATTTTCAGAACTGCCCTGCTGAGATGCAGCATGAAGGTAAGATACTAAATCCTCCTTGTCCACTCAAATTAACGGAATCTTGTCAGCAGAGAGTAAAAACATGAATACTTAGGGCAGGGTGGAAAGGTCTTCCCTCTCCTACACTTAAATGATACATATTTTTTCCAAGTTATATTTTCCCAGATTGGTGTAAAATGGTGGTTTTTCATTGCATTTTCCTGTTTGATACATTTTTTTCCCCTTCCTTTTGCTCCCAATTGGTGTTCCTAAAAAGAAGGCTCTGAGCAGCCTGGTTCCCCGGCGCTGACAACATGGAAAGCTCCTGCACCAAACCAAAGAGGACACCTCAAACTGCATTTCTGTGTCAGGCTCCTCGCCTTCTCTGTCTGAGGCTGAGGGGCTCTGACACTCCAAGAAAGGCACCCCGGCGTTTCCTATATCCCCGTTAGAGTTTGAAAGGTGAACCTGCTAGTGTGATTCCAGCTGCCATCCCCCAATACCCTTTTCAGGTTCAAATCCTTAGTAATACTAAGGTGAGTTGGGTGAGGACTTCTGAAGCCGCTGAGAAACTCCTCCTAATTACAAAATAAAAATACTAGACAATGCATTTACTACAACGAAAAAAGTCAATAGTGTAAGGATCCTGATCAAATTAATAATTGTTTATCTTAATATGGTAGTGACTTATAAAAACACAGTATTTTTCGTTCCAAGATACAACAATCTCTGCTCTCCTAAATTCATAAAACTGAACCTTATATGTCGTGCTGTGTATGCCATGAACGGAATAATGGATTTACACTAAACCTGCATCAATGCATAAAGTTGCTTTTAAAATTTAAGAAGGAAATGATTGTCTCAAGTGGTTTAGTTCAGACACCTTAAGCTTCTCCAAAAATGAAAGACTTCTGCCATTACGATGCTAGTTGCTTTGTTTCAGTCTACACAAGTTCTAATGAAGCTGGGAGACCCATGTGACAGCACAGCAATAGAAGCAGATCACATTTTCTTGACAGAAAATATTCAGGCCAGAAAATATGATGATGTTCTGGGAACTCACTGATTTACTTTGAATTTGGCAGAAAGTTATCAAAGTGTTTAGCTTGAATATGACTTTTCTAGCATTCCACCATAGCATAAGCTATTAAGCTGTTTCTTATACTCCAAAGTGACCCTGTTTCCAAGAAAAACTGGAAATATTGCTGAAAAGCAGTATTTAAAAAGTCCAAACATTATTTTTTCCAATGCCTTACATATATTCATTTACTAGTTTCTAGCGAGCACATACTGAAGAGATTGCTCTGATTTGAATAGAGTACTATGATTGGAAAATACTGGTTTCATTGTTACATTATTAGAAGGCAAGAAAGATATGCATGTTTTATTATCATATCATGATAAAGTGTATGTGAATGTGACACACAAAAAAACCCAACCAGAAACTTTCAAATAAAAAACAGTGCCCAAATGGTGCTTAAATAAGTAAGCAAAATCACAGAATCATAGACTAGTTTGGGTTGAAAGGACCTTAAAAGGTCATCTAGTCCCAGCCTCCAATCATAAGGCTCTTAATAAGAGGGGAAAACGTAAAGCCCAAGCATGGCTTGTAAACCAGGCTTCTACTGACATCCTTTGACCAGCATGAGCCTACTCAGAGTGAAATTTAGCTTTTATACCTAGAATTGCTAGTAGAGTTTTAAAATGGTACTTTTTTTCTGATACTAATATTCTACCAATACCATTGACTAACAAGCTCATAATTTATAAGGGATGACTATTCTGAACTGTCAATCTGTCAGCATTCTTTCGGCAGCCTCAAAACATTCAGAAAAAAAATAGAAATTTTATATCCATTAAAATACTGCAAAATGCAATGTATAATTAATGACAAGCTGAAGAAAAAACAAGTTGTTTTGTGAAGAGCAGAAGTAATGAAGCCTGCTTTCCCACACACACCTCCACAATACCTTCAGCTCTCGCTCATTTTCCCTACACACCACATGCTCCGTACCCTCAGCTCCCCCCTCCCCAAAGTCTCCTTCCCTTTCCACGAGTTGCTGGTTGAACAGGAGGCGGCATTTTTTTCGGCTACTTTGGAGTTAAAGCCGTGCTCATGGGCTGGCTGGATGCTATCTCTTGGATGCCAGAGGAGCCCAGAAAGTGCCTTGACTCTCACACGCTGGCACGTCCAGCAAATGGTTTTAACAGCCACGTCCAGCCCCCAAGAAGGTCTGTTACAAGCACTGGGTACTTCTGAGACCTCTGCAGGACTGATTGAAGTTGGCCATAGGATTGAAGTTACCGAGAAGCACAACTGACAGATGGAAAGTGGGATTGCATAAATCTTGTCTTAGGAAACCAATCTAAAAATCAGAGCTGTTACACAAAGACTGTCCATACGCTTTAATACTCAACAGCTTGTTTGAATGTAAGATGATGGCATAAGCAGCAATGTAAACATTCAGACACACTGATCATCAGCACGGCAAGTATCATGCCACACTGGTTCTCCAGTCAGTATGGAGAATTTCCAAACTGTCTTCTTCACAGAACACTGGCTGCTGTCATTAACCAGCTGCAAATGCAACATAAACCCCAGGCTTTCCCACGGTGTACACACATCACCAGGGGTGCATGAAAATTTGCAAATATTGTATTTATAACAAAGGACTTTGGGGATCATTAATTAAAAAAAAAAAAAAAAAGAAATGCAAAAGTCACATCTGCATAAATAGAAAGTACATAAACAGAAAAACCTATTTTCACCATTAATGACATTTTCCGTATTTTGGCCCATCACAAAAAGTCACTTTAAAATCGAGCAGCCCAGTGGTCTAATAGCCTACAGAATGGGTATCTCAAGGCAATGAAGTTTCAAGGCACTTTACCTCCCCTCCTTCTACACCCTTTTCATGCTGCACTCCCGTCCTGGGAAGCAAAGAGCTGAACACATCCTTTCCATTTCATGAATTCAAAGGCTGGTTACTTGCAATTTGAAAACCGAATAAAAAAATAGCAGCAGGAATTATATATCCCACTGATGTTAAAAACATAAATACAGGAAAATCTGGGCAAATTGGCAATGTCACTTCTCTGCAGAGTGGGGTGGGTAAGGACAAAATGACAGCCTCAGCAAGGAGTTACCGTGCCCGACATGCTCACACTTTGTGGCAGTTACAGAAGTTCCTGTACTGAAGAATTTCTATGTCACAGGAACTGTGCTGGTGGTGAAAACATGCCAGTGGTTATGCAAAAAAGTATTACTTTATTTCATCCTCCTGTAACATTTTAATTGATTTGAATACTTCAGCGGTCGCCTTGTTAGAAGGGACATCCTGAAACATGGCAATTAGGAAAAAAGTACCCCTTAAAATGTTACCTGAATTTCTGTCCAATTGCGCAATTTGTATCCACTTTTGACGCAACATCTATCATTAAGAGACTATTATCAATAGTCAATTTACTTAATTATACGTGCCAAGAAATATGAGAGAGTTCTCAAGCTGTATCTCTTCTTTAATCTTCCAAGCCTTCCCATTACTTTCCTCTCAGCCATCTAAAAAACTCCTTTTTCAATTAGATAATGTTTGACAGCTAGTACTGCTAAAACCAACCTAATTTGCAAGCACCGCTCCCTTTAAAATGCTTCCGAACAAGAAGTGACTACACCCAAAATTACAAAGCTAAATAGTCTCTTCCCCTCATGACACAGATAGAAACTAGGACAGAAACTGAGGAAATACGAAGAGAACGGTCAGCAACCATTGGGTTGATTGAAGGGTTGACCAAATGTTCAGAAATCCGCATAATCACAGGATCACGTGGGGTTGGAAGGGACCTCTGGAGACCATCTAGTCCAACTCCCTGCCAAAGCAGGTCCACCCAGAGCAGGTTGCACAGGAATGTGCCCAAAAACGGGTTTTGAATGTCTTCAGACAAGGAGACTCCACCACCTCCCTGAGCAGTCTATTCCAGTGCTCTGCCACCCTCAAAGTAAAGAAGTTCCTTCTCCTAACACACATGGCTGAATCCCTTCAGCCAAATTTTATCCCTTTCTGCCTGTGTTTCACTTCATCTGTCCTGCTTTGGTGCTGGTTCTCAGTCCACAAGGGCTGTCCATCCACAGCGACGCTCCCCTACCCTCTCAAACAGTAACTTCTCCTCTGTCCACCAGGACCTCTATGACTGTGCCAAACAGAGCTTGGACTTCTTTGGACCTCTTAGTGGTGTGATGTGACACTAAATCTTTGTTTTACTCTATAGCCCAGATGAATCAAACTCACCTTCCCCTTGATGACATTATTTGACAACCAGTAGACACAAAGATGAAAATGTTGCACGGGAACGTGGACATTATTTGAGCTAATTTCTAACACCAGATAGCTTCTGTTTAGGAAAACAATTTATTTCCAAATGATTGTTTCGGTTTTTTTTTTTTTTTTTATTTCATAACCTTTTCTCACCAAAAAGGTTATTCTCCAATTTTTCCCCATTTATAATTGTATTGGGATTGTCAGAGAATTCCAATGCACGTTAATTCACCAAAACTCTTAAGAACTGCTTGGAAAAGATATACATTAAAACGTTAAGCCTTAAGCTTTTAATTATATTAATTACATAAGAAAAAAATGCTCAAGGCAGCTATAGCTATGGATGGACTCGATCATCTTAAGGGTCTTCTCTAACCTAAATGATTCTGTGATTCTACCAGTAGCTGACCTCTGCTGTTCTGAGCACCCGTGCCCAAAGCACATCCAGTGGAGTTGTCTGGGGTAGTTGTGTAACTTCCCACTTCACAGCACGCTTCCTGTAAGACCCACTGTTGCATCATCCCCCCCCAACATGATAGGAGAACGTTCTAATTTGAGTAAAGAAAAACTGACCATAAGAGGAGGAACAGAACAGATGTTAGCAGATCTCCACTCCTTTGTGGAGATCCCCAAATAATCCAGGAATAGGAATGATCCAAACCTGATTTCCTTCTAGAAGAAAGCTGTGGAGCAGCCGTTACACAAGACGCTATCCATGGGCTATCTCTGGAAAGCCACTGTCATGCCTCTGATACATTTCTACTGCTACTATATTCAAATCTCTCTTAAAAGTTATAGAAAGCAGTAAGTTTAAGGTTTAAGTTTATGCCTATGTTTTTTTGTTTTTTTTTTTCATTTCCAACCTTTGCCTTCTAAGTGTAAAAAAGAAAACAAAGCACATCCAATTATAACTTCAAAAAATGCATATTTGTAATGTATTTGTATTTTATTTCAGCAGAACAGCTGTAGTGGGGTATCTGCTACTCTAAGGCCCTGCCCCAGGGTACAGGCCCCGGGTCAAACGCTGGCAAACCAAAGCTCAGGAGCATGTTACAACCTCATCCAACCCAAAACCAACACAGAGCCTAACACTCGTGTCTGTAAAGAGAATGTACTTCAAACTACTGCCAGCAGAGACTCCCATTGCTCTCATATTGAGGAGAAAACAATCATTTAGCACAATCTGCAAAAAAAAAACAAACCACAAACCCAAACACAGAGCAAACAGCAAGCTACCTCATTTTAGCCGTTTTAATAGGCTTATCGAGAGAAGCTCTCTGGGCAACAGCCACCTGTGAGCGCTCTCCCTTCCCCTCAGCTCCAGCTTTTACAGCTTTTCAAGGTGTCAGCAAGTTAGCACGTTTTTAAAAAAGGAAGCTCAGAAGTATAGTTCGGACTTCCACGAAAGAGGCCGCGCAGGTTTTTCAACAGCATCTGAGCTCGGCCAGAGGAGAGCGAAACGAAGCGGTTTAACCCGTAACGAAGTTAACTCTCAAGCCAGCCCTGACATGGCATTGCAAAATCAAAGTGCTCCCAAGCGTCTGGCCTGCGCTCCTCCCACACACGCCTTACCCCAGGAGCAACGTGCTTGGTTTGAGGAGACATCAGGCGTCTGTCGAGCATGTCAGCCTCGCTCCAAGCGGGCCAGCCCTTCCAGCAGCAGCGACGCTTCCCACGGGAGCCAAACCTCCGACGCACGGCCAAAACTTCAGCAAATCATCCCGCCTGAACCATGGTTGGGAACGCTCGCCCGCCTTGAGGCCCGGCTATGGGGAGCGATAGTGTTTGCTGGCGGCTCCTCTCAGCTCTTGATGTGACTCAGTCCCTACGTTGGGTTACAGCTCAGCAGAGAGCCCGTCACCATCAATTAGCACGGAGGAGTGGGAGGGCTCCGCGCTCCCGCTGACGTCAGCCGCCGGAGGAGCGCAGCCTGCACACTTGCTGGAGTAACATAACATTTGATTAATCTCAGATGCGTGCCCCGCAGCACACACGGCCTCCTCTTAACATCCAACAACGGGCCGTGCGGCCAGAAACAAATCACCAAGAAGTATGTGAACACGAACACCCGATAATCGATTTCTTGATGTCTGTGGATACAGACTTTATCCTTTTTTTCTTTTTTTTTTTTTTTTTTCCCCTTCCTGAATAGAGATATTAGGCACTGCAATTTCAAGTTGGAAATCTCAATTGAGGTTGGAAATCTCCCCTGTAAAAGAAAAATTATGCTTGGCGATAATTAAGGTGGAAAATGTATTATGGGAGAAGATGCATTCAAATGAACCTTAATCATGGTTCTTTATAAAAACTGCCAGCCCAAAAACAAACTCACTGGCCACATCAGCACGGCAGCACTTCCACGCATTTTCCAGTCCACTGAAATCCTCAGGAAAATTCACATGTGTACTATCATTGACCCTCATGAGTTTAAGAGTTTGCAAGATTAGGGTCAACTGGCTTAAAGTAAGAGCATAGATTAAACGTGAATAAGAAGAACGAAGAACACACATCTGCATTGGTCAGCGGCTTCTGGAGGTGCAATAAAGGGAAGGAAGGAGCAGGCAGCAACAGGCAAGGGGTGCTATGAACAGAGAAGGAGCTGCGGAGAAGCAGGTTTCTGCTCCTGCTACCCCTGAGACGATCAGTGATGGGGCACTGACTCCTGAGAGTAGCAACAAGCACAAACACCTTTTTCTGGCTCCAGCGGCTCAGTGAGCAAGGCAATCCTCTCCTCTGCTTACACCTTGAGACTGGGCTTTAAGAGGCACGCTGAGCGAGCCAAGCCCCATAAAGTCAAAACTCCAGCCTGTGAGAGCTTAAAACGTTGCCTATTTCCAAAGGCCAAACTCTTACACCCTGTAAAGTCAACGGTACTTAGAGAGGGGAGGGCAGATCCCACCTACATGTTTCACAACAAGAAGCAAAACAGATTCATTTATTTATTTTTAAAGAAAGACTTCAGACTGGCTTCCATTTATATAAACCGGTTTCTACACTTTTAAGGTGTACCAAGGTCAATACAGAGTTCTCCTCTACCCTGCCCCATCACTTAAAATGGGATTTCCTATTTGTATTAGCTGCGTACCATATTGCTAACTATTCTAACTCACTGAAACAAGAAGTGACTTCTAGTTTATCAGGTTTCCTCTTTCTTTTTTTTTTTTTCCCCTCCAAGGGAGGCTGGGAATGCAGAATTGTGAGAGTTTTACCACTGTTTCAGAAATCAATATTCATTTCAGGTACAGTTCAGGTGCCAAATAGAATTAAATAGGTAGAAACCTTGCATAAGTTTTTGATGATCGCCAAATATTTATTTCTCAAGAAATAGATATTTCTATTTACCTGAAATAAATTCAGGAAAGAAAAATACCCAGAACATTGACATGCTCTTATAATTTATTTTTACTTCCATAAGGAACTTTTAGGATGCATTATTAAACTGGAAATGTTGAAAAAATTACTGTTTTTCAGTGGAAGCAAACTGTAAAACTTCAACGAATACAATTTTCGATTGCCGTGAGAAGTATAGCAATTTCTGATGCAATACTATATTAATAAAGTGATTTTTTTTTTTTACAGTACAATTACTGAGCTAGCTTTTTGGCAAAATTATCATCCTTAAAAAGTTTAACACATGCTGTGGGATACAAATACCTTGGGGCAAATCAGAAATTCTCTGAAGAATATACAATCACAGTTCCAGCTGGAATATTGCAATTAGGACAGGGCAGCTCTGATTCCAGAGGGTTATTTTCTGCCCTTCAGCAGATTTTACAGAATGCTGAAGCTCAGCTTGCAAGACCAGGCTGTCATCATGGCAAATTTTGGCATCAAAATATTGAAATAAATGAACTTTGTACTAGAAAACACAGTAACGAGATGACTAACTGCAGAAATGGCAATAGAGAAATTCCCTCGTACTAATCACAAAGTTTCAAAAGCTCCCTAAATCTTCTAGTCATAGAATAGAAACAGCATCTTTCTTTCTTTTTTTCTTTTTTTAACTTTGGAACAGCAGTCACAGAACTGGTACGTTGTAAATGCTAGATGACTTCTGCCCTTTGTTGCCCAAGAGTGTGAACTGTCACCTAAACAGTCCAAGGTCTATTAAAAGCTGCCTGCTGTGTGGAACCTGTCAAATTAATTAAGGTGCCTTCAAACAAAAGTGAGTAACCTTCAGTCATATACAGAAAAATCTAAGGTCTTTATTAAGAGAAGAGGAACACAAGCACAATTCTTTCAATGATAACTATTTCTGTTCATTCTTTAATCCTGTATAGCATTAATGGAGAAGTAGCTTTAACATTAAATCTTAATACTCTATATTTACACAGTGTTTTCATCGGAAGTCTCAATCAATTTTAAACACAATCTTAAGAAATTTTACTGTGTTTGGACTCTAAATGGCATTAACCACATAAGAAAACAGAAGCCTGTGAATGTTTAAGGTTTTTTTGGTTTTGTCTTTTCGTTTAACAAAGCAAGGTACCTGGACTCTGCTTCTTTCCATCCCAAGTTGAAAATGGATGTCTGTCTAAAAAAGCTCTTGTTGACAAACCAGATCCAAAATGAGTTGTTAGAGACCACAACAGACAATAACTCAGAAGTAATAAAAGCTTAGACATATGACTAATTTTTCTCATCACCAAGTTATTGTGCATCAGCTGATCTATATGTGGACATGTGGGCATGCTTAGCATATGGCAAACAAATTAAGGCAATTTATTGTAATTCTGCCTCATTATGGATTATGTTATCTGGCATCTGCTGATGGAAAAATGCATGAACAGGTAATGCATGGCAACTTGTAAATCCATGTGTCTAAATCTAATGTATATACACACACACACACAGAGGAGAATTCTTCTGTCTCTCCTTTCCTTCCCATTTTAAAGGCAGATAATGCATTTGTTTCTCTTTAGTTATCTGAGATATCACATTTGCTTTTATTCAGTCATCAAGTACCTCACCAGTCTTACACAATATCTCAAAAGATGACTTCATGTTTCTGGGTTAACTCAGCCAACTCTTAAGGTATCCAATTACCTCATACAAAGACCTCAGGTTGAGTTAAGTATGGTCCAAGCTGTTCCCTTTCCCTATGTGAAGGCGAATATTTATCTATTTGCCATTGATGTAAGTTACATACATTACCAGCTCTTCTCACCTGGTAGGAGTCAACTTTGGAAGAGTTTCCTTTCCCCTTTTGGAAGACAGAGTCTCCCCCAAAGACATCAAGGTATTAAAATCCCTCATTTATTTAACACAACAAGAGAGCAGAATACTGTATATTGCTACGCAAAGTTGATATATATGAATTTTGACATCTACGATTAGATGTGGTGCTGAGGGATATGGTGTAGGGGAGGACTTTGTAGAGTAGGGTAGATGGTTGAACTCGATGATCCCAAGGGTCTCTTCCAACCTACATGATTCTATGATTCTATGATAAATTAGTGAAAGCTCACATAGAGTCAACAATTCAGTAGCAAACAGACTCAAACTCACATTTCCTGAATTGCTGCCTTTTCCACAGTAAATACGCAAACCCGCCAAATCCTGTTGGCAGGAGACCGCTCAGCTCCTAGCTCATCCCAAAGTTCACGAAGGTTTCTAAGGTTCATCATTCCCTCTCAGACCTTTACCAAAGGGCCATTCTGCTGGGTGTTTTGCAAACTACCTGAATAGGGCTGCTGAGGTAGCAGGGTCCCAGGAGAGATGCTGGAGAATGGCTGGTTGATACTTGGAGAAAAAGCCCATAACCCAGCCGCTCACCCAGCATGGTGGGAGCTGAGCTGTAGGACAGCCCACCGCTTCCCGAGCACACTCTGCCTGCCTGGAGTGAGGGACACAAACAGCATCTCCTGCCTCCAAATAAAAGTTTCTTTACCATCAGGTATACAGTCAACCTCATTTTTCTCTCTGTGGCCAATGGAGAGTCAACTATTTTCTAGAAGCGGGAAAGGGTTTAAGATGAAAAATTCATTACAGAATACGAGAAAAAAATTCTGTAATAGCTAAATATTGCAAAATAGGCTTAAAGGTTTGAAACAGGTGAGTATTCAA
The DNA here is from genome assembly GCA_033628505.1 of Tringa tobata. Classification (NCBI taxonomy): domain Eukaryota; kingdom Metazoa; phylum Chordata; class Aves; order Charadriiformes; family Scolopacidae; genus Tringa; species Tringa tobata. Next base: position 1,846,704 of record JAHREE010000163.1, on the reverse strand, counting down.
GCCAGCAGGGTTACAGGTTATAATACAGAGAGAAGATTTTTTTTTTTTTTTTTAATAAGGTCAAGTTGACTTGGTTCAGTATCTACTGGGAGAAAGAGGTTCACAGCTATGTTTTACAGTAAAAATGCACCCCGAGAGTATCTGGCTTACCAAGAACTGAATATGCCTCATTTTTGACCAGCTAACTTGAGGAACTTGTCTTATGAAGTGTTGCTCCTGAGAGAGGGCAACATGTGAGTCGCATGTGAGAGAAAACTATCAGCATCTTAGTGGATGCTGATTTTCCTGACATCCAAGTACACATTGCTTTGCCAAAAATCAATTTATTGGAAATTAAATGTAGAATTCCACCAGTCTAAACGTACTCCTACCTTTACATGACACTGCCCTACTGCAAGATGTCAGTAGTGGTGGGGCAACAAGCCTCCACCACCCAGACCACGCTGCGAAGCATGAGGAGATAACCCACCAAGGGCCTAACTCCCTCTGTGAGTTGAATTTCTATTTTGTAATGCATAGCAATAGCTATGCAATCTAATGCTGCAGCAGTTTAAAAGTAGAAAAGGCATCTCTTTCAAAACAAGTATCTCACACTCAAAAATTAATAATTAACTACCCCCACACAAACACTTACTCAAGTAAACAGAAAAAATGAGAGCTTTGAGATACAGTTGTGCTTAACATTTAAATGAATTACCTCTTTTTTTTTTTTTTTTTGTAATTAAAGATAATTCATGTCACATTTTTCCTCTTCAAAATATAAATTTAACTTTGGCCACAGTGACTAAGGCCCTCCTCTCCATCCATACATTTTGATTTTATACTTACAATAGCTACAGACAATGCTAGCTTACTGCAATCTCCTTTGATGTTAATTCTCCTGAAAATGTTCTTATTGGCGTGATCTGAAGCCCACAAGGCTCTCTTCAGTTGGCTTTAGATTAGGCCCTTACATAACTGTAACATCTGGGGCCCATTTCTCCTGTGCAAGTTCCAACAGACACAATTTCTGGGGGTATAAATTCACTTTTATTTAACAGGCGGCTGTATTCTGGAAAAGCTGAGCTGATATGGAATTCTGTTCAATTGAACATACAAGTTAATACATATTCTCCCAAAAAGGACTGAAAGAAATAATGCTATTTTGTATGACATGCACCCTAAATGTATTCCAGTGTGTTGTGTTAACTTCTGTGCTTTGCAAATTCATATCCATCCCTGCACAGAGGATAAAGACCACAGCAGACCCTTATTGCTGGAACTACTGGAAGGGAGAAGGTCCAGGGTCAGTACTCTTCTCTTACATTATTTTTATACTAAGTATCCAAAGTATTACATAGACCTTGTAAATTCTAGATTAAACTGTGACCTTCCTCAGGAGACAACAAAGCAATCTCAAAATGAAGTGGAAAAGACACAAAGTCCCACTGCAAAGCCCACATCCAACAATTTGTGTATGTGCAACTCCAGAGTGAAGTTTGGAAGGGATTGCTATTGATTACTAAAATCTCTCCATGCCGTAGCTTGTTAGGCTAGATGTAACGAAGAAATATGATGAATTGTTATAATATACTTTCTTCTTAAGGATAACTTTCCTCGAGTGAAGAACAATTAGAATTTCTTGTAAAGTTACTTTTTTTCACCCCCTACCGACAATAAAAACGTCACACAAGAATATCTATATACATCATTGTACTTGCACAAACAATAAAATATTAACAGGATTAGCACTAAATCCTTGTGAGGAATTCCCTATTACTACTATAGAAAAAGCCTTGCTGAAATAAATAGACTACTATTACCCAGTAATGTGCATTGGTTTACAGGGAATCAGAGAATGGTCTTCAGATTACAGTCTCTAAGATTATATTAAAAACAGGTCAGTACTACAATTAATAAAAAAGACTAAAAATAAGTTATTTTAAAATTTTTTCCCCAACTTTTCCCAATGCAATGAGAGTGGATTATTCACACTCTCATCTATCATATTTCACGTAATTTCACCATTTACCACAGAATACTACAGTTTACAAATACCTGGGATTACCTTTCTATTACTGGCAGAAGTTAGAGGTTTTTAGGCCCCCAACGCAGAATTTTCAGTGAGCCTTGGTGAACAACAGCAGAGTCTCCACCCATCAATCTAAAAAGCACTGGACTTTGCAATTCACAGTTCAACGCTACTTATCTGGATTTGGAAAGCAATTGCCTGCCAATTAAGATATGTAAATAGGCTCAAGAAAACAATGTAGCACAGCAAAAAACACTAACTTAGTCTTTTTAATAATAACAAACACTGTAACTCTTTTTTTTTTTTTCTTTTTTTTTCTTATAAGCCTGGAAAGAATGACAAAACCCACAGTCCTAACAAGGTTAAACTACAATATATTACACACAGAGCCTACTCTGAAGGAAGATTAACAAGACTGCAAACTAAAGCAATTAAGCATTTGGTCAGCTTTAACTGAATTCCCTTGTGCTCACCTACATAATCATATTCTGATCTACAGAGAGCTTGCACATTTTTCAGCACAGACAGATGAATGTTTACTGAGCTGTTACCTTAAATATAATTTTTTTTCTCCTCTTTGTTCTCCAGAGTGTTTGGGCCCCGGGCCCACCGTATTGCTCCAAAGCCTCTTGGACTAACTTGTTCTTGGAATTTTCTGAGCAGCCTATCACTAGCATTTTCTATAGCTTCAAAAAGGATTGAATCTTCACGCTAAGAAGCACAATACGATGAGGGGGAGCTTTTTGACCACTTTAAAAATGAGAGCTGAGGCAGGCGTAATACAGCCAGGAGAGGCTGCTCGTTCTGAAGGCCGCGGTATCTCTTTAGCGTTTGAAATGGGGCATGCCCTCTTTTTGTTGCCAGTGGCACCAAAACCCGGTGTTTAAGCGAAAGCCTCCTGCTCCAAGCAGCAGCACACCTCAGGTCTGAGGAGCTGACAACAGCAAGAAACCCTCGTGCGAGGCCGCGCATCTTTGGAAGACACGCAGAAGATTTGTTGTGCGCACACAAATGACCAAAGATGACAAGGCGAACAAAAAGAAGCTTTTTTTAAAGCAGAAGGAAGGTGCTAATTAATGGGTGCAACAGAATTCAAAGACAGACAAACCCCTTAAGACAGAAGTGTCCCTTCTGTTGCATTTTGATCTCAAAATCGGTCCTCAAGATAGAGCTTGAGCCACCTCAGCCATTCCAGTGTAAGTTCAGAACCCGTGTTTCTGTTGAGGAAATAACATACACAGCAAAGAACAGAACCAGACCGGAAAAGTGAGTGGACATGACATGTTTTTGGAATACAAATCTCTTGAGAGCCAGTGAAGACACATTAAATAGATCTTATATATAGTACCGCTGTCGCAGTTCTTGCGCCACACTTTGTGGAGGATAAACTGTCTTGTGGAAGGGTATCTCCACACACTTGGTCTGTGCTTATATTTCTCCTTATTTCTGCTACTGGCTACTGTTGGAAAAAGCTAGATAAATCTTTGGTTTAACTGGGCATAGCATGTTTTATGTCAAGTGCTAAATTAACGGATGAAGGGAACAAAGAGAGAAGAAAAGGAGATGCAAGCTGAGTTCTTCAACTTTCAATGTTAGCTTAAAGGCTGATATAAAATATAACTCCCAGGAAGGGTCATGGTGCTAAGCTGCCCCTATGACTTCACAGCTGAGAGATGTCTCTGCAAAATCTTCCAGGGAAGGAGGTTGTTGTTAATCATACTTAAAGCTTCATTTTCATTGCTTTTATGTTTTGGGTTTTTTTTTTCACTCTGGTTCTGGATTTGTGATCAAGGACTTACCTTGCCCTCTAGTAAAATAAAAAGCAACCTCTTGTTGTGTTAAGGCACAAATTCTCTAGAAACATCACACCCAAATGTGTGGTACTAAGTACAAGTAGTCCCTTTAGATGATTGTACACATGAGAAAAAACAAAGTACATTCAAAGAACTGTTGTGCATTTCCATTGAACTGCATAGGTCAGTCCAGATGTTAGCACTGTCAAGTACCAGGTTACGGGAAGGAGTTTTCCCCAGAGCATTAAAGAGTGCTTCCAACCATGAACTACGCAGCCAAGGGACAGCCCGTGACAGCAGGAACTGCCCAGAAGGTTACATTATCTCTGCAAATAGAGACTTCGCTGATAGTGTTATTTTATTTTCCTCCCTAATATAATTCGGTCCATTTCTTTCCCATGATTAGTTCCTTAATATTCTCCAAGAGCCAAGGACATCATATACTCTGCTTTTAAACCTGATTTTGCCCTTAACCAGAAGTTACAGTAGACACTGCACTTCCTATTTAACTTTGCTGTATAGCAAATGGCAGTATTTGGTTTGAAAAGTTTCATTTTCAACATAGAACAATATTTGTATTATTTTTCAAAAGCAGAAGAACATGGAGAACAATTTAACCAAGAGTCTTAAAGTTTTTTTGACAGTGCAATACCACTGACTGCATTTCAGATGAGCTGTACAGTAAAAAAAAGAAAATTACTCTGCCAAACAACAACTGCTCTGCGAATTATCAAGCACAACACGGCTTGCAAATGATTGCTAAAATGTAATCTTGGCCACGCAAATGGCAATCTTTCATACAGGGGCAGAAACACTTTTTAAAGAACAAGGAGGTACCTCCAAGGGTTGGAGGAAGATCAGGAGTTTTCCTCCTGGCTCATTTGGCTCCTGGTCCAGTCCTAGCAGTTATCAGAGCAATCACTGCAGGACCCCAGAAGACAAATCAGTGACTACCAGCGTGGGACAGCATTCCTGCGTCCTCTTACTGGGGTCTAATGCATCAAATCCACCTAGACCTTTCTCCTGAACCAAAGCCAACTGGCTTGGACTTTCCCGAGTCTGTAGCATTAAACTTCTTCTTCCCCTTCAAAGGAGGATAGTTGACTCCAAAGCGCCCCGCAGCAATGCAGTGCTACCTGCCCTGTGCTGTCTCACAGGCGATGCCAAAGAGCTGCCTGGAAGACTGTGACTTAGTCCTGGCCGAATGCACACCAGGGATCACTCTCACAGCTCTGCAGAGTTGTTCTCCTGCGCCAGGAAACCTCTGACACTCCTCAGCACCCGTGTACAGAAACAGCCTTAGGGCTAGACAGCTTCAGTGACCCCTCCAGGCAAAGCCAGGCCCCATTTATGGCCACAAATATACTCTAAACTGCACCCAGGTGATCGTTTCACCATCATTTCTGAGCCAGCTCAAGTATTTCCATTTTATATCCTCACCTGCTCATCTGGAGTGTTCTTTCAACCTGGCACCGTACCGCATCGACCCAGACAGATGCTGCGCTGCCAAACCTCTCAGCTGTCTTTCCAGGGACTCCTCTAAGTCCCAGCCTGGTGGGACAGCCAGCCGTCCCCCCGGCAGGCAGGGACAGGCCACCCGCTGCCCACCACAGAGCATCTCATGTGGGTCTTAGGGGCTTTGAGACATCCCATCAAATTTGAGCATCGCTAATACCGGCTTATTTCTGTGCTGAATCTTCTAACTTTTTCACTTAAACTCAGTTGATTGTTTCCACAAAGCTCTGGTAAAGCATGTAAAAGGAGATCCAAAAACAGAACTGTGTTGGATACCGGACTGTTATTTAAATGTCTGGTTAGTTTGATGCAGCGGATGTTTCTTTAATGCCTGGGTACATACACCTCCACTCCACTTCCAGGCATTTTACATGTGGGTTTAGGATTGCTGACAGCATCCATTAAGAAAAACATATATTTATCTCCCTGCAATGGGGTTATTTCTATAAACCTATTTATGACAAATTTTCACTGATAGTGACCTGTGCCAATCACTCTTTCCCTTCTCTTCGCCTTTCCAGACCAAATTACCTTTTAAGAACAAATACACAGATCAGTATAACGTAATACAAATTGCAGTTACAACGTACAATGTAAAAATACAAGTATAAGTTCACTTTGGGTCACCTGTTTCAAACTTCATGGCTCACCCAAGACTGTACTTCCCTCCTGCCCAGCTGCAGAGGGAACAGGTTCAGGTGGGATTTCTGGGTTTGGGTTTGGTTTTTATTCTTGGCCGATAAAAGATTTCAGCGGCGCAGCAAATCAAACACACTAAATCTGCCTGCTGCAGCTCCAGAGACTGGTCAGAAGCAGAAAGTAATCAGAGTCGGGAATTAAGAGAACGATTTTGTGTCCCAGATCCGGGGAACGCCACAGGATTGCCGGGCAATATTTAGACAAGAGGCTGCTGGAAAGAAGCTTCTAGAAAAAAAACAAACAAACAAAAGAAAACCAACCAAAAAAACCCACCAAAAAACAAACCACCAAAACACCCACAACACAAAACCAAAACAAATCAGAACACAACCCCCCCCTTTTGCTATTTCTGGTACATAGCAGATATTTTGGGATTAGCTCATGATGTAGAGAGGTGAATACACTGCAGAACAGAAAGAATGTGAATTATAAAAGCAATTAGGCTGCTTGTATAACCAAAATAAAAGAAGGGAAAGAGATTAAGGAAAAAAAGAGAATGGAGCAAAACACAAGGATTTTCTAAAAGAGCAGACTTTACTACAGAAACAATTTTGAATCTGATGGATGGCTGCGGTGTGCTCAGTGCTGCCCATCCAAACCCTCTGCCTGCCTCACAGCTGAGGCTGAGAGGAGGAGGAGGAGGGACATCCCCAGCTCCTGGATGGTAAAAAACCATGGAATTTATCTTATACACCTCTTCCTTGAGGTATTAGAAACTGAAAAAAAAATCTTGCAAACTGAATTTTGAATTATTACGTATTTGTTTCATTGATAGCAGGTAGAAGTCAGAGATGAAGCACTCTACATCAGGCTGTGTGTTTTTCCACACACCATGGAAATGTTATTGGCAACGCAGAAAAAGAACAATTTGCACAGTTTTATGGTGTCTGACAACAGCTACAGGTACCAAACCAATATTCAGTTGTCTCTGACTATTCAAATCCCAAATTTCAGTTTGGTACATCTCAAAACACTACAATCTCAACAAAATCACCTTAAAGGAATATCTGTAAATCAGATCAACTTTTAAGAATTTGCCTTTTTTCAACCTGGGATTATTAATCCACTGGGGGATATTCCCATAAAAAGCAGAAAAATTAACTCTCCGGTCGTTATTTTTATAACTTACTCCTCATCTTATTGTCAGAGCACGTTCAAGTACAGTCACGTTTCATAGAATCACAGAATGATATGGGGTTGGAAGGGACCTCTGGAGATCATCTCCTCCAACCCCCTGCCAAAGCAGGTCCACCCAGAGCAGGTCCCACAGGAACGTGTCCAGGTGGGGTCTGAATGTCTCCAGAGAAGGAGACTCCACCACCTCCCTGGGCAGCCTCTTCCAGGGCTCTGCCACCCTGAAAGTGAAGAAGTTCCTCCTCGTGTTTAGGTGGAACTTCACTGGATGGGTTCCAACCCAGAACCCATCCCCTTGCCCAGCCCATCCGCCTCGCTGACAACGGCCGTGCACGGGGAGCACCCAGGGTTCCACTGCAGCTCCACAGCCTTCTCCTCCTTCAGCAAAGCCCAGGAGACACAAAAGCACACGTTGGTCCTGACGCCGCTCCGTGCATGAGAGGAGTCCCCTGCCCGCCCGCCCCAGCCTGCCTCCCAGTGATTGCTTCTTCCTAAGGAGATTTAGGCAGTTTGCGTCAATCAAGGATTTAACGAGAGACATAAATGCCATCCCCTCTTAACACAAACAAACAGCTGCCAGCACCTGCCCCCATGAGCTAAGGGTGCATGGGCGGCTGGCAGAAATTAGAAGTTAGTCATCTCTAGTGAATTCTCCCCTTTCAAACATAATAGCCAATCTTTAAATTTAATCACAGGACTAATTCTAAAGGTCCTCATTTTTCTGTGGTAGCAAAAAAATACTTTAAAATACTTTATGGGCAGATATAAATAAAATGGGAGTTCTTACGAATAATAAGATATAATGTTAAATGCCCAGAATTACACACAGAGTACAAAAACCATTAACAAAGTCAGCACAGACAATCATTAAATGTTTTTCTAACTCTACTCTAAAAGTGGAAACCGATAGAACTCAAATATTGAATTATTATATAAGGCTTGCTCCTTGGTCCATGGAGTGTATCTGTATCAGAACAACAGCAAAAGTCAGCATTCACAAGTCACAAGGCTTCAGGCCTTGTCAGACCTTCTTTTTGCAGTTAATTGAATAATAGTAATAATTCTTCAAAACCTTGAAGTTAATTGTTTCAAATTGCAATATCAACACAAACAGGCTTGATTTTGCAAGCAACAGCTTCTGCTTTTTAAACCTGGCCACGTTCAACACATACTTGCAAAGCAGACAATGAAATAACAGAATTACAAATTCTTTTAAAACTGCCTCAATCATTCCCACAATGAACTTCGGGAAATTAGCAGGAAATTAGCAGTTTGCCTAATGCCCAGTAGAAGGCAGAGGAAAAATCACTGCCCCACAAACTATCTGCCACTCAGTGGCTCAGCAGCAGGGCTGGATGCATTTCTCCTTCTCACTCCCTTCCACAATTTTCACCACCAGTACACACGTGCAATTTTTTATTCCAGGTAGAAATGAAGTGGCCAAAATACGGCTCACATATTGTCCTATTTCCTCTTCTTTGTACTTGTTCTTTGCCCCGGATTCTCCTTTCAATAAGCCGTTCGGTAGCTCCCACCAAACCCCATTAAATCAGTCCCCTTTTAGCGACCGTCATCCTTTTAGCGACGGTTCCCAAAGTTCACTCCACAATGTTAGAAGCTTATTACAATTATAGCACCTCTTAGCACTTGAACTTTTGATCTGATTTCGTAAAAATAGCAAAGACTCCCAGATCAAAAAAAAACACTATTGAAAATAACAGTATTAATGCTATTTAATCAGCTCCAATTCCTTCTAGCCTCTGGAAGCCGGCAGCGTATTCTTGCCCACATTTGGACCAACTCAAAATTCAAAGCTGTGTCTTTGAATATTTCATTCTGACACCGTGAGACAGCAATTTGGGAAGCAAAGTCCTATGCTAACATTTTGGGGTAAAGCTCGTCCATCTGAACTTCCCGTGTTCTTCCGCTCACAGGTTTTGGGAGTCAAATCCCTAAGTTTTGTGCTGAGTTTCTTTCTTCCTTTCTATCCCCCTGCACAGGCAGGGGTGGCTGTAGGACCTCTCAGGTTGAGCCTTTATTCTTCACCCTGTGGTTTCCTTAGAAGCCTTCTTGCTTTTCTGGACAACCTCTGTAAAAGGCATCCAATCATGGTCTAAGGAGGTTTTCATAAACAAAGGGAGTACCATAGTGTTGCACTTGGCTGGATTTTGAGCTGCCCCCCTTGGCCACCTCCTGGAGGTCCTGGCACTTCAGGATGTGACTGGATCCACATCTAGGTGCCCAGGCAGCTAAAGCCAACGAATGCCAAGGTACAGCATCTTCATGAAGGACCAGAAGCACCAGACCCAGAAAAGGATTTGGCAAGGGTAGAGGCCAAATCCAACATTTTAACCCTGAAAGCTCGTTCCTACAAGGCTCCAAAATTTCCTAGGGGAAAGAAGCCTCTTACTTTTGAGACAAAGAAGAGCTCAGCTCCTAACCCAGACATCCCGGAATCTCCACCTCATTCCCCTGCCAGACCTCATCTGGCAGCTTCAGAGAGTGCACAAACAGGAGCGAGCTACTGCAACGAAACCCATGAAAGATTCAGACCCAAAACATAGAAAGTGTAACGGAATAAAAATTATGAACACCTAGCTGTATGAAAAGTAGGGAAAATGAGCAGATTTCAAGCACCCAGCCTGCCATATCGAAAAGCAGGAAAGTATGACCAAAGATCATGTTCTATCACTCCTAGTTAGAGCTGCTTGAATAATTCATTTTTGTGAGCAGGGGCCAAATTAGCGTCTCGTAATATTACACAATGTCTTGCACAATACTAGCAATACACCAGAATGATTTTTTTCAGTTTATTTTTGCTGAAATGCAGGTACAAAATGAACCATTTGGGGTTAAAAAATTTAGTATTTTAAAATTTTATGTCTAATTCAGGACTTGTTTTTAGGAAATGTCTGAATTAAGATTGTATGTTGCAAGTACAACCCCTCATCAGAAGCTTACGCTTATTTGGGCCTGGGTAATGAACCGTGTCATGAATTCATTGATGATTTCCCTTTGCATCTCAGTAACAGTTAAACATCTCTCCCATCTGCCAGACTGCTGAGATCTCAGCCTCAGCTTCCATACTACATACTCATTACCACCGTTAATATTAATTGGTAATCAAACAGAAAAGCACCTGAAGCAAAGAAACACGACAGAAATAACCTTTTTATTCCCACCAGGCAAGAACCGAGACATGGTAATAGGGCAGCATGTTTACCATTTATATTTATCCCGTACATAATAAAAGACTTCACCAACCAGAGTGAATAGACATTTATCATCAGCAGTTTTGTTTTTCAAATGGAAGTTTTTTTATTCTATGCAAAATTGCATTAAGCATGCAAAATAACTTATTCAGTGATTTGCATAAATATCTTCCATGGTGTGCACAATACTTGACAGCTGTAATTTGCCTTACCCATGCATAAATAACAACAAAATTGGCCCAAAGACTTTTACTTCACATTATAAATGTGAAGCCTAGCAGGGTAAAGGAAAAGGTTATCACTTCCAGAAATACTAGAAACACACTTAGCCCAGACCTACTAAGAAAATAATAGAAAAGAAAACAGGACAAAAATTGTAATAAATAAAAAAAAACCCTATGAAATTCCTAAATCACAGGAGATTTCTATCCTATTGACCTCAATGCTGAGTGGGACATACATACAGTTATAAGGGCTAAATCAATAGATATTTCTTTCAAATGGTAAAGAATATTTGTAAGCCTTTGGGAACTTAATATTTCAAATATCCAATATTTGTATATTTTGAGAATATCTAAATATATCAAATATTCAAATTTTAAAAATTAAAATTTAAATTTAATTTTCGAAATACTTTTAGAACTTTACTGTAATTAAAATATTTTAAAATACTTTGGTTAATCTATTCCACAATTACACTTTAAGATGTTTTAGAAGTCTACAAAGACTAGCCACTGGTCGGAATTTATTGAAGCTTTATTATTTGCTTCTTTCTATAACCATTTCTAGCTATTCAAAGAGTGTGGCAAAGAAATTTTTGCTTTAGTCTAGGTGACTACACCGTGCTGATGGAAAGGAGGTTTCGTTGACTGAGGGGACGATTTACTTCAGATTTAACCAACTTCTAGAAGGTGGGAGGGTATGGAAGAAAATGACTTGTGTGACCTTTGCCTTCTTGCACTATCAGATCTAGACCATTTAAACACTTCAGTCAAAGTACCCTCTTTAAACAGTATAGGCTTTATTTAGACGATAAGCTGCTCAAGCCAGACAGGTTTATTATTTGCCTTCAGCATGATATGCACCTTGGTTACAGCTGAAAATGAAAGCTACTTTTGGAGTAAGTTCTACAAAACAATATTGTAACATGAATACCAAAGTCAAAATTTAATCATAAAGTGGAAATCGTTCAGTACTAGGTCTTAAATATTTGGAATTAGAAGGAAATGCCCTCCTACCCCATGGAAATAAATAAAAAAAATCTAGAAATTTATCAGATTTAAAGGTTAATCACTCCCATTCTGATTTTTTCCTTCATTTTTGTTTACAGCTTTTACAAGATGGCCCGGCTACTTTTTAATTATTTTTAAACTTGTGAAAGTATAAATCAGGACAGCTTTTGGTAGCAGTCTCTTGAGTTTCTAAATATTTACTTAGCTAGTTGCTCAGTAGGAAGGAAGTAGAATTTATGTTACCATCCTTATGCTAAAAAAACTGTTTAACAGCATTTGGGGTTAAGCACAATATGGCCTTGACAGTAGTTTGCTGCCTTGTACCGGAAGGCATATCCAATAGCACAGGAAAAGAGCCTTGAGGCATTAGTGTAATCCACCGAGGTTAAAGTAGGAAAGCTAAAAATTATTTAATACATTTTAAGCCCATGGTACAGTAAATGGTCCGTTGCTAGGAAGCAATCCTGGCTAAAAATACAGCTCTTTTTAATACGCTGACTTTATGTCTAAAAAATGCCAGCAGCAGGTCTCACTGAAGGTATTTCTCCCAGGCTCCTTCAACAGAGCCTCCAATTCACAGGCACCAACGTGTGAAGTTGAAGTGCTTCTCAGCCTGGAAGCTATGCCTGACCTGGATGAGGCAAGCTGAAAAGATGGCTGGCCTTTACTAAGATCTTGCCAGTAGTGCCCGCATCAGGGGAACCATGGAAATAACTAAAAACTCTCCGAAATTAGCAGATTTAAAGTTCTGATTCCCCATTCCGACCATGGATTGGCCACCCATGAAGGAAGGCTTGGCCCACGAGAGCCACCAGACCCCCGGGAGGGGCTGACCTCCCGGGGGGCACTGAGGGATGCAGTCCCAAACCCCATCCTATATGCTATGATAAATTCCAATTAATAACCAGCATTTGCCCTGTTCTGTGGAAACAAAAGCATTCAACTGTCCTAATTTACAGCTGTAAACAGATGAAGCAATGTTTATTCATGCAAACTAAAAACTAAATCCTCAGAAACAGAAAGCAGAATTTGCCAGAGAAATTGCTGAGGAGTGGCACCCATTTAGCTAGAGGACTGACCAGTTCTCTAGTAATACTGGACCAGTAAATTCATTAACGAACACAACACACCAGAACATGGCTCACAAGGGATGGAAATGCCATGAATAGCTAAAAAATGGGAACCCACTCCTTACAGGAGGCTCTGGATGAAGTCACAGTTGTTACACTTAGTGCAACAGATCCACTTAGTCACATTTCAGAAGATTAACAATATACTGA
>JAHREE010000163.1:1817545-1828987 GCA_033628505.1 Tringa tobata | reverse complement strand
AGTTTAATATCCACCAGGACCCCCAGATCCTTCTCTTCAGAAACGTCTGCTCTGGTGACAGTGTAGAAAGATGGTGTGTGACTGATGCTATTTTACCAGAAGCACAGTATAGTCACCCCCAGCGCTGTCCTCGCGCCGTTATACAGCACAGAGGTGTTACATCAGAGCACATTTCCTGACTTCAAAACATTCAGAGATAAGTTCTTACCCTTATATTAGGCACGTGACGGAGCTGACGATATTTGAAATGATACTGGGGAGTACAGTTTGTTCAGAAGAAGGTTGGAAAGTCACTTGAGAGATTTTGCTCTATCTTTGTGACACTCTGCCAGGAACTAAAGTGCACAGCCCTGTTCTGCCCTGTCCCCTCTCCCGCCGCTTTGTTGGCTGTAGCACTGGGAACACTTCGAAATTTCTGGCAATCCAACACTTTTCAACTTACTCTTGATGTCAAAGCTCGCAGGAGAAGTTAATTAAGTTTATGAGCTTTTGTAAGTGACCTTGCAAGAGCCCAATCGTCAGCAATGAAATAGTTGGCATACAGCTTGTTTACAATGGGAAAAATCTCCTAACACCAGTCTCTGTGATATTGAGAAACATTTTACATTTAAAAAAAACACCCCACGAATTTTTCAAAACTCCTAAAAATGAAAACTACCTAAGTGAAACTAACTATAGACATTAATACTACATTAACACTACATTAACACTACGCTCATATTACATTTAATGCCTTTTAACGGTTGAAAATATATTTGAAATTAGATATTTTGTTTATTTTTCATGGAAAAATACAATTAATCAGTTGCTGAACTGCAAAGTTGCTTCAGATGGCAAAGGGTGATTATGTTTCTTCTTCTTTTACAAGAATCTGCTCCTGAAAATACATTAAGAAGAAATTAATGTCTGTTCTATAGTTATATTTTGCCTCATTAGCTTTATTCTCTGTCAATTGTTATTCCAAAGAATATCACCATGTATATGCCTTCCAATTACAGTATTCCAGGCACTTATGTACAGCAAGCACTTACACATTCCTATTTTGTCAGTGCTCAGAAAGAGACTAAGTCATTAAATAATACCTCCATTTCATAACAATAGAAAATGTGGTAAAAGTTAGAAGGAAGTGCACTCTTTCCTAAGCGATCAACCAAACAGAACCAAAGATATTAGTTGTCTGGTCTGTGAGAAACAAGTCATGGTATATGTTCTCATGACAGACTAACTAGGTGAGTCTGAATAGCAAGGTTTTTGTGAGAAGAAGCCACAAGTTCTTGAATTTGAGGGTTGTCCTGTGGTGCTTCTGCTGCATATTCATCTGTGTGAATCAGACGAGAGTGTACTAACTGCTGCTTTAATTTCTGACAACTAATAAAGTCCATAATTATGATGAGGCATTCCATAACATCCTATTTTCACCAAGAGGCAGAAACAGCTAGGACTAAATTGAGATGATGGTTTATAAAGAGGAAGCAGTTTGTCAGAAGATGTCACATCTGACCCATGCCTTCTAATAAGAAATAAAAAAAGACATAGATATCAACAGCTGAGAAAACATTACTTCGATTTCCCTGTTCCCTTTGTGCTTTTGGGATTTCATTCTGGTTTTCCATGGCCTTCTCTTTTGGTTATTGTCTCCTATGGTGCATACAAATTCTTTATTTCAGCACAGGGTAGATACAGAGCGAAATCTAACCGTAAAACCTCAAAATGACTGGAAGACTAAAGGAAAACCACACCAAAAAGTGCAATTCACTCTTTGCCACACGGTAGATTTCAAATTGGAAGCAAGTCTTCCACTGGAAGAAAAAGTCCACAATGACAGTAAAACCTGCCAGTAATGAACATAGATGAGAACTGCAATAAAACAGTTCACACCTTAAGACGATGGTATTGGTTTGGAATGCTGAATACTGAAAAACTGAGTGCAAAGCACCTCCTATTAGTTTCTAAAAATTCTGTAGATAACAAGATACTATTACAGTAACTATCAAAGCACCCGTCGAAATTTATCAAATTAAATTTACATAGTAAGTTCTCCCAGAGTTGGTTATGAATATTTTGCATTCAAGAACCAGGTTCTACAACATGGCAGAAGCCTCGTGGAGCAAGATTTGACCTGAAGAGTTGCCAAAGACACGCTAAAATGAGGAAACAGCATTTTGCCTGGAAATAAGGTCAGAATTCAATATACTGTATACGGTACAACTGAATCTACTATAGCAGCCAGATACTTATTTACTGAAGTCAACAGGAAGCAGAGAAACTTAGGAAGTGGAGACAGCGGGAATTCTGACATAAAGTCAATCCCTTAGGCCTCTGCAGAGAAGGCATCACCAATGGACTCCGGGCACAGGTCTGGATTTTTGAATCGTTAAAACCTAAAGCTTTTACAGCTGTATTTACTTCTTTGCTGTTTTTTCAGTGCAAATTGTTTTTCATCTCTAACGTCTTTTGAATCCCTTCTCTCATTTCCAAGATGTTTTCACTTGTGATTGAACGCATTTAGGAATCACGTATAATGGAAAAGATAGAGCTCTTCACTGCCAATGTGTATCTTGGAAATGTAACATACGCTTCCACATATGTAACTTTTTTCTATACCATCTATAACATTAATCAAACATGAAAGGATTATTTTTTATAGAGTCTTCTTAGTGTTGTAGTGTGTTCTCAGCCCTAAATATCCATTAGCTG
The DNA here is from genome assembly GCA_033628505.1 of Tringa tobata. Taxonomy (NCBI): domain Eukaryota; kingdom Metazoa; phylum Chordata; class Aves; order Charadriiformes; family Scolopacidae; genus Tringa; species Tringa tobata. Next base: position 1,826,290 of record JAHREE010000163.1, on the reverse strand, counting down.
TTCTCTTCTCTCCCTTTCTATTTCCCTCGGCTACCACATTTTTAGGAATAATTCTCCCATTAATGCACTGATGATTTGAGTGAAAAACTCATAAATGCTTACGCAGTTACATTTTTTAATTTGTCATGCATCACTGAAAAAATAAACCATTTACACTTTATACACTCTGGGCCGACTTATGCCTCAAGAAATGCAAGACCTATCTGGCAACTTGTCATAAACTGCAACCTCAGTCAGCTTTAATCTTTGTAATTCAAATACAGGAAAATTACATTGCAAATTTATATTGCGAGCTTCTCCAGTTTTACTTGTGGCAAAAAAACTTAGAAAAGAAAAAGGGAAATGACAATAGAAATAACTAACCCACTGGACTATACAGCTGGCATTCGCGTATCCAGATTTTAATGTCAAAGGCCAGTACAAATACTGCCGAGAAAAGCAGCCATAATTTCCTTTATCCACAGATGCTTCTGTAATTTCACCGTCTCTTTCATCTCAGACAACATTACCTTCAAAGTCAGGTTTTTATTTTTTCTTACTGTCTCCTCTATCCCAGAATAAACTGAAGGTCTCTAAAAAATTCTCTTCATCAAGACAGTTCAAGGCAGCTCAAAACAATTGTGACTGGGTCGACTGGTAACTTCTGCCTTTTTATTAACTCTTGAGAGTGGGAAACCTCTAACCTTTACATCTTAAAAAGGGAAAAACACATTCCTCTTACCTTCCCCTTTATATCTGTGTGACATGTATCTGTCTGTAGAGATTGGAAGTAGCAATTAGACACCTGTGATAAATGCTTACGCATACTATTGCACAGTATTAAGAAAAGGTACCCTAGGACAATTCACTTCTCATTATCCTATGAAGTCAGTCAACAACAATTTTCCACCTTGAACATAAATTGTCCTCCAGCCTTTTTTAATACTGCTGCCTGGTAGTCATGAACTCATACACTGCACGTAGAGATGAAGTGCTAAAATTAACGATTGATTCCAATTTGGAATATACCATTAATTAATTTTTCAAATATGATTGCTTAACTTTAAAAATGAAGCCATCTGCCCGAGTCAAGCAGTGTTATCAGTGATGGATCACCCGCATCCAGCCCAGACTCCCAGTGCCAGCAGACTGCACACGTGGGCTACTACTGCCTGCAGAAACTGGCATCAGGGTGACTCTGTTGGCTAGTACAGCCCAGGCACTGTGGGGACATGGGTAGAATCAAGGTTCCCCTGATTCAAGGCAAAACTTTCAGAAAATTCAGCAGAAGCAAGTCCTCTAGCTACAGCAGACTACCTGAAGTTCTGCACACCCTGACAACCTTTCTGCTAATCGGATTATGCATGTAGCTCCATCTGAAATCAGTGGGAATTACACTGACAAATAAGAACAAGAAAAAAGAGAGGAGGGGATAATATGTAATTAAGCCTTTTGTTTCATAGAATCATAGAATGGTTAGAGTTGGAAGGGACCTTAAAGATCATCGAGTTCCAACCCCCCTGCCCTAGGCAGGGACACCTCCCACCAGACCAGGTTGCTCCAAGCCCCATCCAGCCTGGCCTTGAACCCCTCCAGGGATGGGGCAGCCACAGCTTCTCTGGGCAACCTGTTCCAGTGCCTCACCACCCCACAGGAGAGATTTTTTCCCTAATGTCTAATCTAAATCTACCCCATTCCAGTTTAAAAGCGTTACCCCTCGTCTATCTAGTGCTCTGATTCCCCTGAACTTTCTGTAGCACACCCGTTGAGTCCTGTGCAAGGAAAGGGAGACAATCCAGCACTCAGTAACTTTCCCAAAGGTTTTCCTCTGAAGGATGGAGACAACCCAGGCCTGCCTCTATTAATAGAAGAAAACTAGGCTGCCAGCAGACAAAGTCCTTATCAGAACTTCACCAAGGAAGCTTGCTCTATCACCCAAGATCTGTCTCTAATAGAAACTAGGGACTTGATAACAACCAGAAAGAAAGCAAATGACAATATCATTTCAGTCCATGATTATTTGACGGAACAAGGATGACATTAGCACACATTAAGTCAGGCTGAGACAGAACCAGATTTACCAAAAAGAAACATCACTTCATAAGCAACGTAACAAACAAGATTTTTTCCTTTTTCTTTTTCTTTTTCCTCCCAACAATGGTGTTACAGCTACAGTCTACAGCTCTACAATATCAAACATATCTACAGCTCTTTCAGCCATGTCAATCTTTAAATATCAAGAACCACGATTTATCAAAGGATGAAGTCCTCCATACAAGCCAGAGTTGAGCAGTCATTTGTTTCTCTACTTGGACCTTCCATCAGATCCTTGTCCACCCTCTTTCAGTAATATCTTAAAACAGTCCCACGAAATGAGCAATAGCTTTATTATTGTTCCACAGATAGATTACATTTCCATCTTCAATATTTCCTGACTTCATCCACTTTTGCAGTCTGTTCACAAGATCCTAATCCAAACCGGAGTAACTCCATGCCTATAAATAGTGAATGCTTCTCTCTAAACCTATCTCCTCCATATAGCCTGAGAACCTCAAACAGAAAGAACTCATCTGAGGGAACCTTTTGTCCTCTCTGTTAGGAACACAGCAAAATTCCATTTGTATTATTATTATCCTCCATGTTTCAGGGTAGACCCATGCTCAGATGATTTTCCAATTATTTTCAAGCTTTTTCCACTGTCTACTCTTCAAACTACTTGTTTAATATCTTATTTTCAAGTTGACCCCAAATCAGACACAAAAATAGAACTCAACATAGCCACACCCTCCTCTTGGTATTCCTGCATTTGTTTAATCCTTCCTTTTTAATACTACCACATCTCTTAAGATTCAAAGCTCTAGTTTCTTTCTCTTTATCTCCCTTTTCTCCCTTATAATTTTATCTTTCCCCTTCCATTTTCTTTGACCACTTAATCCTTCCATTTTTTTCTGAGCTAGAACAAAGTGCATTTCACTATTTACACCCTATATTTCGCCTGTCATCACTCACCTTCTGTACCATTGTAACACTAAGCGTACCACCATCTAACTTCTTAAGTAATAAAGTGAGATAGAAATATCAGTCCCTTTTATTAGCTCAGGGAATTCACCAGGAATTGTAATTTAGTTAATTACATAAAAGTCAGTCTTCCTCCTCTGTAAATTCCACTCCTTTGAACTGAAGCGATGCTGGGTGTGTGACAAAGAGCGTTAATAAGTAAGGGGACAGAGATAATGGATACTTTGCAATCGAGGAGATTTATCTCTTAAATACCAACAATGACAATTCAGTTTAAATATTAATAAAAGCAGAAACATACTGTGTATGCACTCTTAAGCATCCCACTTGCAGAAAAGTAAAATTTGCAATGCAGCAAACTTCCTAGCCATACAAACCTGTCCTTGAGGGAAGAAGAGTTACTCTCCCGAAGTGGCACACAGGCTTTATTCTCTTTTTTTGCAGCAGGGTACCACGATCTACAACTCCTGACAGCAGAGTACGGGGAGGAGGCTCCACAGCTTTCAGCTAAAGAGTTAGAATTTATTTTTGGGTATCTGTGGCTCATTGACCTTTCTGCTCAGTAGGCTGCCTTGGCATGGAGTCAAGGTTTGCAGCCCTGCAGCAGGGCTTGCATGGCTCCAAAGGCCAGAGGATGTTTAGATTGGAAAAAAAATAAAAAAAAATTTAAAAAAAAGGCTGTATCTGGGACTCTGTAAGATCGTGCTAACCTTGAAAATGACATTAGGTACAAAATTAAATGTCTTTCACTGAATACTTTAAAGTGTTTACTCCTGTAATATACCAGCATAACAGACTGGCCAAATAGTTTAGAGAAAATATAGGGTAGAAATATTTCATTAACAGGCGTAGAACAACGTTTTGCAGACCCTACGGTACTTCAAATTTAAAAGTTCCTTTAAGCTCAATTCTCACCACCATCTGCTGCTTAGGTAAAAAACATAGTTTAAAAACCCACCATGTCCCATAGCTGCATTTATTGTAATATAATGGCTTTTTCTCCGATGTAGGTCCTACCTACAGTTGTCACACAGCTCAAGGACAGGATTACTTGCACGTACGTAAGTAAAAAACAACAAAATTATTTACATTAGACAAGAAAAATAAAATTCATGTCAATAAGAGTCAATGTAACAAAATGATTCCATCAGGGATAATTAAATGGACGCATTTTGCAAATCAAATCTTAAAAAACTCAAAGCATTAGATGAAAAATAGATTTTACAGTCATTGTGTCTAGGTCATCCTCAGTTTTTCACAGTAACTTTCAAAAAAATTCACATGTGGCAGTACCAACACCCTTTAGAGAGAGAAGTGAAGATACTCTATATACAATTTAAAAGTAAAAAGTCACCATGGCTCCTCCAAAGCCATTTACTGGACTTAAAAAGCCACACACAGCAGCGACCACAGCTTTCCTCAAGACCACGTGAAACCAAGGCTGTAATTCACATCTCTGGAAACCCCGGTGCCTATATCAAAGTCATGCAGATCCACCCAAAATGGTATCTGAAGAGCTTCTGCAGAAGAAACAACCCACTAAGAAGTTGTTGATTCCTCAGTTCTACAAAGACATGAGAAATTCATCTCTCAGCCTTGTCATTTCTGAGATGAGGGTCCTTGCAGAGCCAGGGCTCTGTCAGACACATTGGTGCAAATGCTGGCAAAGGCCCCAGAAACTGCCTAACTTTTAAACACTGCAGCAGGTTTGGGGTTTGGTTGGTTTTTTGTTTTTTTTTTTCCACAGAGGAAGGCACCCAGGTAGACACTTGGAATGGGAAAAGGAATTATGCAGCATAGCAAGCATAGCGTGGTTTCTGTCCTTAACAACTTGTATGCTAAAGACACGAGGATCAAATGCCAACTTTTAATTACAGAATAACATAAGTTTAGCAAACACCCTGATTCAGCAAAGTGGTTGACCACAAGCTTAAGCTTTAAGCAGGTGAGAAATAAAATGAAATTCCAGGAGACGTTGAAGTGCTTTGCTGGACTACAGCCAAAAATATCTTATTGCATTCATCCTTGTGATTCAGCCTCGGACCCTCGTATTTTCAGTGAATATGGACAAAGGTCAAGACCAAAATACTAGACAAGGAAAACTTCTGGAGTTAAATTCCAGATTTTCAGGGAGTTTAAGGCAATCTCCACTTTTTGGCATTTAAACCAAGTGATACTTTTAGCAGGTATCTGATTCTGTGCCCTTACACTTCACTGCAGGGTATCTCAGGTTTTCAAAACATTAAAGCACTAAAAAAAATAATAATAAAAAAATCACTACTATGTGCTGAAACATCCTCATTACTTGTTTTAAACATCCTCAGTGCCATAACTATTCTGATATTTAAATGTTTTTTCCTTTAAAATATTGGTCACAAAATTATCTTTATACTTAATAAGGAAATGATAACTTCTATCACTTAGTAGTAAATAACTTTTATACTGTATTGCCCAAGACGGATGAAGTGACTAAACACACCCACTCCCCAAGAAAACCCGAGGGAAAGAGGTGAGGAAAAGCAAGAGTTACACAAAAATGTCTTCATCTTTTTCTAGAACTGAATTACTTCCTTTTTCTCTCTGTGTCTGAAACAGATATTCAGTCACAACCCGAAATTACTAATAGAATATACTTAATTCAAAGTTGTCAGAAATACTTGCAAATATCTTTTGCAGGTTTATTTATTTATTTTTGAAGGCGAAAAATGTTTCATAAAGTAGAAGTAATCCCAAAAGCTTCAGTGGTTTGGATGCTGCAGCTATTTCTTTGTATAGCACACAGTTGCAATCATGTAAGTTGCCATTTTTGCACTAGAGTTTTCAAATCAGTTTGTAGTTTATGCATTTCACATGCATAACTACGGCTTTAGTGAAACAATTAAAGGTCATTAATGTAATGTTTATGATCTAGAGCTATGCCATCATACATAAACCCTGTATCAATCATTCAATTGAAATGATTACAAAACTCACAGTTCTCATGACAGCATATATCCATTTCCCTTTGCATGCAAACTGGTACTGAAAGTATGGAGGGACAGAGAGGTCACATTTATTTTATTCCTGGTGATTATTCCACAGTGTAAAACTATGGGTAAGAGTTAAGTACCTCAGCGTTCTCCCACATAATCACCAGAAATAGGTAGTTTAAATACCTAAACCTGGAGACAATCATAGCTGCAAATATAGGAGATTTCTACCTCCAGGAGGACACACTATGTGAGCAGTTTACCCTTCAGTGCAAGCTGGGGGATACAAACATCTAGCAGCTACACTTCCATCCTGCTTCACCAACACGTGAATTTCTCAGTAACCTTCAACCTTAACACATTTTCAGAGCTATTAACTCTGAGCACTCTCAGGGAAGGTGTCTGTACCCTCCCTGCCTGGCAGCGATGTCCTTTACTCCTGAAGAACCCCAGCAGCATAGACAAGGTGATGCAGTCAGGGGCAGCACAGCTGGGGCAAGATTTGGGACTCAGGGAGGTCACTGAAGAAGCCCTAAAGCCATCTACTGAGCAGCTGCCAACATCTCCAGGCAGGGTTTGATGATATTCAGGCTGTGTGCTGGCAGCGTTGTATAACCATACATGATGGGGGTTAGCAAAGGGCACTGTTACTTACTCTGGAATTATATTTCATGGCTTATTTTATTCCCCAACAGGGAATCCTCGTTTCCGACACAGAATTAACGTATAAGGACAAAATAACAATGTATTTTCTCAGTAAAAATGAAGAAAGTCAACAGAAGGGACCCGGAACATGGACTCCTTCACCCCACTGTGTATTAGAACTTATAAGATGCTGAAAAAACTCCTGGCATTTTTTTAATTATATTTAAACATATCGATCATACCACACATAAGAATACCTACAGTCAGAAAGCATTGAAATATACAAAAACAGAAATGAAAATATAATTAAAATCATAAAACCCCTACAAATCTTTAAATCTTACTCTTAAGGCCTTGACGTTGCACCCTGAAAGCCACACCAATTTTGCAACTAATTTAAAAGCACGTAGCACAAGCCCTTTAGTAGCACCAATGAAAAATATAAATCAAAACCAAGTTGAAACCCTGTAATTTTAAAATTTGCAAATATAGTTCCTTCAAAATGCCAGTGTTCCAAACCAGGACGATGTGGGGTTTTTTTCTTAGTTCTTAGGAATAATTTAAATAATTATGATATTTAATCAATTAAGTTTTTTTAATCTATCTCAAATCTCAGTCTATTTAAGTTTATAATTCTGCATATATATATAGAGAGAAGCATATTCGTATCTATTTGAAAAAAATTATATTTATAGGAGCTTTGTTCATCTTTTTGTACTTACCCAGGACACATTTTTAGCCTTGGGTGTTTTTAGCATGGCAACATGCAAGGCTGAGATGACCAACAACAGTCCCACCAGCATGGAAAGTCAGATGGATGGGTAGTGCAGGTGCCTCTGTTACCCCAGGGAGCAGAGTCTCTTAGCCTGGCTGACACAGGCACACTGAGCGTGTGGTCAGGTAACAATAAAAAAAGTCATTTTTCTTCCCGACGTACAATCCAGTCAAAGAGGGACAAACCTTTGCGGAACACCTGTCTTCGGCTGCAGCTGGCTGTATTTCTGTATATCCATGAAATCCAAAGCTGCCTCTTCCCTTGGAAAAGTTAAAACCAAACGGGCCCAAAAGATCCACTCTCGCAAAAACTCCCCTCTTCCAGCGGCCAAACGCCGTGCCCCGTTACACACTGAGCTTCCACCCAAGCTCCGAGCTTGCAGGAGGATGAAGCCCAAACACTCGAAGCCACTCGCCTTCGGAGGATGCCGAAGAGATGCCCGGTCGCCGGCTGCACCGTTCCACTGCTGAATGACTCAATACTTCAGGATCTTCCCACTACCCCAGGATCTTCCAAGCGAGAAAGAGAATTAGGATCGGGATGGCAATGAATAACGCACGCTGGCAGGTCGCGTGGGTACCTGTTGTGCCGGCCCAGCCCCTCGGAGGGCACCTGGTGTCCCAGCACCTTGGCCCCACGCCGGGAGCACCCACCCGCACAGCCCCGCGTCCCAGCGGGGGAAGCCGAAGCAGAGAATCACTCTCCCCGCTCGTTTCTCTTTGTTCCTCTGCCCTTCTGTCCTTTTACTTTTCCCTCCTGTCAATCCAGATTACGCCAGCAGATCCAGGCTAAATTTTGCAACTATCAGTAGTGATTAGAGCCAGTTGATTGCAATCGGATTAGGGAGGGAGACCTCTGCCTCCTCGCTGCGCACGCGGGGCAGTGCCATTTGCAGAAGCCTCCTGCTCCGTCGCACCGCCCGAGAGCATCTGGAGCGGTCCAGCTGGAGAGAAACGGCGCAGCAAAAAACAAGCCAGACTGCGCCGCCTCTGACAAGAGAACAGGCTCTCTGTTTTTAAGAGCCGCACGAATTTCCGGGGGGATGTTTCAAACCCTTCCCAGGCGGAAGAGTTTGCCGGGGTCTCGTGGATTCACCGGGAAGCGTGGCACAGCAAAGAGCGGGGTTAGGTTCCTAAAGCACTCTGTGTGCCCCACTGCTCACCTGTGGAGCCAGTGCAAGTGCAACTGCCTGACGTCTGAGCACCGCGAGGGTGGGAAGCATCGAAACGCACAGTCTGATTCAAATGTGCTTTTTTCCAAAGCACGTAATTAAATGTGTGAGAAAGTGACCTGCCTGAACCATATTCAAATATATAGAATCATAGAATGGTTAGAGTTGGAAGGGACCTTAAAGATCAT
>JAHREE010000163.1:1750805-1817464 GCA_033628505.1 Tringa tobata | reverse complement strand
CTTAAAGATCATCGAGTTCCAACCCCCCTGCCCTGGGCAGGGACACCTCCCACCAGACCAGGTTGCTCCAAGCCCCATCCAGCCTGGCCTTGAACCCCTCCAGGGATGGGGCAGCCACAGCTTCTCTGGGCAACCTGTTCCAGTGTCTCACCACCCTCACAGTAAGGAATTTCTTTCTGGTATCTAATCTAAATTTCCCATCTCCAAGTTTAAAACCATTACCCCTTGTCCTGTCACTGCACTTCCTGACAAAGAGTCCCTCCCCAGCTCTCCTGTAGCTCCCTTCAATACATATTCATTTATTTGAATACAAACACAAGCTATCAAGTAAAAAGGTAGGACAAATTATAAAATTATAGTGCCATCATAAAACAGTGGCACTGACTCTTGAAAAGAAGAAAACAAAAATTAAAATACAAAAGGAGGCTGGTGGAACAGAACAAGTAAGGGGGCGAGATGACAAAAAGCATTTTAAAATGTACAAAATTCAGTTAAGTCCAGCTGACCGTGAATGTGACACGCAGATGCAGTTTGCCTTACAACACACCATTTTTCTAGGACTTCCTAAATAATAACTTAATATTATTATCTACTCATGATACAGACCCAGATTATGCTCCAAGCATCATCTGTCACTTTGCACTCATTGTTTAATGTATTTGTATAAATGCAATGAGTTTGTGATTCCACAAATTCAATTTGCGGATGGCCCATAATTTGTTTGCGGGTATTAAAGTAATATTAAGGTCTTTTCCAAGATGACAGCATAAATTTTTTATTTTGTTAAAAGAAACCCTAGAAACTGTTTACCCTGATCGGGACAGAAAGAAAAGCAAAATCTATGTATTTTCCAGTGGAAATAACCATCTGATTTCAAAATAATTAGTCTTCTGCAGATTTATAGTCCACACTAAAGGTAACTAGAACAAGTCTGGCACTCTCTGCTTTGCATATGCTAGAATGAAGGCTTGAACACACACAATTTTTTACTATCCCTCTATTTTTAATAAGTCCACCCAGTCTCATGGAGCTGAAGCACTATCCCTTACTGGCTCTTCAGCATCATTAGAAGAATCTGTAGATCTTGATTTGTGTCTAGGAAGTAAGATACAAACTGATAAACTCTAGAAACTGATGAAGTAGAACCATCTATTGAAGATAGAATGAATTACTGGGTAGTTTAACAGTAGGCTCTTCATTTAAGAGAAACATCACTATTCTACCATAGATGTTCAAATATAATCCAGTAGATAGAAATGCTGCCAGAGTTAAGGAGATTGTAATTCACTTCTGAAAAAAAAAGAAAAAAATTACAAAAAATGCAACTACTAAATGTTGTCTATATTTGAAAAAAAAAAGTTTCTAGTCATTTCAAAAATATTGAGATATAGAATACCTTGGACATTATAGAACAAAATTTTGAAACCCTGTACTACTGTATGTTGGTAGCCTTACAGGTTTACATCAGGACTTGGGTTGTATAAATCAGAGGTCAATGCACACTCCAGGGAACACAACGTTTGAAAACAGCAGGTTTGAACTTGCTTCCTTCGATGGAGCTCAAAGTTAGATATGTATTTTTGTCCCTAAATTGCACTAGTACTTTTCACATGGTCCTTTAAACAAGGAGACCATTTATGAAATAGATGTATTTTGAAACTTTCAGTGAAAGCTACAAAGATCAATGTTGAAATATAAGGTCATGTATCTCCTCCTTTCTAGGAATTGCACAACACAGCCAGGTAGGAAAATCTGAACATTCAGATACAGGTATATGCACAGCTGTATCTACCCTGCAAAACTATACAGCACTTCTTCTGGGTTACAGAGACTCTCCAAAACCTTCTAACTGTTCTCATATGGCATATGGAATAACTTTACTCAATCTCAGAAAAACTCTGGCATTGATTTTCACCAGAGAAGCACATTCTTCTTGGATTCTTCTTTACATGCATCATATATCAAAGATATCTATTATTCCCTTTGTTGTTCATGCTGACCATAAAATCACTTGCCAGCAAGCCATTAACTAGTCACTCATGATATACCAGCTTAACAGATGCAGAGAGGCAAATAGATGCTCAGGATTTATGCAGTTCCCCTATGGTGATTCTCCCCTGTCTGGACAAGCTGTTGCATCACCAGGAGAAGGTTCATTCAAACATCTGATATGTCAAGCACTGACTGAAACAAGTCAGAGGAAATACTTCTGGTTCAGTTCTAACCACAAAAATACTTCAGACTGATAATGTTTTATCTTCTCATTCAGAAAAGATAAATATTCCTTGTCCTGAGAAAGAAAATGTAAATTTTAAAAACTGACACTTAAAAGGCAGAAAGCATAAAAATTCTCTGGGGTAATAGTATAATTAAGATGGCCAAATGAAGACCTCCCCCTTCAAAAACAAACAAACAAACAAAAAAAAAACCCAAAAATGCATAAGCCACAGAAGGCAATGTACAAGCAATAGCTTTCAAGGCATAAAATGCCATAGAACAAAGCCTGTGAGTTAAAATTGTCTGGAAACAATAAACTATAAGCCAGTCTTGAAGACTTTAGCGCTGCTTACTGGTTGGAGCTGCCTTCCATTCATCAGCGACACATAATCAGGAAACGCATTTTAGGTCATGCTTTTGTTCCTGTTAGAGGCACATACTTAAAGGCATGGAATTCAACTTCAGTACCAATGAAGACTATGGTATTTTTATCCATTCATTTCTACTGAAACATTTCTAATCTGATATGTGCTCCTCACCAAAGACAAAGGAGAGCATATGTTATGAATATCTGTGTGCTACAGATCTCTGTATTTCTCTTAATATCACTGGAACAGATCTCAGATAAAATATAAATTACTCATGTGAGATTCATCTCATATATAGTTTTGTTAGCAGTAGGAAACTGCCACTGACAATCTTTTTTTTATAGTGACAAAATATCTCTTACATACAATATTTAGAGTATGCATGCATACTTAGTGATACATACATAATACAGGCAAAACCACCAGAACAGAATTCCCACATACTTTGATACCAATTTATAGCTTCCCTATATCTGACTTTGACCATAAAATGATAAAATATATGCAAATAATAAAGTATATGAAAAAAAATCCCACCGAAAACATTAGTTCTGGAAGGAACAAAACAGATGAAAACGACAGAAATAAGTGCCAAGGAAATTTCAATACTGTTCTGCAACAAGTTAGAAAAATAACTTCAGAAGCTAAATTTGCTTTCCACAGATTAAGAATCAAGCAGATATATTGAATAGTCAACACTTGTTGCATTATTATATTTTTATTATCTGTAATTCCCCCAATAGCAATGGAGTGAAACTAGTAAGTTGATGTCACCAGGAGCAACCTGAAGCACCCTAAACAAATTTGATCCTGTGGTTTTTGCAATCTTTGCAGAATCCACACTACAGTTGATACATAATTGATAAAGGAACTGGGCTGAGAAAAGTCTGCCTATAGACGACTCCTAGGAAAAGGGAGCCCTGGAGAGCACAAATCCCATTTTAGTGCTGGGAAGGGAAAGAAATGGCACGAACCAGTACACATAAAGCAAAAGAAATGTTAGCTTAAATAGGCTGTGTAGCATAAATGAGGCTGCCACTGCAGTAATCTCAGTTCTACTTAATAAAATTACCGGCAAATAAATTAAAAGGTAAGAATTTCTGGGCTTCTCAGAATGTCAAAGGTAAGCGTGTTGCATGCTTGCACAGACAGAAACACTATAAAGATATACAATTCATGCACTTATAAAGGCATGAATTTCTACTTCCCAGCTGAATTTTCATAGTTTCTACAGTTTTAATGTGCCATACGTGTATCCCCGATGAAACGATCTGAGTTAGTGAGTCCATTTAGATGCCAACCTACAAACGTGAAGTAAGTCACCACAGCTCAGCAGAAAGACAGCACATCTTTTCCAAAAGGCCAACGACAATTAATGGACATAGGTTGTCCATATGTATGTACGTACGGACAGGATGCTGTGTAGTAAGTGCCTGTCATGGCACACACCACATACCAAGCTCTCGTCTAGGTCCCACAGCACTAGGGCAAGAGAGTCCTTTGGAAGAACTCTATCTGCAAAACTCTACTCATTTTTTAAGTGATTTGGGCTCAAATAGAACTAAGGCTGATAACTGCGCTGAGGTTCAAATTCTAGTAGTTGGACAGGTGAAACAAAGGTGTATAAGACTGGATAGATATCCCTGCAGCAGCGTGGCAACTTTCTGCAGTGAAACACTTCAAAGTACAAGAAAGATTCTCAACGAGATGTTAAGCAGTCATCAGAAACAGTTCAGTTTCAAGTATACTATGTCTAGACATATTAAAGCAAAAAAAAACATTTCACAGAGAAATGAATGACTTTATTCCATTCTGAAACTTAGAGGCTATAAATATAAAGTTTGTTGCATTAGTACTTAACACAAAGTTATTCTACAATATTGTCACGGGTGTAGAATAGATTAGATCAGATCTAACCCTATATACTGTACTAATAAATGTAAACTTGGTCCCATACATACAAGCTGGAAAACAGCTGGCGTTTGAGTTTTCTCCTTCTTCTTAATAGTAGCTCAGTTCCCAGAATTTTAGAGCAGCAGCTGCTGATGGCTTGCCAGACATGTGCTCAAATAAAATTAACTAAATCTACTCCCTCAGACAGAATGATTTAGAAATACTGAATTTTACTTGATTTAGTGCCAACAGGATGCCCTAAAAAGTCCTACTGCAAAAATAATGAATTAAAAGAAAATAAAAATTGAAGATTTAGATGATAACAAGACTGGAAAGTCCAGAAATTATCCCTGTCATACATAGGACCTATGGTATAATCTTTAATTCCAGAGGACACAATTCTCTTTGTAGAAAACAGAAGGTCCTCATCAGATGAACAATGCTGAACAATAAAGCTAAAATGAGAGACTTATTCTGCACATGTTCATCATGCATCATCTCCTTTTCTGAGGTTGCATTTCTTGTACAATCACTGCAACATATGATAGTTTTCTTATCTTTAATGAGCAAATTTTCAGAAGATGCTTACGAGGAAAGATGCTACTTCTATTCTGATGGCTGGAATATGAATTCCAGATGAGTCCATTAGTTAATGAGGACTCTCGTCTGAGAGGCTTCTGGTCTGATCTTCCCAAGAATTTAACATTCTGCAATACTTTCTGTATTTAGAGCACATTTGTGGACTTCCACTGTATTGCGTACTCAGCAGTTCTGCAAATAAATCTTGATAATTTCAATTTTGAGATCACAGAGTTGTTTTAAGCCAGACATTTCCAAATGGTGGTACACAAGACACTTAGAGAATGATCTGAAACTCTGACTTAAGCAAAACATCCAGCCTTGCCTTTGGCTCTTGAGCCGAACAAGCACCAAATCCATTTCTGTCTTATTCATAAAATTATCCTCTCTCTTCCTGTCCTACATGCACTTACTGAGCTCCTACTTCAGCAACAAAGTGATGCCTCACATCAAGGAAATTTATTTTTTTTTCCTGAGTATTAGCCATTCAGTGATGAATATAGGAAAAAAAATGTAGTTCTTGGTCTTTAAATACCGCACAGCAGTGTGTACACAAAATTGTAGGGTGTTTCAGCTTCCAAATAACTGACTTCCTAATCTCAACACTTTGCAATGCAGAGGTTTTCCTTTTTTAATTTGCAACAGGTTTTAATAAAATTCCCAGCACCATCACCACCAGGAACTATATGAATGGATGGAATGATTTGGATTGGAAGAAGCATCACGGTACTGCCCACAACTGCCCTCAGTTCCGAGCTGAAGCAGACGCAGGTTGCCAGAGTCATTTCAGTTTGGCTCCTCAAAATAAGCAGACACTGGAATTAACGCGTCTGCTCTCCAGATATAAAACAGAAATAACAACATAACTTTGAAAGAAATGATGTAAATACGGTCATTAAAATTTGTGAAGCAATTAGATGAACATTATAGAAGACTGTGCTGCTTAATGAAGATCATTAAAGAAAAGCCTTCATACACATAAGACAAGAACCTGAGACGTGGGCTGCCAAACCATAACTGTTATTCTCTACATAGGCCAGGTCTCAAAAAGGGTAAGGCATATGGTCTTCTGCTTTCTAATACTAGAAGACACTGCAGCTCAGACACTAGTCCTTCCTCCTACTACTCAGAGAATCACAGAATATTCGTGGTTGGAAGGGACTTTTGAGATCATCAAGTCCAACCACAAACAAAAAACCAAACAAAAAAACCAAAACCACACCACTCCCACCCACAAACAGACACAACCCAACAATCTCGGGCACTAGAGCATGCCCTGAAGTGCCATGTCTACACATTTCTTAAATCCCTCCAGGGATGGTGATTCCACCACCTCCCTGGGCAGGCCCTTCCAGGGCCTGACAACCCTCTCAGGAAAGTCATTCTTCCTGATATCTAATCTAAACCTCCCCTGCCCCAACTTCACACCATTTCCTCTGCTCCTCTCATTATGCCCTTGGGAGAAGAGGCCAACCCCCACCTCTCTCCACCCTCCTTTCAGGGAGTTGGAGAGGGCAATGAGGTCTCCCCTCAGCCTCCTCTTCTCCAAACTAAACATGCCCAGTTCCCTCAGCCTCTCCTCGTGTGACTTGTTCTCCAGACCCCTCACCAGCTTGGTGGCTCTCCTCTGGACACGCTCCACCACCTCAATGTCTTTTTTGTGGTGAGGGGCCCAGAACTGGACACAGCCCTCGAGGTGAGGCCTCCCCAGTGCCCAGTCCAGAGGCACCATCACTGCCCTGCTCCTGCTGGCCACGCTGGTCCTGATACAGGCCTGGATGCTGGTGGCCTTCTTGGCCACCTGGGCACACTGCTGGCTCATGTTCAGCCCACAGTCCACCAATACCCCCAGGTCCTTTTCTGCCAGGCAGCTCCAGCCACTCTGCCCCAGCCTGTAGCGCTGCAGGGGGTTGGTGTGACCGAAATGCAGGACCTGGCACTTGGCCTTGTTGAACCTAATCCCATTGGTCCTGGCCCATTGATCCAACCTGTCCTATTCCACCTCCTGCTGTCCCTACCAGCTCCATTTCTCAGTGGTCATCTCATCTCTGTCGCCAAATGACTTGTGACTGCACTCTCCTCCATCCTCCTCGAGCCCCCAGCCTCCCTGTCCCTCCTGTCAGCCCCAGCCACCAGCGCTGCCACCGCCACGCTCGGACAGCCCAGCACAGGCCAGTGGCACACCGGCCCCTCACCGTAAGCAGATCCTTACAGCCTATTCCAAATCCCACTTGTAACTAGTATTTCTGAAAACATCAGCTGATTTCCTCTAAGCTAATTCTAAACAACCTCTTCTGGAATGGAGACCACAGTTGTAGAAAAACGCCAAGTTGCACAACGTAAGAGCTGATGCATATGGGACGAAAGGAGGAGTTGGGTGGCAAGGTGAGAAGGCTGCCACCATGCCAGCACGGCCCAGCAGGCAGGGAAGAAAATGGGATGGATTTTTCCAGGGAGCCAGAATCCCCCTAACTGCAACCCTGTGAAACCAAGCAAAATCCCAATAACTCCAAGTTTGTTCTAAAATTAATTCTTCAGCAGCTGTCATCAGGTTATAATCATCATTCATATTTTCAAAATATATTATCCGTGATACTGCAGATGACTCGGGGGTTATGCTTCTCAGAACAGGAAGGAATTCTATGGATATTAATAACATGCAGTACCTATTTCCAGCAGTTAGTTTCTAAGGTACATAGGACAACAAAATTCTTTCCATATCTGTCCTATTCAGCAGTACAAAGAACAAGCATAGAGGTTTCATAATAATGCAGAAAGTTTTTAAAAAAAGAGGTTCACCGAAAGAAATGGAAAACAGAAAATATCTATGATTTTTACAAGCTTCTGCATGACGCTTTAGAGGCTACTGAAAAGTTCACATTGGATATTTATAAGTAGAAAATTAATTATGTGCTCACGGCAAAGAAAAACTCAAAGAGTATGTAAATGTAATATTTCAGTGTTATCTTGGTTCATTGCATCTAAGTAATAATGGAAGTACTGAAAATACACAAAGAACTGAAATCTAATACTTGGCAAGTGTCGCGTATTGTATTCAAAATCAGAAAGGAAAATAATCAAAAGCATCAATCAATAATCAATGGTAATGCCAAATCAAGCATTTCTGGGAAAGAAGAAAATGTTAAAGGAAGGTATCAATTATTGAGGTAATTTATGAATTCCAAGAATATTTTGATAAAACAAAATTCCTCAAGCCTTGGTGAGCAACAGGAATCCTGGGGTCTGTTAATTTTTTCTAAACGTCTGACAGGTGTTGTATAATTCTTATATAATGAAATCGAAAGTACAGTGAGTACACTATAAAACCTACTACCCCAATCCTTTTGTATGCATCTCTCATCCAACTATATTTACATTAAATAAATGATTTTTAGTGCTTTTATTTATTTGAATAGTTGGCCAATATCCTTTACTATGACTTATTGGCATAACAACTTGAATATTTTCCTTTTTATTCTTCTATTCTTTGTCTTATGACTACTGCAACAATTCCCTCACAACACACACACACAGAAGCTGCGATGACTCATTCCCAATACTGTATATAACAAAACAGCAAGAAAAATGTACACACATAAGCAAAGTCATGAAAGAATATAAAGGTGCTTGGGGAAACAAAAAATTATTTTAACTTTTTCTTTACTTTTAACACTAATTTAATACACCAAGGGATGAAACTATTTTCCTGTGGCCATGTCTTGCATTGATTGCAAATTCACTGCCTGAAAAGCCAAATACTCTAGAGTACAGCAACAGAGATTATAAAACCTTCAGTTACACATTCAGTGTTTGAAAAGGACAGGATGTTGAATGTATGCAATGTTCAATTGTTTTGTGTGGGGTTTTTTTGGTATCAGACACAGCATAGACAAATTCAGCCTCCTACCACAGGTAGGGTTTTCTTCTGTTATTAGACAACATCATCAAGCATCTCAAGCCCAAATAGATGAAAACGAGCAATGAAGTTTAGAGCAGTGATATTCAAAATCACTACCAGAACTGTGCAAGCCTGTCAGAGAGACAGTTTCATTTTAAACTCACACAATGTTGTACTTTAATCAATGAAATCACCAGTGAAAAGCCAGTACAAATTAGAATCTGTTCCACCATGTCACATCGCTCCTCAGGGACAAGCAACATACCGTGAAGCCAGGATTTCAAAACAACAATGCTCTGAAACTTGCTCTTAAAAACAAAGATGACAACATTTGCCATCTTGAAGACTGTACATCAAGAAAGATACTGGCTTTTACAGAATCATATGGGGTTGGAAGGGACCTCTGGAGATCATCTAGTCCAACCCCCCTGCCAAAGCAGGTCCACCCAGAGCAGGTCCCGCAGGAATGCGTCCAATAGGGTTTTGAATGTCTCCAGAGATGGAGAGTCCACCACTTCCCTGGGCAGCCTCTTCCAGGGCTCTGCCACCCTCACAGGAAAGAAATTCCTCCTCATGTTTAGGTGGAAAGTTCAAGTTTGTGCCCATTTCCTCTTGTCCTGTCCCTGGGCACCACGGAAAAAAGACTGACCCCATCCTCTTGACACCCTCCCTTGAGGTATTTATAGGCATTGATCAGATCCCCCCTCAGTCTTCTCTTCTCCAGACTAAAAAAACCCCAAGTCTCTCAGCCTCTCCTCGTAAGGGAGATGCTCCAGGCACCTCATAATCTTTGTAGCCCTCTGCTGTACCCTCCCAAGCAGTTGTCTGTCCTTCTTCAACTGGGAAGCCCAGAACTGGACCCACTGGGATCCTGCCCCTTTGCCCTGGTGAGCCCCACCTGGAGGATAACCTCTCTCAACCTGTTGGTCACACTCTTCCTGATGCACTCCAGGATGCCATTGGCCTTCTTGGCCTTTCTTCTACAGCCTTTTCTGATCTCACCCTTTTCATGCTTATTTATATTTGCTATAAACAAAATGACACGATGGATCTGTATCTCTGCTTCTCACGGTTTTGCATCTACGTGCAGAGAAGGCAGCAAGCGTGGTGGGAGCAGCCAGTCCAGGACAGATGAAGGGAAAGCACCTGCCTCTGGCTTATAATACATTTGCAGTTAAAGTCAGTGAGAGCTTCTGAGGAGAACAGGCAGAAATGGGGGATAAAGAAAAGGTAATTAAATAAAATTCAGCTTGTCCAGGTAATATTTATGTATTACATACACAGATTATCCTCCTGGGCTGCCCAACACAATCCAATATAATCAAAAGTATTGTACTGGAAAAAAGCCACAAATGACATCATCTTTCATGCACCGAATGAAATGTTCCAGCAGCAGAGCCAGCTCAGGAGCACATCCTGGGCATTGATGGATGAAAGCGATGGGGACCAGCACGTGGCTGGATGGAGTTCAGCAATTTATGTTGCCTGTTAACAGGAGTGAGGGGTTGTGAGTGGTGTCAGAGAGTGGCCTCCTAAGCCCAGGCAGTGGGACAGACCACCTCTGCAAACCAAAAGGGTTTATGTGAAGAAAGAATGGAGGAGATTCTTGTAAAGCCCATAATCTACCACAAACATCCCTAGCTCTACATAATTCACAGTATGTAATGCCAGGGCTGCAATATATCTTAGATTTAGGCTGGGAAAGAAGCAGTGTCCCATATCAGCAGAAGGGAGGTAGGCAGGAGGCAGGCAGCGACCACAGCAGCAATGGCCTCTGGTGGGGTCTCTCCTCCTTCACAGCAAAGCACAGCCACCAGCAAAGTCTGGAAACTCCATTTTGACAAAACGTTTGAACCCCAATATTCACATTGATCTCCAAGACTTCAGAGAGACATGTTTAGAGATGGGTTTACCTTGCACAGGGAAGGCCCACACGTTCCTACCTCTCTACATCTACCTGAAAGGAGGTTGTAGATAGGTGTGGGTCGGTCTCTTCTCCCAAGTAACAAGTGATAGGATAAGAGGAAATGGCCTCAATTTGCTCCAGGGGAGGTTTAGATTGGCTATTAGGAGAAACCTCTTCACTGAAAGGGTTGTCATATTTTGGAACAGGCTGCCCAGGGAAGTGGTTGAGTCACCATCCCTGGAGGTATTTGGAAGATGTGTAGATGCAGTGCTGAGAGACACAGTTTAGTGGTGGATTTGGCAGTGCTAGGTTAACAGTTGGACTTGATGATCTTAAAGGTCTCTTTCAACCAAAATGTTGCTATGATTCTATGATTCTATTCTATCCTCTTCTTGGTACCACTGAGGTTCCTGCTGCTGGGTTGGCACAGGCGTCCTGCCCTAACAAGCTGAAACTGAACCAGGAGAACCAGGCTTGGTGGCTGAAAACAGTCCTGGTCGTACTTTCCCCAGCTTGGAGTCTGGATTTAGTTTTGGCAAGCAACACTCCATTACAAGGCCCTCACATAGGCCTTAAATTAACCTAATTTACTTGTCTTGGGCAAGAGACTTTACACTCCTGAGTTGTGAATAACTGGCATATTTTACTTTCTCATCCCAGAATACTGAAAGTGTGCCGAAATAGCATGGCCCTACACAAAATCAGCACCAGTAAATAAATATAAACCGCATGAGATTAATTGTACCACATCATTTTTTCTTCCTTCTCTTTTGGACAACTTTTCACGATGTTTGATTCTGATTTGGCAGATAATTAATCAAACTAGTTTATCTTCTGAATCTTTTACATGACCTGCAGTGGGCCAAGTCTTGCACATAAATGTTGCTCTTAGAAACAGTAAAATAGCCAGTTTCAGTAAAATCTGTGGCTCGCACATTAATTAAATAAAAACAACATTAAGACTACATTATATAATACATTTAGCTCAAATTTACAACTGGGAAGGTAAGAGTTAAAGGACCCACTTATTTCCAAGTCAGGTAAAACCAGAGAAACCTTGAACAAGTTGTATATACAACTTACTGATAAAACCCCCGCATAATCACAATATGGAAAAAGCATTAATAAAGAAAAATAAAGTTATTTTAACTGGGATAGTTTCTGGGGAAAAAAATGGAAATAGAGAAGCAATAAATGAAGTAAGGTGATTCTACTGAAAATAGAGGTATCAATGCCTGATACAGTAGACCAAGTTCTATGCACAAACCCATAAAGAGAAAAGATTATAAAATGTGAAGATGGTCAGTGTTATTGCTAACAGCCTGGTTATAAACTCTGAAATAGACTTTACAGAGACAAGGGACAAGATGAAACATCTGACCGCATTTCACCAGATGTAGAATAAGTAGGTCACTATTCCCCATAAAGACAACAATTTTCACTACTCTATAACAGATCAAAATTTACAAACACTACCTTCAAATTATTTATTTCTGGAAGCAACACGAAGCCCAAGAGCATTCCTCCTTTCGCATCAAGGCTCCAGCTCCACGCAGCATGCTCCCAGCCACGTGTGCACACTTGAACGCAGACACACGATTGCAAACAGGGGCTGCAGCGGTTTCTTCAGCCCTTAAACAAATGGTATTTCAGCCAAGTGAAGCAGCAGAGTGGTTCCATCTAGAGGAAGAGCGTGTAAAAACTACTCAACCCTGATGACTAGCTATTTTTAAATAAAGAATAGGCACAAGCCATTAATACAGCAGTTTCAGTACAAAGGGCCTGCTACCTGGTGTCATAGCTCCATGAATAATCCGTTTCTTACAGCAGTGTGTGCTTGGCTGAACTGGACAGAAAAGATAATGTTATAACCACCAGAGTTATCAACATCCACATCCTGGACACTCCTGGCAGTATCTGCACCCACAAATAATGTTCAAATAAGTAGGTGTGACTAGGAATGACATATAAAAGATCTCTACAAGTGAGCTCGTTCACTGAGGTGTAAATTATATGCTCAAACCAATGCAAACCAAAATATCTCCTTCATCTGACATGCTCTGGGTGGTCCTGCTTTGGCAGGAGAGTTGGACTAGATGATCTCTATGGTCCCTTCCAACTCTAAAATTCAGTGAAATTCAGTGAAATTCTTATCCCTAATTTAATTTCATCTTTCTTTGATTAGCAGAACTTTATAAGGACTCCACAAAAGCCCAAAGCTTCTTTTTCTCCTACACGTAAAAGGGACATTAACCCATTACATAAATAAAATGGGTTCTTACAGCTCTTTTAAGATGAAGCAAAGAACTGACCTTCCGTCAATAATCTTGTTTGGCCTCTTCCAGCCTATCTTGACCATGACACGCTCTGTTTCTTGTTTCATTCACCAACCAACAACTCCCTTTTCCTTCAACACTCCTGCCAGGAGGGCACGTTGAATTACACCAGAACCATTGCAAGACTTTTTCCAGAAGAGTTTCTGCTCATTGAAGCACTCTTGTGATGTTCAGCAGTTCACCAAATCTATTTTTAAAATTCAAATCTAAAAGTTTGGGGTTTTTTTTTATTTTCCTCTCATTTCCCTTTTAGAAAGTTATTAATTTTGCTACTCCGGTTTAGTACAAAGATAGTAGGAAAGACATTAAAGATGGCAATCTTCCTCAGAGAAGTCAGGAGACTCAATTAGTAATGTAAGACAGCCAGTTAATTTATCATGACTTCACAGTCTCATGAAATTGTTATGGAATTCCAACTCATCAGAAAATGTATTAAAGTTGCCAAGGATACTTAAATTTTTCCTCCACCACTGAAGTCAGTAAGCGCTGTACCCAAAGACGTTACACCCAAGAAGAGCAGAAAGAAAAAGTAAATGTTGAAGGGAAAAAATATAGTCAGTAGAGGACACAAAAAACCCCAAACCAATAAAAGACTAAGAAGAAAGGAGAAAACTGGTTTTACCAAGTGAGGATAGCAAAGCTCACAGTGTATGAAATGGGAGAAAACGCAGAGGTTAAAAAGACTGTGAGCCAAGAAGAAATGAAGGATTAAAATGGGTTGTATTTCACTTGTAACAATCTCTTAAGTTTTAAGCGTTTACTTTTAACAAATACTCTTTTTTTCAGGTTTCGTAGAAAATGTTACACTTCTGCACACGTCCTGGTGCGGCAGGATTTTCCCTCCATCAAAGAATCACAGCTTTGTGGAAAGGAAGCACCTCAGGCCTCTTCCCACATGATTTGTCCACAGCCACAGGATGAATCCCTGGCGGGTCTGGAGACAGAGGTTACAAGTCCTGATTCCCACTTATTAACGCCAGGAGAGCTGGAGCACACACTGCAACTTATTTTCATTAATCTAACACAGGTTTCAGAAAACACATAGCCTTTTTAAGAACAACTTATTTGAAATACAGCTTCAGAAAACTCTAACATTAAAATAACACGCATAAAATCAAAGTCAAGGGTGCTACTGGTGTAGGAGGAGGAGGTTACGAGGGAAGCAGATTGATTTCACAAGTCTGAGTTTTTCTTGCCAGAAACAATGCAAATAATGTCACTACTTTGATATACCCAAATTAGCGGAGGGTTAAAAAAAAAAAAAAAAAAAGCCCCAGTTTAGCAATTAGTGATAGTATTACCAATGGGAATATGAATTCAGCTTTAACAGATGAGGATAATACAAAATAACTAAAATGGGGCTCTCTAACTCTTTATTTTACTATATTTAAAACTGTTATTGCTGCTGACTTGAAATTTTAAATATTTTACATCTATTATTCAAGCAGTTACATTCAATAAAAAATGAAAGAGATCAGGCCCTTATTGCAGATATTGTCACAATATTTTATCCACCAGCCATATTGTTACATAATTTTACTGCAGAATGCACAATGAGCTATTAATGTTCCATTTAATTCTCCTAAATGTAAGAAAGTTTTTCAAAAGAAGCCCCTTTTGCTAGTTAATTAAATTCAAAGGTTGCACCTAGGGAATGCAGCAAGAAGAAAGAATTTAAAGGAGGACAAGAAGATATAGTCTTTCTTTTTTTTTTTTTTTTTCCTTTAACCAGAGGGTTTGTAGTCCAAACTCTATGCTAGTAAATTGGAACACAATCATTTAAGCACAGCCACAGGAGTCAAAAATTAGAAATTATGACCAACAAATATGTAAAAGGAAAAGAAACAAAACAATTGGAGTAAATGTGTGAAGTTTCACCTGGAAGAATGGAGCTGCTATGGCAAAAGTTTAGCTTCAGTAATACTCCCAAACATAATGAATATAGGCTGTTAGACAATTGTAGCAGAATAAATAAAGGGCATTGATTGCCCCTTAATTTGGGCAGTGCAAAGTTTCCCCTGGTTTGGCTGGCATAGAATGACTGACAGAATCTTGGTTCAGGTCTCTTCCTCTTTAAATATTGCCACACCAGTTTACTCCACTTCATTCACTTACTGTTTTCTTCCCATGCTACCAAAGTAAAATATTCAAAAAGCAGGCTCCAGAAAAGATTGCAAAAGGATTTTCCATAGATATTTAAAATACAGAAAGTATCCTCCAAATCCAGAGATTATGAGTTGCTCCCTAACAGTTTTGTTAGCCACATTCAACCGGTACCAAGGACAGTAGAGTCACTTAATACGGTTAAAGGTCTTTTTTTGCTAGTCCAGCCAAATCCTTTTAGGTGTAAATATACCATGTTTATGCTAAAACATGTCATTTATTTCTCATCATCAGAAAACCGCAACTTCTTTATACTTTCCTTCCTCCTCCCCAGCACGTTGTTCTTCTGCCTACAATACCTCCACGGGAGAATGGTGGAGGTAAATCCTGATAATAATAATGGCTCATCAACAGCTGCCTTAGGCTGCGACTTCTGCTTGCAAACAGCTCAAACTGCCACTAATACTGACAAGGGCAGCAATGGAGAAAAGAAGAGGGATAGATGCGAGGCTGTGCTTGATGGCATAGGAGTATTAAGGGTCATAAAAATACCCCTGGCAGGTGAAGTCTTGGGAAGGGAAAATACAAGACCAAGGCTAAATCAACAGAAGGAAAAGAAGTTCGAAAAAGTGAGGCAAGATTTCTGCATGTCAAAACCAGAGGAAAAAAAAGTAGCTATATTTGGAAAAAATAATCCTATAAATCAACAATGAAGAAGAGATTGGCAGGTAGTGAGCAAAAGGAACAAGGAGAAGGACAGCATCTGCTATGATAAAGAATGGTCTGGTGAGAAACATGATTAAGTGATAGACAGAAAAGATTACAGTCTCAAGAGGAACAGACAAAATACCCTAGCCCACATCTAATAACACCAAAAAAGAGAACATTCCCTCAGGAAGTCTGAGATATCCTCCAGACACAGGCACAAAAAGCCTGCCGTCTGGATCCTGCTTGCTGCTGAAGGCAGAAAGCTCTCCAGATACAGTCCCCACCATTAGAAAAGAAGAATCTTGAAACAAAACCACACCAGCATCCTTAATTACATTAAATTAAAATACACAGTGAAAGCCATAGCATAAATTTCACTACTAAGCTTTAAATAATGTTTGAATTGGTTTAGAATGCATTTTTAAGGTGTTTTGGGTTTTTTTTAATTGAATTTTAATAATCCTTTGTTAAGGATTACAGTCAGAGTAATGAATATTTGTCTTCTAGGCATCATCTCCATGCTTTATGAAATTAGTTGTATATCTGAGAAAAATCGTTAAAACATTGTCTCAGGCTTATTCTGAATAGACCTTTCAGCTCAGCAAAAAAGGACATTTGATAATTCTAAAAAAAAGAAAAAAAAAACAGATAAAAAGGCAAAAAGTCAACAAGATGAGTTCTCAAACTACTAAATAAATAAGTATTAAATACAGTGTTGGGAAATCCAGACAACTAAAGATTTTAAGCTGTTATTAAAAATACAACAGATTCCAGCCTAGAGCTGCCTATCCAGATTATCGTATGTTGGCCCTCCCAGGCTACAGAATCACAGAATTGTCGGAGTTGGAAGGGACCTTCTAGAGATCATCTCGTCCAACTCCCCTGCCAAAGCAGGGTTGCCCAGAGCACATCACTCAGGACGGCATCCAGGGGGGGCTTGAAGATCTCCAGAGAAGGGGACTCCACACCCTCCCTGGGCAGCCTCTTCCAGGGCTCTGCCACCCTCACCCCAAACAAGTTCTTCCTCACATTGGAGTGGAACTTCCCATGGTCCAGCTTGTGCCCGTTGCCCCTCGTCCTGTCACTGGGAACCACTGGAAAGAGTCCGGCTCCATCCTCCTTCAACCCACCCTTTAGATACTTGGAAGTATTGATAAGGTCTCAGCTTTCTCTTCTCCAGGCTCAAGAGTCCCAGCTCTCTCAGCCTTTCCTCATCAGGGAGATGCTCCCATCCCTTAACCATCTTTGTTGCCCTACATCCACCTACTTCTGGTTGTGCAGCTGTGGGAGCGTAAAAGTAAATAAACCCACATTCTGCAAACACACCCGCCCCCTGAGAAGCCAGGATGCTTTGCAGGACACTAGGCTTTGCAGCACACTAACATCATCAATACGCTTGGATTTGCCTGCTTTGTATACTCCAGGAGGTGACTTCCAGCTAAGCATGAGGTTACTTCCAAGTCCACTGTCTTGAAAAGTCTTTCAAGAAATTGTAAGGACTCTCCTCCTGTACCTGTCATTGCTTTCACTTGCCATGGATAAGAAGCTGAGTCAACCCCTATCACGCTGCCATATATGCACTTTTTCAATTTTGACAAGTATGTTGCACCACTGCAAATGAGACCGCTCACAGCAGTTAGAGAAGACATTACGTACACTCAAAGTGGCTAGCAGCTAATTGCTCTGTTCACAAACATGCAGGCTCCAGAAATATCTTAGACCCTGCGTTCAAGTAGCCTTCATTTCCAGACACTTCCAGGGAGAACAGCAGAGAGCTGAAGACGGTGCAAGATTCCTGAGTGACTTCCATCAGATTGCAACTTCTCCTGAAGGTTGGACCAACAGGTGGACAGACTGCTCTAAAGTTTGAAAGCTGAAGTATACTGGTCAGTCTTCAGCCTTTAGACATTCTGTGACATGCTGGCAGTAAGAGTTTTGAAAACATTTTTGAGCAACATATAATTAGTACTAATGTTTTAGATTCCACATTCCAGAAAGAGATGTGCTTGTCCACTGGAAGAACTCCACACAGCCGCTCCCCTGTACTACCCCAAATGGATCCCATTTGACAAATGGCATGACCCCATCTCACAGACACAACTAAAGGAGTAAGGTGAAGATGTTATTTGGAATTATCTTCAGCTTTTGCCATGAAAATATACAATATAGGGGTCTCGGAATTGAGTATAGTATGCAGTCATAATGCCCACATGACACACCTTACCATTAAAAGTTGCAGATTATGCCATAATGTATTAAAAATAGCGCATTAAATAGCCATCCTCCATCACCCTGACTACCCACCCACGGAGAGAAACTCTCAGAAGACAAAGAGGAAGGGTAGAAACTTAGTGGACGCAGGCAGTACATGGTGACATGCTGAAGGAAGAGTCAATGACCAGGAAAGCCTGGGGAGAACGTCTGAGCCAAATTTAGTCTTGTTAACATCATGTGGTCAGCACATCACTCAATAGCAGCAAAACCTGGAGAGAAGGTAAAGATGGACACAATCCATCCAGGCCTTCAATTTTATGCACACAGACAAGGGACTAATCTCTATGCAAGAGAGTCTAACATACAGAAGATCATAAAAAGGAGAAACATAAGAATACAACCATCTTCTCCACCAATAATGCTGCTCCTCCAAAGAACCCATGTGAGCCCACGTAACTAATTGCAGTGATCTGTCTGTTCCTGACCCAAAAGACCATCAAATGGATTGATTATGCCTAAGATCTGCACAATTTTTAGGACGTGGACCAGAAACAGCCGTATCAGTTGCAAAAACAATAGTCAGATTTGGTCATACAGTTTTGGATACATAAAGTAAAAGATCTTAAACTTCCCCCAAAATAAAAAAAACCACCCAACTTCTAAGACTTCTAAGTCGGATCATTCACCACTGCAATTCACAAGCAACTTAAGAACTGTAAACTAATAACCCAGAATAAAAGTCTGATGTTTTTCCCCAGTGAGTCAGACGTTAATAAAAAGGGTCATATCTTTGCTCACTTTAATTTCTGTGCTTTCATCCCAAAAGACTCACACAGTATAACCTCAATTAGCCCAATGCCGTAGGGAGCACCAAAAAAATTCAATAATAACGGGTTTGGATAATCAAGGATTGAAACAACAGAGAGAATCTTCATTGTTATTAAGTTATTTGAGAACACGGTCATCTTTCGCGTAATGGGTTCGGACCAAAAAGATCAAGGGCAAACTCCATTTCACTTATCCTAAGTAAGATGGCACAACCTTTTTCTTTGTAAACAGTTAGTGAGGTCCTCAGAACACCATGAGGCCCAGCAGCATTGCACAATACCCTTTACACAATAAGTATCACAAAATAAGGTACAAACGTTTGTACTTCATTAGATATTCACTCAGCATCTTTGTCTCCATTACCCACAAGCATCCAAAAAAAAAATGGAGTTCGTGGAGTTTAAGGCGTTTAGTCTGAGACTAAACCCAGAGATGTCATGGTGGTTCACAAACGAGTATTCTGACATTTCCAGGTTGTGAAAAGTACTTTGCAAACAGGAAAATGTTCTGCCTAGATAATATCATTCACAGTGGCTGGTGCCACCGTTAAGTAACAGTAACAAGGAGAAATGAAAGGGTGGGTGATGCATGCCAAGAGGTCATTATTTTCATACGCCCTAAACTCCACTGGCACGAGAGAGCTAACAAATAAGAAGTAATTTCAATGCATTCATATTTCAATTTCTGCATTACAGTGGCAATAGCTATATATAAAATAAGCAACTGCATAACAAATGCCCAAGTTTTTATTTTACACTGAATTGATGATTAAAATTAAGTACACATTGGGTTTTGTAGAATTTATGCAAAATTCTGGACGTAAGCAATGTTCAAACCTTGAGCAAAGCTCTCATCTGAATCTCCATGCTTCTGCCTGACTTTTACACAACAGTATCAACTGTTGCACCAGCCAAAACAAAATACATCCAAAGTCAAATTAGCCGTGCAAAACAGCTATGACCACACGCAGATTTTTAATTGTTTACATCTCTGCACTAGATTCTGAAGAAGAGATTTGTTTTCCTTTCGATAATGTTATTCTCTCCCTCAATGCCCTACACAAACTTTGACTTCGATCACACCTATTTATGACCTTGCTTGTTCTGTGATCAGTTTTAACCGTTGTGTAAAAGAGCTTTCTACGACACAAACACACAGTGTTCCTGACAACAGAACTATTTGATATTTCTGTTCCTGTGCAACAAGCTAGAAGCTGCTTGTTGCAAATACTCAGCAATTTCAATTTGCAGCTCGGCCAGATCGTTTCAGCCTCCTGTTTCTTATCACATCTATCTGCCAGCTAAACAGCAGAATAGAAACGGAATGTTAAAACGTAAATGAATTACTTAAGAGATTATCACGTCAACTGAGTACAGTTCAGACATATTTCAGGTAATTGCCAATCTTTTCCACTACTAATACTTAAGCTTTGGCCTTCCTTGTGGAATTTATTAGAGACAGCCATTTTGCAATACGGAGCAGTCTTATCATACCAGAGTATTGAAATACCCTGTTCTGGAAAGCAAACAAACCATACAAACCATCAGGCCATACTTCTGCCACTGTGCTACTGCTCTTTTGCAAAAGAGCTATCTCACAAGATGATTTTTGTATTCCTCGGGGTCTTTCAAATTATTTTTGTGCCAGTTCATAATTGCTTATAACTTTCTCAGTTATCACATATGGACAAACAGAGATGTCCTTTTCTAATGACTCCATTCACGCAGAGCTACTAGGAAGAAAAAATACACAATTCAAAAAACAAGTCAGAAAGGTCAGACTTCCAGTCTTTTACCACTGCAGGTTGTTTTGAAATAGGACATATTCTTGATACGAACAAGTTCTGAAAACAAATAGATGAGAAGAAACTCCTACCTGTTAAAGCAATCCTTGTGTCTCTGTGCTATAAAAACTTATCTCACAGATACTTAGTGCTCTGGCTGGTTTCTCGGATATACATTAAAATACCCGCCTGAGGCATACCATGCCATACCATATAATATATACTAGGAGCTGAACACACAAGTTAGGATCATTCTAATACAAACAAAAACTTACATAGGAAACCCGTACTCGCCGCCGGTGTACCAGCCCACAGCACTGCATGAAGAGGACAGCAGACAACAATCAGAGTATGCTTTTCACCAAGCTTCGGTCATTCCTGTCTCCTCTGAGACACTGTCCATCTCTCCTCACTTTTCAGCCCCAGGTGCAAGGAAACAGGTAGAAAAACGGTCACCCTCCAGCTCCCAAGCCGTTGTTCTAAATTATCTTGAAGATAAAACTTACTTTCTTTGAATAAATCAATCTCTTCCGTTTCAGATGATTAAAAAAAAAAAAAAGGCAGAAAAAAAAAAATCACCAAAAACCCAGAGGCACGTCTTTATTTCCTCAGCATCCAGTTATTACAAAGCAAATTCCATATTCACACACGTCTTTTACTACACGCGGCGTGAGGTTTGTATCAACCATTCTGAACTTGGGGAAGACAGAGACGTAACAGGATGGTGATAGCTCAGACGACTGCAACACCCGCCTTTCCAAAGGTCTCTCGCTGCTGCTGCCGCTGCTGCTGTTACTGCTGCTGCTGCTGGAACAGCTTTCCTCACAACGCACAAACCAGCAAGAGCATCCTTGCTTCAGCATTACCTCTGTTCTATCTTGAGCCTATCTGATTTGTTATTTATCCCTTCCCAACAGCCTGAAGAAAAAAAAAAAAAAAAAACAACCAAAAAAAACCCCAACCAAACAGAAAACCGACAGAGTCTAGACTTTAATTCACTCCGGATTCTCAAGGCTACAGAACCACCCTCCCAACAGTCAGCTGCTTTGTCTGGCACTACGTGTTTGCCATGAATCCCAGGCTGAGTGGCCTTACTACCTGCCTCACCCCACAGGCACCCTCTCCTCTGCCCACACTGTGCACAAAAAGAACTTGAGAGAACACCAAAACTCACTTAGACTTTGGGATTAACACCCTTTTTTTGTTTGTTTGTTTTTAACCTAAAATACTGACAGAGCTAATTAAATACTTGGATAATTGAGACTTACGATTTTGAAAAGATAAATAGAATAAAAAATTATTATCCTTAAAGCGATAAGAGGACACATCTGAAATCAGGTCAGATTAAATTAACCTGTTTATGATCACAGTTCATCACTCTTACTCTGGGAGTGACTGAATACTCCAGTACTGAAAAGGCTTAATAGCTGTATTATAACTTAAAATGAAATCCTTCAGTAGTTTATGGCAGTGGTCTAAGGGTCTCAAATGTGTCCAGTACTGTACATCTCCGCTGAGATGAATACATGATTCACTTATGTTTTTAACACTGAGGCAAAATTAACTCTTTCACCACCAGCATTTTGTTAAAAAACAGGATACATAGCATGCTTAAAATAGTAAAATAAGCGAACCAAATATTGCTTTTAAGAAGTAGAGATAAAGGTACTTTTTTTTTAAGTTCATGACTGAGTTTATTATTAAAAGCTGCAGTGAAAAAATTCAAGATTAGACAAGATATTTCTACCCCATGTTTATTTAAGCTGTATGATGATGGATAATGAAAGGGTTAAACCTTCTCAAAAGGGTAAAGAAAAAGAACCTCCTGCTCCTGAGAGATTAGTTTGGTTTCCAAGCTTGAAAGAGGGGGCTCCAAAGAAAGCAAGTTACCTGTGTGTAGGCAAAATGGTAGCAGGTACTCAAAGTGGCTGAAGAGTCAGGAGAGAGCTGTATTCCAGTGGAAGATACCAAAGGTCTGCCCACAGAGATGGGAAGCCCTTGCCCTCTCTGCTGAAATCGCGTAACTACGAGAGTTAACGTTTACAAGCCCAAAGTCTGGCAACTACAACCCAATTTATGCACCCAACGCCTGCCAATTTCAAGTACGTTTTCTCATGTGCAATTTCCCTCTAAAAAAAAATATTAATAAATCAGCAGTGTTAAGCTTCTATGTGTCTTTGGGGACCAAAATGCACATTCAGCCATTCAATTATCACTAGCTTGACTGGTTTGGGGTTTTTTTTGGTAGTTTTTTTTTTTTTTTTTGTATGGACACCAGTGGGTTGAGTGGCCTTTCTAAGCCAAATGTACTTGTGGTGTAGTGTCACAACTGCTAGTGAAGATGTATTGCTGATAACTCATCTCAGTTGGACCTGCAGATGCTCTCAGCATCTTAAAAAAATATAATAAGACTAACATAATTAAAAACAGGAAATTGTGGATGTAAGGACATAATCTATACACCTAAATCTAAGTTAGCTTTGTTTTACCTCCTATATAGGTAATGATTTATGTTTAGCAGAAGGATGGAAGTTGGTACTTCACAATGACACATAAAGAAGTGTCCTTGTAACAATTTCACAGCCCAAAAGCTGATCAATAAATAATGCAGACCATTCATCTCTTCAGATCAGAACTGTTCAGAGTTATTCTAACAAAACCATTAATAAATATAGCAATAATAACAACTAGTGGGAAGAAAAAAATCATTTGAAAGTCAGGACATATTGAATATTACCATTAAAAAAACCCCCTAACTTGTTCAAAACAGCTAATTAAATAATCAGTTCTCTATATTCTCTCCTGATAATGACTACTCTTTACTTTTGGGGAAGATCCATACATAAACTAAGAGCAACATGAAAGCCATATTTTTTTTAAACATTTGTGAAATTTATATGGAAATCATCAATAATATTGATTTCACATAAGGGTTTCTTGCACTGGTAAGGCAAATAATACGAAAAAGTACCAATTAATTTTGGAAGTTTCAATTGCTTCTCAAGAAGATAAATGCATCTATATTTCTAACTCTTCCTAAAACTCATCAAGAAGACCCATAGCAACCATGAGCATCCCTTACAAAACCAGTATCACAACTTCCACTCAAATTAACGTGCATCTGCTCTCACAACCAAAAATTTCACAATCCAACCATAAAATCTCTCCTTTCATCATAGGCAGTAAAAGTGTTTGGTCGTCTATCTCCCCTACTCTCAAATTACTCAAATACTTTGTCATGACCATAATTCAAACAATTACCTCAGACCTTTTTTTCCAACGTGACTCTAAGTTGTTTTTTTATGGAAGGGTAGGGAGGGATGACTATTTTGGGGATAGAAGGGACACCAATATCTCCAAGTCAAACTCATCTGTAATTGAAATACAGTAAAATTTTATGTCCTGCAAATATCACTTTGTTTACAGCCCCCACAGGACAATGCAGGGAATACAGAATCAGAAGGTTTACATCTTCTGTTACATTTTCTTCAGCACACACACTGGATTTTACTTTCTTTTGTCTTCCCCATTCTCATTACCACATTTGTGATGTCTAGCAGTGTTTCCTGCATTCAAAGCAATGATGACTATTCAGGCAGCAAATTTTATCACTATCCTTCCTGTACTTTCTCAGGGAGCTTAGCGTTTAGGCAAAATGCATCACTCTAATCTAAAGATTCTTGGCAAATCTGCCACCAAACACCCCCTTAACATTGTCACTCTAATAAAAGCCTCCATACTACCTTAAATTGAAGGTGTAACAAGGCACCTAACCCAAGAATAACTAAAAATCAGAAAAATCTCACTGAAAGACAGACTACTTCCAAGCTACCGAAAGGTATTTTTTTCCATGCTATATCATTGAAAAAAAAAAAAAAGCACTGTGAACACAGCAATTCTAATTTCATATTTCTTGTGATATATTTTTGAAATTAACTTTTAGTTAAATCATTATCATTAAGACAATATCAAGGTTAATGTTCTCAGTGAATAATTTTAGTTTTGCACACAGGGCAAAATGAAAGCACCACATCATAGACATATAAAACAATATTCAAAAGATTGGTACAGACATTTGGGGAGCAAGAAGAAGCAGTGACACAGCGATGACAAATATATCAACAGGTACAATAAGTAAGAACAAGCTTTAGAAGCGTTTTGAAGTAATCAGTAAGTTTGATTTTCAAATATTTAGAGGCAGCTTCTCCAATATTGAAACGGTATGCAAGAAAGGCTAAGTTTTTATCTGGAATTAAATGAACGGGCTGGCATAAAGGCTGAATAGGAATGAACCCTTAAAGGGTAAATGAGTGATATGGCTATTTGTATTCTTCTCAAGTGCTTCATTTCACAGGTTATATAAACTGAAAGGTGGGAAAAGAAAAAGAGGCTGTCAGAAAATTGTTATCATTTACTTTGATTGGCTTCCTCAGCTAACCAGCACTATCTGGGTAAAGCCTCTGCCAGCACACAGTCACCCAAAGCTCATGGCCAGACCTTCCATAATCTGATCAAGTGACTGCCCAGAGCTAATGAGATGGATCTGAAGTGTTCAGTGCCAGCAAGCTCAAGGCACAGCTGCCCCAACTACCTCAAATGGCATCACATCCCTTCCAAATGAGAGCAATGACAGAATAAATCCACGCTGTATCCTTTTTCTGGATTTAAAAAAAAAAAAAACCACCAAAAAAAAAAACCCCACACAACACAAGACAAAATGCCCCCAGAGAAAAATGACTGTCTACCCTGTGCTACCTTCAGTTTCCCTTACAGGTAAGTTCCATTAAATTATTATTTCAATTTATTGACAGAATCACAGAACGGTTGCTGGAGATCATCGAGTCCAACCCTCTGCTCAGAGCAGGCTCACCTACAGCAGCCTGCTTAGGGCCACGTCCAGGCAAGTTTCAAATTATCTCCAGTGATGGAGACTCCATAACCTCTCTGGGCAACCTGTCAAAATTTTTCACCATTCAAACATAAGAAAAAGCTTTTGCTTATGTTTAATTGTAAGTGCCTATATTTCAATTTGTGTCCATCGCCTCCTGTCACAGGGCACCACTGAGAAGCATTTAGCTCCATCTTCACTCCTTCCATTCAGGTAGTTATACATTTGGAGAAGATCCCCTGGAGTCTTTCATTCTCCAGCTGAAAGGTCCCAGCAAGCCCTCTCAGCTTGTCCTCATATGACACATGCACCAAGCCTTTTATCAAGTTTGTGGCCCATGGCTGGACTCACTCTGGAATATCCATGTCTGTCTTGTCCTAGGGAGCCCAGAACTGGACCAAGCACTCCAGATGTGTCTCACCACAGTTAAGCAAAGGGCAAGGATCACCCTTGACCTGCTTGCAGCACTCTTCCTAATACATCCCAGGAGGCAAGGACTTGCTGAGGGTATACTGCTCAATCATCCAGACTATTAATGGAGAGGCAAAACAGTATTGGCTCCAGGACCACCCTTAGGGTGCAAAACTAGTGACTGGCCTCCAGCTGGTCTTGACTGCATGTCACTGATCACAACCCTTCAAGCACGGCGCTTCTAACAGATTTCAGTCCACTTCACCATCCTCTTATTTAGTCCATCATTTTGTCTATGAGGATGTCCTGGGAAACAGCTTGGAAAACCTTGCAGAGACAAGATGAACAGCATCCACTCTTCGCCTCTTCTAGGCCAAGGATGTCAAGCTGGTCAAGCCTGATTTGCCCTTTGTAAATCCATGCTGACTACGCCCAGTCACCTACTTGTCCTTCATATGTTTAATAATGGCTTCCGAGAAGAATTGCCCCATCACCTTCACAGGGATCAAGGTAAGGCTGAACAGCCTCTAGTTCCACAGATCCTCCTTCTCACCCTTCGCGATGACTGCGGTCATCACGCAGACGATTGCCTTCTTCCAATCCTCATACAATTTCACCAATCACCATGAGCCTCCAAAGATTATTAATAACTATTTTTCTAGGAATTCTGCTTAGTGGTATGGATACTCTCTGTAAACTGCTGCCCCTCAGAAAGGCCTCTCCTCCTAAAATTTATACACGCCAATATTTAGGTCTGATTTTTTCAGTTGCGTCATAACAACTTCACTTTAAGTACCTGAATGGATTCCTAAATGTACATCAAAATGTTTAACTGTAATTCTTCTTCTAAAGCTTTTCAGGCCCACTTCTTCGTAGTTTATTTCAGTCAGCATTTATGAAGTAATGTTTTATTTTTAGCTAAAGGTTTTTGGCATATTAGTTAGTTGTTAAATAAAATAATTTACTCATTACCATTTAACATTCTTTCCATGCAGCACTTCAGAGAAATATCATTTGAGATATTTTAAGCCACTCAGTTATCTACAAATAAAGCATTTTAAGCATCCACGCAAAACTGTATGAGGGGTCTATAGTGACAGAGAATTATGACAAAAACATCTCTGACTTTTTGGCAGAATAAACAGTTTCTGAATCTCTTGGTTTTGTGAACTGTAGAGAAAGCGATACAGTCCCTTCTCCTCAAAAACCAAAACAAACCCAAAACCTTATTTTGCACATAAAGTTGATGGTAAAAACCTGTATGAGGTTCTCAGAAACAGTCCAACTTTTACAAAGCATTTGCACAATGTATATTATATAATGTATTGTAGGTTCTCAGAAACAATACATTATACATTACAATACATTATACAATACATTACACACCCAAAAAAAGGTATGAAAAATCTGGCTCTTGGAAAGTGCTAGAAATAACCTAAAGAATACGACCTCTTCAGTGACATCATCTTTCTCCATGTGACATTTTCCTGCTCATGTACCGTACTCCTTTCCTCCCAAGGCTTTTCAGGAACCTACTTTTGTTGATGTCCAACTCGTCCAGTGCTTGAAAGAGCACAACGATGTTCTCTTCAGTCAAATGCTTTTTCAGTAGTATTCTAAATGGATAACTCTACTATATCATCCATATATGATTTGTATTCTGCAGGAAAAAAATCTAAGTAACTAAATTTAATATAAAAAAATAGCTCAAGACTTCTGCATTCAGTTAACATTCTTAAATAACAGTTTGCTGATTTAATCACTGACAATGAGTTTTTGCCAACTATGGCTCCCACCTTCCTGTCTACCACCAGAAATGAATGCTGTTGACTTTCTATTAATGTTATAAACATCCTCTTCTCTGCCAGCCTTTCTCTGGAGAAGAATAATAGCTCTAAGGAGTCTTCATTTTCATTAAGAGGGCTTCATGTTGGCTGGCTTTACTTTAGAGCTGTACGGCTCAATTTTTCATTTATTTTTTCTTATAAAGCTGCTGAAGTTGCAGACAACTATTTCTCAATGTAGACTGAAAAAGTGCAAAAACCTTTTTACCTGAAATCTTTTGATTTTGTGATCTATCACTACGCTATTTTTGCCAGTTAGCATGTATAACTCAACTAGCAATAACTAAAACCTTCTTGCTTACATAACTTCTGAGAAAAAATAGGTTAAATGATTTAAAAATTATCTTTTAATAAGGCAGCCCCTCACTGTTACCATAATTGATCCTGAAAGAGGCAACTATGCAAACCTAACTGTGCCTGTTAATCTAGAGAGGTAGCATAAACTGCAGGTTTTTCAAGATCATTTTTCAAACTATTAAAAGCTCTCCAAAGACAGATAATAAACAATTTGCCTCAAATAATCACTAACCTTGGTGTGTACGAATCTGTGCAGCTATCATCCTGGCTGCGGCTGCAGTCTACAGCAGAGAATCACAATCAGCAAGTCAGTTTCAACTTTCTAGGAGATCAGTTTCAAACAAGTAAAATAAAATAAAACAAGTAAAATAAAATACTTCTTACAACATCAGGCATGAAATTCTGCAATTTTCTGCCACTGACAGTACCACAATCACTACTGGGGAAGAGAGGCCTGGAAAAATTCCAGGACAGCAGATACATAAACTGATACAAATGCAAACAGTGAAGAGATATACCCTCTGACAAAACAAGGAGAACAAGGGACCTCGTAAAGCTGACAGGCTCTCTCATACCCTCTCTAACTAGCATTATTTTTAACTACAGTTAGAAATTGACTACTGTGCTAGATGGACCACCACTCTGATGCAGGAGGAGATTGTATGTGATCTGCTATGTAAGCTACCTAGTCTTTCTTTAAGATATTTCCATTCCAGACACATTTTGTTTCTTCATGGCCTTTGAGATTCTTTATGCTCCATCGTTCCCTTTGCCTGAAGTTCATTCTGTCTTTTGTTATCCAGAAGCATCAACTGTATTTCAACTTCTTTTCTTGTGATTCTCTACTTGTACCCACCATCCTCTCTACTGGCAGTCTGCTTTTCAGGTTCTCCTGTCAGACAGGTAATTTGAACGCACCATGTTTCTAGGTGGTATCCTCTCTTCTTTCCTCTGATTTGTCTGCAATCCTACTGTTTCCACCTGAGAACTCTAATTCTTCAGTATATTCTGCACTGGTTCAGGTCATATACAGATAGTATCAGAAATCTCATTAGCAAAGCATATTTGGCAGCTTCTACACCTAGTCATCTTTGTTTTCTCCTTCATTGTTGTCCTGGTTTGACAAACGTGAAGGTCATCTCTAATGCCATCTCAGACACTATCAGCACCTCTCTCTAATCCTCAGCTCAAAAGTCACAGACTTGTTCCCTTCTCACCCCCTCCCCCTGTTTTTCAGTTCCTATTTTTCCTCACTCCTGTACTTAGGGATTTATTGAATATATTCCAACAGTTAAATGATCTGCTGTATTGAATCTGGTAATATGAATGCTATGACAACGTTAGAGAGATGTCCGTGCTATTTTAGTTTCTTATTTTATGCAGGATGCTCTCTAGGCCTTATTTTGATCAAGATGTATGAAGGCCTTTCCCATAGCTTTTTAGATGAGGTTTCTTAGGGAATAAAGATTTATGTAATTTTGTGATCCTTCCTTTCACCCAGCAGATCCTCCTCCCTTTCACCACCTCATCAGCTTCTGCACTTGTAAGTAAATTTAATTCAAACAGTGGAAGTTTCAAGGATATTTTATTTCTACAGGCTTGGCAAGTACTAGAAGATGGGTAAAATAAGAGACACCCAAACCCCTGACAATTACAGAATCATACAAAATTATAAACAAGTGTCACATGCTCTGCCAGGCCAATTATACTATATCTTGCCTATATGTCTTGGAAATCATCGCACGTATAACTTTGAATCAGTCACAGCACATGCTATCACTTGTCTAGAAAGAATTATTGTCATTGGGATATGTAAAAGAAAAAAAGGGCATGTAACAAAACGAAATCAAGCTTCTGTAGCTCTGCTGCTTGGACAACAGCTACTATTTTCCTTTGGAACCTAAAAGAGATTGAAAGAAAATAACCCGTGCCTAAAAACAACTTGCTGCAATGCTCATCATAACGTTTTCCAGCATTAAAAATCCCTGCCTATTTCAAAAGTTCATGTTATGGATGGAGATACCTTTTCCCTGTTGAAAGAGCTATTTTTTCCTCAACTCCCCTCTTTAAATTTAAACATGTAAAGTAAATATGTATTAGACAATGTCAGCTCGAAGCATTTGAGGAAGAAAAAAAAAGCTAATGCTTCTATATAAAAAAAAAAAAAAACAAGAAAGAAAGGGGAAAAAAATTACATAGAAAATATAAGCTGGGGAGCTGCCTTGCCTGTGGTTTGGTGTAGCCCAGAGAGGAGACGGCAGCTGGACCACTGCCCAGAGCTTTTCAGGGTTCATTGCTGCCCCACACATGTCTTGTCTGCAGCAGTTGTTGATAGCATGTATGCCATCCCAGGGTACCAGAGACTGAGGAAACAGCTGTTGCAGCCTTCCTATTTTAATCACATTTTGCAGAAATAAAGGCACTACAACATAGAAAATTACGATTTAGGGCCGTATCAATTTCTATTTCTTTTTGATCTGGTTCTGCCTCAGAACTAGGAGCAAGTGGAAGTGAAGAAGTCAGTAAGTATACAGTCTCTATTACTCCTACTATGGAGTCAGAAGCCTCCAAAGGTGCCTATAAAGTATACCAGAAGCAAAAGCACTGCAGATGCAGCTTTCTCCTTTGTGTTGCAGGGATATCTGAAGATATCTGATTTATTTTATATATGCTACAAGGATATTGGAGGAAAACCAGTCTGTTGTACACACAAGTAGAGACCTAAATTTACATCTTTTCATGACAGATTTTAACAGGACTTACATTTTTCCTTTTGGTTCTGTTATGAAAACATTATTTTCTTAAAAAAATGAATTGTCTAGCATTAAACTCTTCTATACTTGCAGTCACTCATTTACTAAGCTTTTAAACAACATTAGAAGATAAAGTGCTTATTTTCATAAGCATATTATGAATGGCTTCAGTTGCACCTGAAAATTACGCCAACTCAAAAAATCATAGAATATTCAATGCAAAGGAAAAAATACATCAATACTGTGCTATACTACTTTTTTTTTTAAAAATCAAGAAAATGAACTGTTCTGTTTAATTACAGCCGCTAGGTGGCAAAGTTGGCCAAAGAACAATTACTAGTAACAAAATAATTTGAAACTTGACTTTGCATCTTTCTATTTGAATATGAAAGGGCTTATTAAAAAATGTCACAGAACATAAAAAATTGTAAAATAATAAAAATTCAATAATCATAAAAATGTGTTATTATATTATCTGTAAATATTATTAAACTGCTTCATCTATTAAAATTCTTAAAATACTGAAGGTAAAATATTTTTAGCAAATGTTCTCGAAATCACATGAAGAAATTACTGCACTAGGCAACAAAAAAATATTCTGAATACAGATTTTAAGTTTAGTAAAGACTACCTATGGACACATACACTATCTTCTGACTTGACACCAGTCACAGTAACGCTATCTTTTGACTGCAGAGGACACAGTACTCCTTATGTTTCTTGACATAAAAGCTGCTTTTCTTCCTTTCAAATCAGCACAGTTCCAGCTCTCCATATGGTTGAATTCCAGGAAATACTTTAGAAAGACAGCCAGGCTTTTAACCTTTTATTGTAGTACTTCCTTCTCCTTAACCTTTTCTTGATAGTTCTCATTTTTTCTCTTTATTTCAGCACATCTGCTTGTTGAATCATGCATCAAGTTAAATTCCAAGCTGTCTACTATATACATTTACACATCCTAAAGTACTGGAATTAATTGGTACCTGCAATGCAGGTAATAGTGACACGAACTACAATACATTAGTTGATCCATAAACTCTCTGCAAATATCCTGCAGCACAAACTGACTCATAGGGGCACACATTAAAGAAAGGACTTTGGAAGAGCTTTCCTGACCCACAGTCCCCACAGAACTACTAAGCCATCACTTAATAAAAATCTACTCCCAATACTAGTATCTCCCTTTTCCAAAAAAAGTTCATGGACCAGGAGCCCAAAGAGTGAAGGAAGAGAGGAGATCCTGGCTTGTTCTCTCATGTTTCATGGGACAAATCTGCTAGTTCCAAGGTAGAAGTATGGTGAAGTCCACAGTCAAGGGCTTTTGACCTGACTAAACAACTTATCCAGCCATAAAATTATAAAGTTACTGTATCTAGTGGTATCATCTACTAATGATAAGTTCTTGACATACCCAGCTCAAGCTCTTTAAAAGCCTCCGGGTCTACAGCATCACATTATCAAGGGAGGGAGACTGGAGAGAAGGAGGAGTGTCAGCATCAAAGGGGAGCCAACCACTGCAGATACTAAATGCTTGACAGCTTTGATCATATTCTTTACAGTAAAGGGGGGAGAGCTAATGCTGAGCAGTGAAACTATTTGGTTTGCATTCTCTTTTAAGTGAAAGTCAACAAAAACCATCCCACTCGGAATGAGGAAGAACGAAAACAGAATAAACTCGACTGAGAAGAAGTCATTCCAAAGCAATGCGCGCTGCCCTTCTGGAAAGTTCCCAGCGACACGCAGCCGACGTGGAATGTATTTTTGCCCAGTAGCACCAGCTCCCATTCCTCGACGTGTGTCATTTAACGTGTCAGTAAATGGCTGATTACAGTGACACGGCTAGAAAATCTATGAGCTTCCATGTCACAGGAGAGGTTAAAATAAACAGCCAGAGCCACGCTGAGTTTGAGTCCCGTCTTGACCCCAGCTCAAACTGTGATGGCTTTAACCTGAACTGCTGCATCTCTCCATCCAGAGGACGCTGCGAGGGGGAAGGAGGGAATGGAGATGGAGGAACAAAAGACAAGCCACCTGCTAAGCACATCTGAGCAGTCCGGTTTCTGGAGCACAGAAGAGAGAGAGAAAGGCACTCTCACAGCTGGCTACCTTTGATTTTCAGCCCCCCCAAAAAAAGCAGGAGTCCGCTGACAGGTCACTTGGAAGCAGTTTACAATGATGTCCACAGTGAGGGCTCAGCCTCAGCCCTGAGGGCTCCAAACCCACTCACGGCACCTCTAAGAGGGGGAGATCTCACCACACGTTTCCAACAGGGGCTCTTGTAAATCTTCTCTGGAGAAACACAGCCATGGACACACTGGAATGAGTCCAGCCAAGGGCCATGAAAGCAATGAAGGGCTTGGAGCATGAGGCATGCAAGGAGAGACAGACAGCTGGGACTGTTCAGCCTGTTGAACAGAAGGTTCAGGGAGATCTTACCCCTGTGTATACATACTCAAAAGGAAGTCGTAAAGAAGATGGAGCCAGACTACTCAGTGGTGCCCCATGACAGGACAAGAGGCAACGGGCATAAATGAAATACAGACAATTCCAATTAAATATAAGAAAATTATTTTTTGTAGTGAGGGTGGTCAAGCTCTGTAACAGGTTTCCCAGAGAGGCTGTGCAGTTTCCATCCTTGGATATTATCAAAACCCCTCTGGATACAGCCCTGAGCGACCTGCTTGAATTGAGTCAGCTCTGAATGAAGGGTTGGACTTAAGAGAATCACAGAATGGTTCAGGTTGGAAGGGACCTTAAAGATCACCAAGTTCCAACCCACCTGCCCTGGGCAGGGACACCTCTCACCAGACCAGGTTGCTCCAAGCCCCATCCAGCCTGGCCTTGAACCCCTCCAGGGATGGGGCAGCCACAGCTTCTCTGGGCAACCTGTTCCAGTGTCTCACCACCCTCACAGCAAAGAATTTCTTCCCGAGATCTAATCTGAATCTCCCCTCTCTCCATTTAAAACCGTTACTCCTCATTCCATCGCTCCACTCCCTGATAAAAAGTCCCTCCCCATCTCTCCTGTAGGCCCCCTTTAGGTATTGGAAGGCCGTTATAAGGTCTTCTCCTCTCCAGGCTAGATGATCCTGAGTGGTGTTGTCACACCTCAACCGTTCTGTGATTCTACAAACACTGAATACAAAAAATTTTGCAGAATTTTTCTTAAACCTAACTTGCAGCAGTCTTGTTGCTTAAAGAAAGAATTGGCGATACTACTGGGTTCTCAGCATTTAGAAAACAATCGGAAAGTAAGTAATGCTCTGCTAGCTATGCATTTTAAATAATAAGCAAGGGCATAACCAGTTTAATTGTTATTGAAAAGAAGTCTGGCTCTCTGAATCTGCCCCTATTAATAACTGAAGAAGAAATGTATTCAAAAGACAATTACACAATGCTTTACAATTGTTTTGTCAAGTATTTATAGCTAATAAGATGATGCTGGAAAGTTTTAAGAGTGTGCTGCTATGAAAAAGTAAACACAAGCCACAATGTTAAAAAAGAAAACACCACACAACAAAACTTCCCTTTTAAAGTAGTTTCGGTATCTTCCATATCTTTCTTCAAGTACTCCCCCCATAATTACCAAACTTGTTAGATTCTTGGAAAACAGCTTTCTAATATATTCCTACTGAATTGTTTGTTACTGATAGGCAAACCATAACATAAGGAACACAGAAGTTCAAGTGCAAAATGAAACACATT
The DNA here is from genome assembly GCA_033628505.1 of Tringa tobata. Classification (NCBI taxonomy): domain Eukaryota; kingdom Metazoa; phylum Chordata; class Aves; order Charadriiformes; family Scolopacidae; genus Tringa; species Tringa tobata. The sequence goes on along the minus strand of JAHREE010000163.1, from coordinate 1,782,733 downwards.
TCTTAAAGAGATCCAGAGTGTGCCATGAAAATCCCTGGCATTTCTTTCTTACAAAACACAAAACAGTATTTTTTTTAAAAAATATATATGACAGCTTGTTTAAAATAAACTTTTTTTCTAGGAAAATAAACAGAGTCTAGTATGGTAGTATAGCAGACAGTGCAATATGAACTGAATTTTCTGCAGAGGATGGGCAATATTTCACTATTTCAAATCAAACAGAAGAAAGCTAATATTACCTTTGTAGTCTGGTTTTCTAAATATATATAACTTATTTCTCCCTCTATGTACTGGGCTCATTTGTCCCTTTTTTATAGTATTTGATTGAAGGGCAGAATCTCAATAAATACTAATTTCTGACAGATTTACTTAAATAAGTAGCCAATTAAAAATAAACTGTAGTTTCTTTAGGAAACACTGAGGGATAAACACCACCACCATTAATCATAAGTCACAAAGAGCTTCAATTTTGGGACAAAAACCCTTAGAAACTGAAGCTAAATAGCTTTGAATAGACTTTTAAATAGCAAAATAAATCCTGTTTTATTATTAAAATTTCAGCACACCTCATTAAAGTCATTCAAAACATTCTTCTCCAACCTGACCCAAACCCCAAAAGCACATCTGTGTTATGCAACAGAAAGTGATGCAAACCACATTTTACTACCAGTTTTGCACAACCCTTGGGGCTTTGCCACTTCATGTGCCGATGAGGGCTTCTCAGCCCATGGCTCCACGGGCAGCCACCAAACCCCAGGCCATGAAAGCCCAGGAGCCCTTGAGCTCCAAGGCCAGGCCTGTAGGGTAGGAAGTAGAGAGAGACAGCAAACCACAAGGTACACCTCTGCCACACATTGGGATCTGCCAAAACAAAGACTTCTCCCAAATTCACATTTTTCCAGACAAAACCCACTTGAACCAGAAGACCACAAGCCTACATTCAAGCAAACATAAGCAATGAGAACCAACAGAGCTACATGGATGCCATGAAAATGTCCCAACTGTTGTGCCAAGTGTGCTTGCCTGGGGTTGTTGGTGTTCCCACAGCCCACAGGGACCCCACCGGAGTCTCTGGTGGCTGCAGGTTTGGGGAGCAACAGAAAAAAAAAAAGAGGGAGAAAGAGGAATACCCTATTGCTGGTGACCTGGGAGAAATTTTAAAGGAGAACTGGGTGAAAAGTAGGAGGAGAAAAAGAGGCAGTGCTCAGAGTGCAGAAGTACACAGCACTGCAGTTTGGACTGGCTTCATAGTGGAGCAGGGTAACCTGGGCAACTCAGATGGAAACAGATTTATTTATTTATTTTCTATAAAGACTTTCAAATATTTCTCTCCATTTTATTTTGGGCACTTCCAAAGCGACTCAAACCAAGCACCTTGGAGCTCTTCAGTGTCCAAAAAAGGCTGCAGCATGTGAATGAACAAGAATTTCCAGATGGCACATCTCCTGAACTTAAATAAGACATCCCTGGGGTATTAAGTAATGAAATTTCTACTTCCTTCAGCTACTTGTTGCCTGGAAGAATTCAGATGGCACCGAAGCATTTCACTGGAAATGAAAACATTTAAAATCTCGCAGTCCTACTTCACTTGAAATGTGGTGTCAGGAAGCCCTTGTCTCTCAAGACGGACTGCGTACATCATAATTTAAGAGTGACTAATCTTAGCTTCTCTGTTTGTATGGTATACCATCTTGAGAACAGTGGGATCAGAAGTTCTAACAGACTGGAATGAGAGATGAGTAGAAGAACAGGGTCTGCAGGTTTCACAGCTGTGTAATGTATATATGTGGTGGAAAATACAGCACACTATTGTGAAATGCAGCATGTTGTAGCTGTACCTTTTTTTCTCCTAGAGACATAATTAAGTCAAAAACTATTACTATTTGCAAGTGAAAGGATGATATAGGAAACAAGACGTAGTCCTATGCACTGCTACTACTTTTACATTCCCTTCTAGATGCCACTTTAAATCTGGAAACGAAGATAACGCTAGACATGAAGTGATGACAAAATAACAGAAAAATAGCAGCTCCATTCCGAGAAGGAATGAAAGAAAATAACTAAAAAGATGACAGAAGTCAAAAGATATCCTGAAAGAAAATCATTTTTGGACTGTAACAGATTAAGAAAGCAAATTGGGTTCCAGTAAAAAGAAAAAATCAGATTGTTTACACAGACATGAACAGTTCAGGAAATGTAATATTAAGCAACTCAAACCTTCCATTTGATCTATAATGAAATGTTAGGTTTCTGTATTCTTAAACTACTTCATATATATTTTTTTTCCTTTTTTTAATCCTTTTTTTTTTTTTTTAAATAACAATGGTCAGCCTTGAAAACAGAAACACTGTTTTAAAGCCAGAACTTAAAAACTGCCTTTCACTAACTTTACTAATTTATATTGTAGCTTAATGTCAGGGAGGGCCCTGCTGGCACCCAGCTCAACGTTTCCCCACTGTCCACCACCTCCTCCCCAGGTAAAGGCAGGGATCAGCATCAGCATTGCTGATGAACAAACACAGGCCCCTTCCCACACCCTCCAGCAGTCCAGACTGGATGGGAAGGGGCCACCAGGGTGACGGAAGAGCTGGGTATGGGAGACTCCAGAACTGAGATCTGCTCCTGGTGCAGATGGCCCAGTTTGCCCCACTATAAATTATCTCTGAAAGAAAGCCCAAGGATGTCTAATTTCAGCCTGTTCAACCCCACCACTGAGTTCGGTCGTCAGTGGTTAAAAAATGGCTAAGAGGCCAGCATGGCCTTTGACACTGCTACAGTGCACACTGGTATTTCAATCTCAGCTTCCTGAAAGTCAAAAGAGAACAAATCTCTATGCAAAGAGATGTTGCACTATCCCCTCCAGTCTCTCACTTACTCTTCACAATGCATAAAATTCTTAACTGCTGCTAATTTAGGAGGTTCTATCCTTATTTAAGGATGATCTCTTCCATAAATGTACTCTATAGCTCTTTTAAAAATCAATACAGTACTTCTGCTCCTGTCATCACAGTTTTGCCAGGTGACTACAAGCAGTTACATAAAATCTTGCTTTCTCCCATCCCTTGATATCATTCATTGTTTTTAGGAGTTTTCATCTTACAAACAAGATGATTGCCATAGTTAGTCTTGTCAGAATTTCCTTCAAATATTGCAGAGGGCAAAAGCTGGATATCACCTAACTGCATGTGATACTTAATACATTTTGGAAATCGGACCAAAAGTGAAACAGGGCTAAACAGCAAAAATAACTTTCTATTTCCAATCTTACATCCTCACTGCCTTTCCACAGAGGATTCAGAGCATAGTTTACCTCACAAAACGGTTGATTTAGACTGTATCTGCATCTTACTTTGGTTATGATAGAGGGAATAAGTGATATTAACAAAGAGTGCAGCTGAATTCAGATCAATTGCAGATGTGTTCCTGCGTGGCATCAGGTACACTGAGTCTTGACACTTGGTGACAGGCTGAGCATCACTATCATATACCAAATGCTTAGCCCTTCACAAGTACCAACTTGGTTTCATACACAGAATGAAATCATTCAGAAGGGTTTGCCCCAAATTCTCTTTGTCCAGGATCACAGACACAGAAGAGTTTGTATGTCTTATGCTTAGCAAGGCTCTCCAGATTGTCCATAACGTGCCACCAATGCTCAAGAAGTTAGTGACCTTATTTTTGAGAAATCAGACATTAAGAACTCCCAATATTCAGAAAGGGAATTCATAAAATATTTTAAAACATTTTTATACGAGTAATTGAAACTAGTTTTGAATTTATAGCTATTTCTTCTTTGAAACACAACTTTGGTTGCTAAAGGGACTACTAATCAGTATAGAAACTGTTGTCTTTTACGTACCTATCTGTTCCCATAACTATTTTACATGGACCAAATTCCAAAAGCATTATAGGAAAACAAAGTTAGAGACTAAAATCTATACATTAACGTACTCCCTGGTCTTCAGAGAAGTAAGCAGGGTCAACGGGAGATAGGAGGAAAGAGTCCAACACATCTTTCACGTTTTGAGCAGCTCGACACCTTTGCAGGGCAGGTGGAAAGAGGATGACCCTCAAGAGACACTAAGTTGTCTCTTGCCTCAGCAGAATTAAAGACAGAAGCGACAGCGTTAAGAGGCGGCAACCAGCTCCACACTGTGAGAGAGATTCAGCTCATGGAAAAAAAGAAAGACATTTCTCAACGCAGTCCTACATCTTAGAATAACCAAGAGCCATCAATGACCCATGGAGATGTGTACCTGTTACACCGTTCACAGATGTCACGTTGTTGGCATTGCATTCACCACAACATAGCAACCTTCCAGCACCGCAGCGACTTTCAAACTCACTGACAGGATTATCTTTTCAGTACCCAACTACCTTGACAAAGAATAGAGAAAACAAACCCACAATTACAATTCCAGTCCTGAAGCACTTTTTTTTCCTTTTCTCCTTTCCCCTTCAGATGCCATGGTTTGTTGTGGGTTTTTTTTCTGCCAAGGGAAATGATAGCTGCAGCAATTAACTATATTCACACTATAGGAAATCATTTTATACAGCTGCTGCCACACACACAATAGGCCCAGAATGGCTTTGGCACCAAACAAAGGAGGAGGCAGTTTTCTCTTGAATGAAGAAATTAGTTGTCAAACACGATTATGGACTTACTGTCTGAATTTATATTGGGCTCCATCAAATCACATACATTTAATTGTCGCTCGGAATCTCAACAGTATATTCATGATTTTTGTTAAAATATAGTGAAATAAGTTTTGCTTCCTGCAAGTTTGTTTTGTAATTTAGTTCTGTGTACTGTATCTTACACAAATGGCAGGGATGCTAAAGTTAGCTCAAAGTGGATCCTGAATTCTGGAATCATAAAATCACATGGGGTTGGAAGGGACCTCTGGAGATCATCTAGTCCAACCCCCTGCCAAAGCAGGTCCACCCAGAGCAGGTCCAACAGGAACGTGTCCAGGCGGGATCTGAATGTCTCCGGAGAAGGAGACTCCACCACCTCCCTGGGCAGCCTCTTCCAGGGCTCTGCCACCCTCACAGGAAAGAAATTCCTCCTCATGTTTAGGTGGAACTTCTTATGTTCAAGTTTGTGCCCATTTCCTCTTGTCCTGTCCCTGGGCACCACTAAAAAAAGACCGGCCCCATCCTCTTGACACCCTCCCTTGAAGTATTTATAAGCATTGATCAGATCCCTCTCAGCCTTCTCTTCTCCAGATTAAAAAGACCCAAGTCCCCCAGCCTTTCCTCATATGAGAGATGCTCCAGGCTCCTCATCATCTCTGTAGCCCTCTGCTGTACCCTCTCCAGCAGTTCCCTGTTCTTCTTGAACTGGGGCGCCCAAATAAAATAAGTAGAATAAAACAAGTAGATATTTTTCCTTTCACTTTTTTTAAAGAGAAAGGTATATTTTTCCCTTCTCTTTCCTTAAAAAAAAATCTTAGCTTAATCTTGTCTACTTTTCAGCCTCTAGAATGTGAATTTAGATGTAACATTTGTAATACCCAATAATTTTCATTGCTGCTAATTGTGTGAAGTACTTCACAGAACTCAAACAGAGCAAAGCATGTGTTCCAAAGAGACTGCAATGCAATTTTTTAAAGCATCAGAAAGGGGAAAGAAAAGTGTGGGGAGAGAAGACAGACATTAGTCCAGTCAACAGGAAATCTATTGCTAAGAATACGGAGAAGACGTTAGTTGACAAACCGATGGAAGGATTTTTAGTTAATATTCACAGCTTGCTGAGCCATTGAAGTCAATTCCACTCAGAAAAAAAATGGTGGATTTAGATCTACAACCGCTTTCAGCAAAAAAGCAATAAACATGTAATTTCAGGAGAGGCTTCATTCCACTTTGCCTCAACTCTTCAATAAAGAAATTGTCACTTCTAGAAATACAAGTACACACAATATACATGCCATGTCTGATTTTCCACTGAAACAAATATTAAAAAAAACCCTCTATCTCCACAGTTAATCATAAAGCACTATTACATCAAGTACCAAATGTCTCTTAGAAAGGGAGGGAAAAAAAAAAAAAAAAAAGATTTCTGCACCACTGGCAATATCTTGCCTACAGTAAAAACTGACCTAAAACTTAAGACCCACAAATCACACAGGCATGATTTTGTGGTTTTGCTTCTAAGGTGCTATTTTGAGTCTAACATTTTTTTTTAGGAGGTAAAAAAAATATAAAGGCTATTTCCATGCTAACTTGCAACCAGACACTAGATGTCTCTCCCTGAAATAGCACCAACAAGCTCTTGCTCCTCTTACCCTACAGTGACATCCTGGAGTCCTACTCCAAGCAGCAATATTCTCAAGGTTTTTAGAAGCAAGTGTGGTTCATCACAACTAAACGAGCCAGAGATGTCTCACTTTTGCTGAAGAGGGATTAAAAGAGTTAGAAAGACAGTTAGAAATGGAGCAGCCTTCCCTAGGGTATAAAGGAGATGTCTGTAGAAAATAAGTCTTGCATGTAAATTACAATGACTATGCTTTTAACAAAACTTTTAATGAGTTTTTTTTAATTTTTCAAGCATTTTTACAAGTCACTTAAGAACCAAAATAATACAAACAGGCTTAACCTTTAAGAAATAAATGAAGAATACTTCATCTGTAACTAAAGGTTATCTAGTAATACTCAAAATTATCAAGACATGCCTGAAATACTGTAGTCAAATGCATTTCAGCCAATAACTGAAATTTATTTATGCCACCATGGTGCAAGTAACATTTCCTGCTCAAGGACACATTATATGCAACTTAGTAATAAACTGGGGCTTCTAATGGTTACTATAAGTTTTCTGTTTTCTTAGACAACAGTGACACTAAGAAGCAAGTTTATCTGAAGTTGCAAAATAAAAACTTCAGTTTTAAGAACAATCTCTGGAGGATTACAGTACATATCACACCAGATGAGCATGATCTAATTTAAACTTCCTTTAAAAAAAAAAAAAAGAAAGAAAAAAGATTCTATTCCTATGTGCTCATGCATCCATCTGCATACCTACCTTCAATACCATTCACATGGGCAAATATTTTAAGACGAAGATTGATTTTGGAAACAGCCCAAACCATAAACACAGCCCAGCAGTCTTAATAGTGTCCTTTAAAACACAACCACTTACAATGAAAAAATTAATATACCCTGATGTTTCCAGATGTCACATTCTCAATGCATCTTGGCTGACCAGGCTCAATTACCTAGATTAGTGGTCTTCCATTTTCATTAGTTCACATACAACAGTAACAAAAAGAATGAATAAGAACAAAAACGTATTTTACCCTCCATTTCAATTTTGACTATCACAGCAGCAGCTTCAGACAGCTTTTCGCAATGCTGTAGTGTCTTGGGTGATTTAATTTTTAATTAAGCAGACTATTTAAGCAAGAATTTAACTTTTAATATGAAGAATTATGGTGAAATGTGCATCTATGTTACTGTTAGAGGGTCTGCAATACAGAATTGGCTCATTAATGGCATTTATCCTCTCCTTCGTAAATATTAATAAAGTATTACAACTGTGAAAATCCAGATTATTAGAATACAACAGAGTCCAACCCATAATCCACATAGAGTGTGACAGAAGGTTTCCATTCTCATGGCAAAGCACATACGTGAAATACAAACTGTGCCAGTGTTATTTGTACACCTGTGTGTTGGAAAGGGTGTGATTTAGAAGCCAGTTCCTACAACACGATAAACGTATCTCTCAAAGAATCAAGAATTGTGCTTTGCACTCACAGCTACGTGATTCAATGTTTCTTCAAGATGCAAAAAAATCGTATTTTTTTCTAAACAAAGGCACGAGGCCTCAACCAGAAGTTTCAATGATTTCCTTTTAAGCACAGTCACAAGAACAGAAAGAAGTGATAAAGAAAAGCCCACCAACAGTGGAAAGTGTAAGTGCCATGCCTATCTCCTGATCCAGCTGCTCAGATGACAGGTAACAGGCATATATGCTACTCAATTTCAGCACTGCAAATCAGATTAAGAAAAAATTCAATTCACCACCTTTAACTCCATATATTTATTATGCAAATGCCTTGAAAAAATTTAAAACAAGATAAAGTGTGAGCTGTGAGGCAATTAGCTAGGCTGAAGAAGAATTCCCATTTAACTTATACAAGGCTTAACTTTGAATACTTAACCATAATCTGTGAAGTTACACTCACATATAAACAGTGCATTAATACATAAACTGGAAGAGGGATCCAGATGTTTGCAAAGGTTTTTCTTCTTGCACTTCCAAAGAGGACACATAATTTCCCGAGAACCTCTCTTAACCGAGCAAAGAGTTTCTGTTTATTGGCAGTTAAATGGTATTAAAGAACATCTCACATCTGAGAACAGACTATCATTAAGTTTTCCTGTCTCAAAATGACTTCCACTTCATGACTTAAAGTCTCTCCTTTGAAACAAAACCCTATCAAAGCCAGATAAAGATGCACCCTGATGGTACCGTTTTCCCATCTTAGAGACAGAACTGCAGAGCAGGTGGCTGATGAGCTTCAGGAGGTAACTAACATCATTAAATGCTCCTTGCTATTTATTACTGAAATGGTCCAGAGGAAGCGGAACAAGGCTTGTGGAGCCTCTGTGGTGTGGCAAAACTTGGGAACAAATGAAATCCCCAATAAACTGGTTTACTTGCCCAGAACACATTGCTGGGAGCACACCGGTGCTGCAGACCGAGGTGCTGTGCCAGCCCACCCCAACGGCAGCAACCCAGCTCCTGGTTAACCCCCAGAAGGGTGGCCACGAACCACCATGCTCCTGCGGTGTGGGCTCCTCCTGGCACCTCAGACGAAGGGCAAACTTTGTTATTTTTATGCTGCGCTGGCATCTCCACTGTGGGGCGTGAGCAAAACAAATGAAGTGCGTGACACTTGAGTCAGGCAACTAAACGCTGAAGGTTTGCCATGGGATTACATACCTTCACTAACTCAGATGAGGCTTTTGCTCTGGATACAACTAATCTGCACGAAAAATAATCTGATTATCATCTCAGAATAATGACAATACATCATCATCATCTTCACCAAGGACTCCTTCATGCCAGCCTTAGAGTATTTTATGAAATCCTAAATTTTTGAAATCTGATAGACACCGATTTTTTCTTTTTTGGTGCCAAATCCATCAAGGGAAACTGCACCGCGAGGTTCTGGGTGCCTTGTATACCCTCGTCCTCAGTTAGGGAGTGTCCTTCAGCAAGAAAAACAATTCTGCCTAACAGTGAGCTAACAGAGTTATTTTCTCCTAATATTAGGTATTTAAAGAAAGCTGTATCTGCAGAATTCACCAAACTAACTTTGCAGCTAATTTCTGCCCAACTGTTGTATCCAACAGTTGGTGGTAGAAAGCATTAATTAGCGTGTCACATTAGTCTATCTGCAGTTAGAGAATATTGATTGCAGGTTAACTATTACATAGAGTATCACAAAAAAACCCTAAATGACACTTTACACATCGCAGCTCCCTGCACACCATAGCAACAGGGAGAGATTGAAGTAAAACGGTCTGGTTTCTATAGCAACTATCACACAGACCATCTGTAATCAAAAGGAATCCTAGCAAGGGAAACAAAATGGGGAATTTTGCATACTGGAAGACTATTCATGTATTTTAAATACATTGCTCCTTTATCTTCAACTCCAGTGTTAAAATATTATTTAAGTGCAAAAAACCTACGTAAGCTTCTGAAAAAAAACTTTTTACTTAGTAGAATACTAATTAAAGTTCACCAGCTCTATCTCCCTAACTACAAAAAATAAAAAAGCCAATGTTTTTCAGACACCAAACATATATGACCCTTAAGATTCATAATCCACGTGCTCATCTAGTATTTGGTAACTACCTTATTCTGAAACTCAAATACTGTAATAGGGCTACTAGCATAATACTTCTTACTATCTACTACACAGAACTGCTTTTCAAAAGATACCATTTGAAACAGAGACTTTTAAGCACCCTGCTCCTAAAATAAAAAGGCTTGTCCAGCTTTTGAAAAAAACCCAAAGAAATTAGGATATGAGAAAACAGCAAAGGGAAAAAAACCCCACAACCTTAAATCCCTCTATAACCAGAGAGGCATTTGTACCATGCAGTTCGTGTGCTGAATAGAACAGTATTATATTAAGGCCCACCACACGTGAATGGAAGGTAAATTCAATGTTAGCAATGCAAGGCACTCTCTCCTTTACCTTTCAGCATTTTAAATCCTGAGAAAATAAAAGGTACCATTATATCTATTGTATTAAACGTAATTTTTGGTGGAAATTTAACCGGCTATAAATAGGTTTTTAATAAATTAGAGAACCAGGAATTGGTGAACACAGATTATTATCAACATCAGTCCGTTTCTTTTGCTTGGGAAAATGCTGATTTGCAGAACATCACTCACTCACATGCTGAAGGCAGGTGTTACAGTGTCCTGGGTTCCTGCAAAGCAGAAAAGGGGCAACCCGGAATAATCACAGAACCACTTCTCTCTTCAATGTGGGGAAAGGGCACCAAGAAACCACCACGGTGAACCTGTGCTGTCAGAAGTTTATTCTTCACTAGAGCTTGCGCGACAGCCGCTTAAACCCTCTTCTGCACCATCTGGATGGACTAACACACAGATGCTCAGCCTACCACCTGGACGGTCTGTATGTCCCCCTGCTCACCTCCCCCTGTCAGGGCAGCAGGAGGACTGGACGGCAGCGCCGGTGACTGCTCCAGCACACACCATCCTCCTCTGCTCTACCCGAGACACCGAGATGAGAAAAAACAGAAGTCTCTGGACAAGAGAGCAGCTGAGAGCAAATAATTATAGAATCATAGAATCATTCAGATTGGAATAGACCCTTGGGATCATCGAGTCCAACCATCAACCCCACTCTACAAAGTTCTCCCCTACACCATATTCCCCAACACCACATCTAAACGACTCTTAAACACATTCAGGGATGGTGACTCAACCCCCTCCCTGGGCAGCCTATTCCAGGGTCTGACCACTCTTTCCGTGAAGAATCATTTCCTAATGTCCAATCCATGGTCAAATATTCACCAAGCCTGCAAACCTACTCCCTGCCTGTACCCAAACAGCACTGGGAAAAGCACACAGGCTAGATGAATTGCTGCAGCAACGGCTGCATATTCCCTGTCCCCATCCGCTCCACTCTTCAGACACAGAAGAGAACAGCCCATCCAGAGGGTTCTACAGTTGGCCCTTCAGGTGGCACAAAAACCACCACACAAAAGACCATTGTCTGGTCTCCTCACGTCAGATGAAAAAGAAACATGGCCTAACCCAGACAGCAAAGTGCAATAGGAATAGAACAACTAAACAATGAGCTTTTAATCATTAAGATGCTTTTATTTTTACAGGAAACATAGGTTGCATTGGCACTTAAAGCCAGAAGTTACTTGACTGAGTGTAGCTATAACAGAATTCAGAATAAGCCTTGTAAGACAAGTTCAATCCACTGCTAGAGAGTGTCTTTCACGTTACAGACCTTCAGAATCCCTTTTTGTAAAGATGTCTATATTTGATTAAATGTGAGAGTAATCTCAGCACTCAAGCAATCTTCGCTTGGACCTATAATTATCCTGAAAAATAACCAACAGCTGTAGTCAGTGTATACTTTTCTTTCACGGACTTAAGCAAAATTAAATAGATCTAAAGCATTGTTTTCATAATTTTGTCCACAAACCCATTTGGTTAGTTTATCACATTAGCGATGTCAGTGAACAATGAAATAAATGTTAAGATGCTATACATCCTTCCTGATAATACTTGTGTTGGCAACAGTTTTCAAAAACAAACCCTCTGGCTTCACAAATACCTTTTAGTACTAACGATCCTTATTCCTTTTTTAGCCAGAAGTCAAAGCAATACCCTGTCTGCCAATAGGTTTGCCCACTGTGCAAGGAATGGAAGCCTGTAACTACACACCCCCCCTCCCCTCTATTTAACTCCGATAGAAACAAGTTTTACAAAATGTACTAGCACTTATAGAAGGAAGAAATGGGGGTGTTGTGGGATGCTATGGAGGAAGCCTTGCAATGGGATACCTCAGGAAGTCATTAACACCCCTAGGAGATGATATTCTTGGCTACGTCTCCATTAGCAATTACGCAGCACGACAGGGGTCATTTGACAGATCGAAGAAACTGATGCCAAGGCCCCCTTAGGCCTCCACAATATTCAAAAGGTTTTTATTTCAGACAAGATTTAGTCTGGTCCCCTGGACAAAACGTTTCCAGCACAAATATGGTTCAACCATTGGTTTGGACCCTTCCAGATCCATAAAGGACTGGGGTACCTTTGGGGCACAGCTTGAGCTTCCGCTTTTCCATACAGCTTCCACTTTAGTTTCCTACATAAGGAATCTGCTTCATGCTTATCAAAAACATTCTATAACCAGGAGATTTACTTCCATGTCAATTTTTAAAGTATTCTCAATATATGAAGAAAGAAGACCCTGAAATCCTGCAGTAAATTAGAGTTCATTTGTGTCTCTTTAATAATATCATGAAAAAATTTCAGTACAAAAATCAAGGACACCTATGAGTTTTGTTCAGTTTTCATCTTTAGATGTGTTCAAGCCACAGAGTGAAAGTGGGAACATGAGAGAAATAGACCATCTATGGAGACAATGACAATTCGGAATTAAAAAAACAACCAAACAAACAAAATACACACAAACTTATAGCATCCTTCTTAAAATTACATGAAAATATTTCATAAATGTTTAGTAACAAAATAGTGTTTGATCCAATTTGCTTTACATTTTCAAAATATAACTCTTACAATGAACTTTAATGATAACTATATCCTCAGATACTCACAGTATAGCAGAATTTCTTTCCTGTGATTGTATAACTAACATAAAACTTACGATGTCTGGGAATTCTATACTGCTTTGTCCATTATGATTTAATTGTTTTAATGCTATATCTACGATAATTATATGTGCACTGCCAGAGAAATTAAAACGTATGAAAATTTTTAAAATAACACGCATGAATTTTAAGCACACAATAATCCTATTGGAAAAGAGATCTACTACCAGCATAGGATGGTGAAGTAAAAGATGGAATCAAAACTATTCTTATTAGAAAGTTTGTCTTCATCTCTGACATCTGTAAAACTCCACCATGAGACATATCCCATTTTAAATGACACTGCAAAAGGTCAGAACAATTCTCCTAACCTTGTCAAGGCTGGCAAGATTGATACTTGTTTTAGGTAAACTTAGCATCCATGTCATGTGTATTGGACTAAATATAAAATTCAGAGAGCACGGGGAACAAACATATATTTAGAAATTAAAAATGGAATTTCATTTTCCAGACCAACAAAAGAACAACAGTTCTGTATCCAAGAATATAATTCTGTAAATATTAACCAGTTCACTGTCATCTGATTGTTCTTACAATTTATCTGGAACTTGCATACAATTGCATGGAAACTGAGTGAAAACATGATTAATCTCCCTGCTGGTCTAGGCTTTATAACTACAGTAGAATTGCTTAAGAGTTGCTTTTTTTTCTGTAACTCATTGAATTCCAAAACCATCTCGTCAAGTACACAAAAAATTAGTTATTGTTCTTCATTTTCTCTCTAAATATCCTAAATAACCATTTAACACTGGCTTCCGCGTATTAAATCTTTATTTTAACTCAAGGAAATTGACTTACCTAACATAAAAGGCTGTTTTCAATAATTTCAACAAAATTTCTTCTATCTTTAACTCTTAACCGCAAAATTTAGAAGAGACAGGACATATTTGCATTGTAGTCACAACCAGTTTTCCTTTCATCAGAATATCAATTGGTCAATAAAACTGACAAATCATTTTTTCTACCATCCTTGAGAAAGTGATTTAGTACTCTATATGTACGCACCGCAGCCTAATTCAAATAGAACCAACCAAACAAAAGCATGGCTATTACTGTACTGAGGAACTTTATGAAATATTAAACAGTGAACAAAATCAGAATTCTTGAACCACATTTTTATCTACTTGTGCCCTTAAGCTTAGATATCCCTTAAGCTGGGAGCAATACTACAAGCATGAAAATATACAACATTTGGGGTCGCTGAGAGAATATGTTCGGAATATTACAATTATATGCAGCAAAAGATTTATCCTCAGAGGATATATGGAAACACAGAAAGAGGAATCCATTACGCACACGCTGCTGGCCAGTACATGCAGCAGAATACATATTAGGAAAAAAATACACGCGTACTGGCAGTGCACAGTAACTTCAGTTCTACCACATTTATCTCTGTGCTACTCTAATGCAAGAATGACAAAAGATAAACATCCATATTCAAAGGGACCTAAGCCTGATTGCCGAGAAGAAATAAAAAAAAAGACAAACTTATTTCACAAAGAACTGATGCAATTTACAATTTTTAAATGTTTTGGTTTTATTTAAATGAATAAACAACATGCCCCTGTAATAATTATGGGCACAATATCTTTGCCATTAAAAGATACATATATTATATATCATCCTTTTCTAAGAATGTTTTGTATTTTAGAAACTATAGATGACCATGTCTTCTGTTTCCCTGAAAACATGTTGATGAGAAACAACAAAAACAAATTACCCAAATAGGACATTACTATTGTCGGCAGAAAAACATTATAACTTATCCTAAAATAAAGCTATTGTACTTCCACTTTGAATATTATTACATTCTGAACCTTTTTTTTTTCCCCACTTATAATATATGGTAGGAAATTTTAATTCTACTTTACTCTATAAATAACTTACAAAGTACAGGCTGTAACAATCATGAAGAGCTCTCTCTCGTGCGACAAACACAGGGACACACGTCTGTGTTTCAGCCATGAACATGGAGGAAGAAGTACAGAAATCAGCTTGAGCAGCCTCTATAAAATACCTCCGTATGCACACTCGTTTGGACTGTATTTTGCATTTACAGCTTGCTTTGCTCAGTTATTACTGAAGTGGTGAGGACTTCTTATCCTCTCCCTTACCTCATGCATAGGTCACTAACTTTGATTACAGTAAGTAAACTAGTTGATCGTATTTGCAGTCACAAGAACAGAAATAATGCAAATAAACCAAAGTGAACAAGAGTGCTTTAAAAAACTCCAAAAAGAATCTTGATACTGTCTCCCCCCAACCTTTTTTTTTCCCCCTTTTGTATGATCATTTATCCTATGTATAATCTTTCTAATGTGTTGGTCAAAAATAATAAAAAAAAATTACCTACCTTTATACTCAACATATGAATCCATCATGCTCACACACCTGGAATAATACTTCCCTCTGATGTCTTTGTGCCTTCTTACTGACTTTCAATAACACTTTTACGCACGTTTTTTTCACTTTCAAGAGGATTTCCAGAAGATGCCAACTGCAGAATGTAGCTCAACTTCAAAGAGTTCACAGTTGAATGAGTAGTATTTGACGAGAAATTAAATGTGAATTCTGGTGAATTAACTGACCCTCACAGAACACTATGTACTAAATTTCATTGCCCATTTTTTAATATTTGTAGACCACCAACATGGTGTGCTACGCCAATACGTGAGGCAATTTATCAATAAGACCCTAAAAAACACCCTAGAGATCAGAGATTCAGTCTTGTTTCTTGCAGACTAGGTCTAATGCCATCACCTGCCAGCTGAGAAAAAAAAAAAAAACTATGCTTGAAGGTCTGACAGTTTTTAATTGCATGGTAAATGCAATTTTTACCATTGCGTGGTAAAAGGACATCCCTCGGATCCACAAGAAAAAGGTTTTTTTACTAAAATCTTCAAGCAAAACAGGGTTCTTGTGGCTATATATTGAAGGGTCAGTACAAAACCAAAATTGTTTGCTGTATTAAACTAGAAAAATATAAGTTGACTCTCCAACCAATTATTTCTAATAGTAGGCATAGAAAAGCTTAGCATAAAACATCATGCAAGACCTTAGCAAATATCAGAGTCTGATTTGTTAGACAGTACATAGACATAAATGATACACTGCTGGCTTTAATGGACTTTAAACTATTCCTGGTATTTCTACAGAGAAGGACATTAAACTTGCATGGGACCTCACAGCTACCGAGTAAAACAGAATAAAAATTAAAAGCATTTGGACATTAGTGGATCACAGAAGGTTGGGGGGGGATACGACTGACCCAATTTCCATACCGTTAAGCGAAGCAGTCTTCACAGTAAATAAAATACTCCAATGACCTGCTTTTATAGTGATTTCCTTCATTTTCATAGAAAGTCAAGCCTACCACAACACCAACTGTCTTCAGTAGTACAAAATAATTGTATAAACTCAAACTGAACATTTGAGCTCCACAGTCAAATGCTCCATGGCCCAGTGTCTTAATCTTGTCAAGTCCCACCTTTATATAACCATAACAAATCTCCTGTTATGTCAGACTTGAGAGACATTATTAGAAAGTTTATTTGAACAGTGCTTGGACACCAGCAAAATATTTATAACAGATAGCTTCGGTAAAGCAAATTCAATGGGCAAATCATTTAAAGAGGACTTGCAACATGAGTTAGCGTCTATATTTATATCATAATGCATTATTATTTAGAAGCTATTATTCAAAAAAAAGCAACAGAAAGTAATGCAGTAAGTCATGTAATCTAGCCTGGTACCTTTTTAAAAAGCTCTTCTGAAAAATGCAGTCAAAGGCCATCTAATATTTTTATCTGTTTCTTCTTTATATACATGTTTACAAACATTTCTGGTAGAGCCTTTTTAAGAAGGAAACTATTACTTTCGCAAAAAAATGTCAAATACACCAACACACAGTTATTAAATGGTGTTACTTGGAATTAAACCACTTTAATCAAAAAACTCAACTAAAATTAGTGCTTCTCATTGACATTTCCTTTTTGCATTTTACAGTCTGGTGGCTTTCTAGGCAGCAGAGGACGGGGTCTAAAGTGCCCAGGAACAGCACGATGTCAGTCCGCTCATGTTTCCCCACGGCAAGCAACAGCAAGAAAGACTAGATACTACTGCTGGGGCCAGCCATATGTAACTATCAGTAGAAATCTATACCTCTCCCTAGTATCACATGAATAAAGCATTAACTGCCTAACCAGGTAGGATTTAGCTTCAAAAATACAGGCTAGATCTCAAACAGCACTCTAATCAGTTTTGTTATATGGTACACAAAGTAATGCAACACTAGGTCTCTTCTAATATTCTAAAAATATTTGCGTAGCGCTTCTAGCTACGACTATCTCCTGTTAGCACTTTTGCATTGGGAAAAGCTAGGATAGAACAGTCACCTAAATAAAACCTAAATAAAAATAACCTAAATAAAAATATTTTTTCAGATAGATTTGGGTGTTTAGTACTCTGACAAATAGACAATGTTGTACAAGAAAGCAAAGTGCAGACAACTACGTTTCAGTCGAAACATGTAGACTAGACCCATGATGCACCTAATATGTGAACATAAGAATGGCTAAATGGAATCCGTGGCTAAATGGGTTCAGTAGAGCTAATGGCAGCCTAAACCAGGAAAATCTACATTTGTCTGTCTTAAATCCTTACACATTTCCCCGTCACAGCCATCACATTAGTCCAGTGTCCCCAGTGCCCTAAGCTCCCGCATGCACCAAATCCCCATTTTTGATGGCACCACAGTGCTCCCCATTTCCACCAATATCCTCTCCCACCTCTGCAAGGGTGAGCTTCAGAAGACAGCAGCTGTCCTGAAGCAACACACGTGCTTGCTGCCCCACGACAAGCTTCATATTTACCGAGCATCCAGCCATTGCCATACAAAGTGAGCAAAGGCCAGATGTCACCCATGTGCCCACTTGTGGACCCATCTGTTTCTGTCTGCTTCACAGCCACCCCTCTGTTTTTCACAAAGTCAGCATAAAATTAACATCTTTGGGATCTCCACTGCTCTGCCAGATTTGATTAAATGAGCAGTTTGCAGAAAAAAGGTAATCAACAAAGTGGACAACTTCATTGGTAGGTCGATCTGAAAACTCTAGGACACAATAAACAATGATGGAGATGACTCACGCATATGGAACTTGGCCTGATTAAATTAAGTTAATTTAAGCCAAACACACACATCTATTCAAAAAGAGGGACTAGGCAATAGTAGAGTACTTAGGAAAGCAGCAGCCTAGAAAGGAATACAAACAATACTGGTTTCACACAGGTCTGTAGCTTAGAAGGACGACATGATCTTTGAAGCTATGAAGAAATGTAAAGAGAGAGTAGGTAGGTGGTGTTATGGTATTAGCAAGATTATTACTGACATATGCGCATGAGAAGTGTCTACACATCCTTTAGGCTGCTGCTGAAAACTGTAACATTTTAGAGAAGTGCTAGAAAAAATACTTCAGGCCTGTAAAAGCAATTGAGTTGGTTTATTTCTGTGAGGAAGTTAAGAGGTGACTCGAACAAGGATTACATGTAAACTAGAGAAGGAAGGGCTTCTAACAGTAAACAGGTCTTAAGCAGAAAACGTGACAACGAAAGCAAAGGATTAGAAAGTGAAGCTAGACCAATGAGGTGAGAGTAACTGCATTTTGGACAGTCTTTAAGAATAAAAGTATGATTTTAAAAAACAGGAAAGGCTATTTGAGGGGAGAGTAGGGGGGAGAAAAGTGGGTGAAGGGGTTTTGTTAGCATTAAAATGAACAGAAGACACTTGTGATGATCATGGTTAATCCCACAAATACTGAAATGTAGAGAAATACTTTTGATGTGCTTAAGTAATTCAGATATTGTAAGGCCTAAATTAATGTCACTTGAGACATGATAATAAACCTGATTCACAATGTTGTGATCTCTAAAAAAAAGCCTTTTTTAAAACCAATCTCTACCTCACGCTTTCTTCTCCTTCTAAGAACTTGGTATTGGTTTATGAAACCACCTGATTTTCATCTGGAATCTGAAATCGCACACGGAGTTTGAGTTTGTGTTTTGGATCATTTGGCGTTTAATGCCGTGTGCCATTTTCCACTTCTTGGTTCGCTGAAGTGAGGTTACTGGGCATTGAGCTACCTGCCCCTCTGAAACTAATCTGCTGTTTTCTGTTTTCACAGTTCACGGGGCCCCTTGAGTCACCACTTATATTTGCCTAAGTTATGGCTCCTCATTACGAGCAGTGATTCATAATTCTCCACCTGCTCACCAGGGTTTTACGTAATGCTTGGGCAGACTGTGATTTAAAGGGGTTTAGCACTGCAAGGTAAGTCACGTGGTGCACTTCCAAGAATGATATGGGGTTGGGGAGATCATCTAGTCCAAGCCTCTGCCAAAGCAGGTCCACCCAGAGCAGATCCCACAGGAACGTGTCCAGGCGGGGTTTGAATGTCTCAGAAGGAGACTCCACCACCTCCCTGGGCAGCCTCTGCCAGGGCTCTGCCACCCTCACAGGAAAGAAGTTCCTCCTCATGTTTAGGTGGAACTTCTTATATTCAAGTTTGTGCCCATTTCCCCTTGTGCTGTCCCTGGGCACCACTGAAAAAAGACCGGCCCCGTCCTCCTGACACCCTCCCTTGAAGTATTTATAAGCATTGATCAGATCCCCCCTCAGCCTTCTCTTCTCCAGACTAAAAAGACTCAAGTCTCTCAGCCTTTCTTCATAAGAGAGATGCTCCAGGCCCGTCATCATTGCTTCACCTCTTTTAGCACCAGGTTTCTGACCATGGCCAGGGACAGCAAAACCCAGCTTGAAAGAAGCAGCAGTTTCCTGACAGAATACTCAGCTTCAAAACCAATGGCTTACCTCAGATTCAGACATGAAAAGTAATGTGCCAACAAGCTACAGAGCAGCTTGAACAAGCAAAACTCATCTTATTTGAGATTCAGCATGCTACACATTTATAAAAACTAGATGATTTACGAAGGTTCCTTCCAATCCCTACGACTCTGTGAAAACAGGACTCACCCAGGACAGGCCAACAATGTAGGGCAACACCCAAGCGCATCCTGTTACAACCAGTAAGTAACCATTAATGCAGACTAGAAGAAAAGCCAAAAATCACAAAAGCTATCTCCAAATCAATTAAAAGAATCCATGGAAAATTCACAAAGCATTAGACACTCTGACAAAATTTGTACATGAATCCCCTTAAGGGAAGCAAGCCATCACCATGGGCATTGCAAATTCTGACAAATAAGATGCTACTGAGAACAGAAACAAAAATCAGTTTGCTTCAGATGCAGGTTTATCTATCACTACAAATATATTTTTTTCTTCCTCCAAGGATATTATCAATCTAAATTGCTCTTGATCACACACAGAAACAAGAGCTGCATATTCTTTGAGAAAGAGCAACACCCACTCCTTGTAATGTACTCTGAACATATGTGAAAATGACACACGCTCCCCAAAGAAGGCATGATGTAACAAAGGTTGGGAATGAGCCAATGCTGCAGACTCCAGGTCCTTTTAGGGTTGCTTTCTGTTTGCATCCAAAGCAAGCACTGACAGAAGGAACTAGTGGTACGAATGTATACGTTACACTAAGGAGCCAGTCTGAGGCAAACTACTTGTTTCTTTATGTGAGATCTCTTAGACTCACTTGGAGCAATCGGTCAAGTTATTCTGATGGAGAAAGGGAGCAAAGCAAACAATACAGAATGGGAAACCACAGTCAGGGCAGTGCAGAATAACACCTTGAGGGTAATGCTGAACCAGCAGCATCCCAACAGAGAACAGTACCACAGCTGATCCACTCAAGGAAGTCTCCCACCCTTTTTGGGCTACCCAGAAACCCAAATATTTGGCTGAGCATTTCACTTGTTCTTATGTAAGCACACGCATGCTTTGAAGGGACAAATGCAACCTTTATTAGGAAACAATCTTCTCCTGCACCTAGTTCGGTTTGGGTTCCCATAATAGTATGTTCTTCTGCTGTCATTAGGGACAGCCCTTTGCCACTAAGGACTCCTCATTCATAGGCTAAGATTGAGAAGAAACGGTGGCTTTCTCATCTGTATGATGATGGTGGGCTGGCCACTGGACCGGTTCTAGAGATAAGAAACCGAAATTTCCTAGTCCATTAGATGGGCATTTCTTGCAAGAACTGCTTTCACTTTAAAGAGAGAATAATAGTGGAATTTCTGAATCATCACAAAATCATCCCAGAAAAGGAGGGAGAGAGAGAGGGAGGGAGGCAAAGAAACAGAAAGAAAAAGACACTCAGGATCCATAAATCTATTGGAAGTTCCTGAATATAAAAGCTGGGGAATGAGTGGCATTTGTACTGATGTGTTAAAAAAACCCTGTATTTAGTCCAGGCATCTAATGAAACTGCAGGTTGTAACTTCTGTTTACTTTCTGTCACCAGGCAGAATCTGCTGTATCTCAAGTTGAAAAGTTCATAAACTAAACATTATTTTAAAAGTTCAAGAACTACACACACATCATTATATAATGCAAGTACTTAGTTTCCAGAATACACTGAAAGTTTGCCTCTTGACAGTCCTAAAAAGGCAGAAATATTTTTAAAAGCATCGATTGAGCATTTTGTATCACTACTAACAATAGCATTCTTTAGTTCTTTATGAGTGGCTCTTTACTTTTATTTCTCTCACACCAAAGTACTAATGGAAATCACTTCTAAACTTATTTATACCCAGTTCAAAGTATTAAGAAATTTCCTAAGTAAACATATTTTCCAATGAACTTTTTTTTAGCTAAATTAAATGTTCACTGGAGTGTTTAAAGAAACATTAGGATGTACTTTAAATGAATTTTAAAAACAATAAAAAGAGCTTCTGAATATAAGCAAAGAACTCTTGTACAGGTGCCAAGATTTTTGCAGCTTTATGAACACGATTAATAGTTTCATTTTGAAAAGGGCCATGTACACATACAACCCCGTAACGAATGAGGTCCTGCACACGCAGTCAGCAACAGCAGAAAGAACTCAGGAAACATTACAGAACTAAACAGCAAGAACTGTTCCCAGCTATTAGACAAAAAAAAAACAAAAACAAAAACAAAAACAAAAAAAAAAACCAAAACAGGGAGGGCTATGCCAAAGAGTGCTTTCATGGAGCTGTATTTCTATGTTCTGAAACTGTATGTTCGGCTGTGTCAGAGCAAAGTAATAAACCATGCCAAGATTAAATTGCAAAGTTTTGAATATAGCTCCTGTCCTTTCCTGACTTGCTTTCTTGAAGGTGCGCATCGGGGCCAATTTCCCATCAATTCAGCTTTACAAACCAGCCTGAAGAATGTAGGACACATGTAATGGGATCGCGACTGCTCATTAATCAAGCACGCTTACATTCAGCAACGCTAAGTGCAAACATGTGGCAGCATGTGGTATATGTCATACCAAAACCAGAGCTCTAACTATGGCACATGTGCTTCTGTGGATTACCGCGGGAGAAATTTGGTGAAATCTGCAAAATTGTACAAAACGTAAGGTGGGGTGATCAACTGATGTCAGCAACCACAAAACTTGATAATGACCAAGTATAGTCACATTTCATTACTAATGCTTTATAGAAATAGAACCTGGATAAAAAGATGTAAAAGATGCACTGTTCAAGTGGAACTTAAGGAATACCCTCCCACTTTAACCTTAAAGATGGACTAATACTTATTACTTAATAAATAATCAAGATATTTGACAAGTTGGAAAATGAAAGATTAGAGGCTAAGATTTAAAGTGAAGTTGGCTCATACTGAGAAATCATTCTTGGAAGTAGAAAGGCAAGCTCTGTTTCAGCAGCATTTATTCTTCAAAATTTTAGTACCTGAGCTTTTGCACGTCACATTAAGAGGGACTCCCATCCCACCCTGACCCTTCTGCTCTCTAAAGTTCAGACAAGAAAAAAAAAACCTCTCAACATCAGAAGATTTTTTTTTTTGACAGAGAGTCAAGGCACTCTGTAAAAAGTATTCCCAGGTTCCTGAATTGTTATAATGTCAGACACTTGTTAATTTTCTTGTTGTATTATTAAGTGTTCTTTCATCCAGAAACAACAGTCATCTTTTCATTCTGACAAGGAATTCTTCCCAACATTTCTTGATTAAGAGTTTTGCAAAAGAATGACACTGTAGATAAAAGCAGTCAATCCATCAGTGCAGACTTTTTGCACGAATATGCTATTTTTAACAAAAGTTTCTTTGGGACAGACTTTTCAAGTTCAGGATAGGACTTCTGGTGAAAATTTCAATTTATAAAAGCTCAAGACACTTATCACAGAACAAGTATTCAAGGAACAGAAAGGTGCTGGATGTAGATAGGCAGGTTGAAATCCAATTTCTGGTAGATTTGGACTATTGACTTGGAGGAAAAGATACGGACCTGCTAGGGGTAGGACACTCACATGGAGCACAGAAGATGTTTCACCTGCCTGCTGCAGTGAGTGCTGAACAGTTCACACAAATGGGAAATCTCTTCAGAGAAACATTAAGAGGAGAAAATTTCTGGGCAAGAACACAGTCCAATGTTTAGGACACGTCTGCTGCCTGCAGTGCAGAAAAGCAAGGACTCGCGCTGCAGCGAAGGATCAGGTCACCAAGACCGTTCATCAGACTGTCTCATTTTCCCCTTATTAGGAACAACACTGAAAGAGATTTTAAGTTTGTTCCAGTGGAGAAAGGTTATTTTACATCTGTTCTCCTTGAAGGCCCCAACATACATGTATCTACTTGAGCTGTGTGACGGCACCGTCAATTGCAATTTCCTGCAGAGAAACACAGTACCACAAAGAAACCAAAGGCTACTGCCGATAGAAACAATCATATTTTTAGCCTCACTCTGAACACAGGCCAGTAATTTCAAATTGTGCACAAACGTCCACCTCATATTAGGCCAGCTTCAATTCATCCACTACGGACAGTGCCCAGCATTATACCTAGAAGATAGCCATGTAGGTCAGCTTGCAATAGACACCCTCATTCCACTCAATCCCCTCGAAGAGGACAGGAACATACAGAAACGTCTTCTGCCTCCTTAAAGCAAAAAGGTTTGTGTGGGCTGCACCAAACAGCCCTGCACCACAGGCCTCCGGGGGCTCCACAGGCCCCATCTCACAGCAATAACAGGCTGAATCCATAAAACCCAAACAAGCCTTCTCAAGTACAACTGAGAAAACTGTAAGTTTATAATTCCCGAAACAAATACATTACTGTAACCATAAAACCACTGCAAACCTTTAACCTATCGCATCCCTTTGCTGTACCTGCCCAGTCTCAGGTTCAGTGTCCTGCGTTGCTTCAGCAGGAACAGATTCCTGCAAATCCTCGGGCTTAAGGTCTTGAATTTCTTCCACAGGAACCGTTTCCAGCTCATCCCTGGATCTAAGGCTTAGAGCGTCCTCTGCAAAGTCTGAAATATTGGATTCCTGCAGACTGTCAGGCACTGGGCCCTGTGTCTCGTCTCCAAGAGCCGGGTCCATCGCCCACCATGGTGTGGAGAAAGGAGGAGCGTTCCTCGGCACCGCAACCCGGGAACGATAGCATCAGCTCCGGCAGGGACGGGTTACAGACACCCGAACCCTGTCCCCAGCAAGTAAATAAAACAAGAAACACATCGGTTTCAAAATAGTTGTATTTTAAAATACCTACTCTAAGCAATCTTTTGCTCCACTCATGAGCTGTATCTATTAAAGATTAGATTTGGTTTTACTTGAAAGAATTATTTTAAAAGTGATTTATGGGTAAAAAATAGCACAGTGGGTCCTATGAGGAGAGAACTCTCTAGGCACTGTGGTGTCAAGACATCTAAACTGATGCAAATGATTCAGGATTACTGAGCTTCAGCTCACCGATACCCTGGTGCTCCAAGAAGTTTTTTTTAAAGCTTCCAGTACCCCCAAAGTAGCCCCAAAATGGGGACAGGCACAGAACTGGGAACAAGCTTCTTCCAATGTGAAGGCATCCACAAGAGCACAGAGAGGGAAGGAAACTACATCTCAGACTAAATAGAAGGAAGAAATTCTTTACAATGAGGCTGATGAAACACTGGAACAGGTTGCCCAGAGAAGTGGTAGATGCCCCATTCCCGGAAACATTCAAGGTCAGGTTGGACAGGGCTCTGAGCAACCTGATCTAGTTGAAGATGTCCCTGCTCATTGCAGGGGCTTGGACTAGATGACCTTTAAAGGACCCTTCCAACCCAAACTAGTCTATGATTCTATGAAACGCTTTGTACCAAACTGTCCAATGTGATGGGACCCACAACAGTCAGGGTCTCTCAGGCTCAAACACAAAATGCTATAGCATCTAATTTGCTAATTAGATTTATCTAGTTTAAGTAGAACATGATGCAAGCTTCCCCTAAGGGGATTACCTATGGAAAGTATGAGACCAAATATGTAATATTAGAAAATACGAAAGAAAAGGGCAAACAAAAGGCAAACAGCAAAACCTGACTGCATCTTCAATCAATTTGATGTATTTAATTAGCATTTTTCTGAACTACCTGAATCTCAATAAAAACAGCTATTGTTTGACTCTCTACAAACAAAAAAGTCTTTTTGACACATCTCTTAAGCTAAAAGCGTATGTATAAAAAACGTGACACAAATGAGCTGTCATTATAAAAGTATTATGTCAACGTAATAGAGCCAGTACTATCAGTTATTAGTAATATTGCTAATACTGCTCAAATATTTCCTGTAGGATTAATCAGAATAGGAAGTATCTAGTAGCTTATTAAACAATGTAAAACATGTAAACTAACAGATAGCGAAACAAAAATTGTAATTTTTTTTTTTTTTATTGCTTAACATGCAAATGAAACAACAAGATAACACTGGTTAAATTTTAGTCAGTCCATGATTATTTCTTCAGGACAACATGCACATCTCTAATTGTTTCCCCAAGTTGTCCAGACAGTTATTGCAGAATGTTATCAGAAATATGAAAAAAAGTAGGATAATTCTTTTCTTATTTTTACCTGCAAGAACCAAGAAAAAATGCCACCTGGTCTCATAAAGAGTAATGGCATCAAAACATACTTTAGGTGATTCCTCCCATACCTAGAAACAGAAATTGATTACCTTAACTATTGACATTATCAAGAAAACTTGAAGCTCCTTGTCCATTTTTTATTTTATTCCAGTTCATATCCAGTTTTGCTTACTGTTGGAAACAGCCACATACAATTTAGAAAACAAAACACAGATTTCTGCATAATATATTAGATATAATACATCTTGATCTCAGCAGAGAACATTTTATTTTCTTACAGAGCTTGGTTTCCTTTATCCTCAAGTGAAAACAAACCATAAATTAAAAGCATCGCGATTAGAGTCACTCTGTGTATCTAAAACCTCCCCAAAAGAAAGAATAAAAATTAAATATGTTTAACAATCACCTTTACAGAGTAGCAATTGCCTTTAGTAGTCTACCATGACAGCCAGAAGAACTTAGATAGTAACAGAAAGTTCATATTATCCCACAGGCTGAATACAACAGAAGAACTAGCATAAGTTTTGCATAAGAAAAAAATACATTTCTCCAAAATTAAAGATATGCTAAGTTTATTTATAGGGCACAAAACACTCAATACCATTAATTTGATCAATTTTCTGTGAATAGCTGCATGTTGTCAACAAAAGAAAGAGATGAATAACACAATGAGGTATGGCAGCAGCAAGGGAAGACCTGGAACACTGCAACCTTAGGGCACCGTGTAAAGTGTCATGTAGAACTGCTGGAGAGCACTGCTAGATAAAACAGACATTTTCTTACTACTTTTAAATAAATATTCATTAATAAGAAATAATTTTTAATTCATAAAATTTCTTCAGTTTTTCCTCCTCAGGCTTTCTTCAGTGAATGGCACATGCTTCTTGCACTACTGTTGTTAACATAGTATCTAGATCTAAAGTCAGAGTATAAAAATCCAGTATCAATGGCCTAAAACATTATAAAATTAAATAGACCGCAAAAAGAAAGATTAACAGTAGAAAGTAAGAGTTGGCAAAGCCCTGCCCCTGTCGTTAATGGGACAGGTGCTCACAGCCCACGCAGAACCGCGACGCCGGTCATTGCACGGCATCACCTGCCTCTGCTTCGAGGGGGTAAGAGCCTTTCTTCTGAGCTCCAGCAACGCTCACTTGTGGCTATTAAACCTGCATTTCAGCAAGATCAGGGAAATTCACGCTCATGAATCCAAAAAGCTAGCAGCCTTTCCAATACTGTCCTATAACTTTTGTACCAGGGCACTATATTCAGAATCTCTGATATAAATAATTCAAACATATGCAGAAATAAGATATAAAGTCATTTGTAATGGCAGGGAGTTGTATCTTCAAGGCATTTTTTTTTTTTTTCCTCCTCAAAATAATCCATTACTAACAGCCCAGATGACAGCTCCAAGAGGGGAAAACAGCTGTAACAAATTGTGCCTCCTTCATGCTTAAATTTCTGGGCAGATAAGGATATTCAATACTGAATGCTCCTCTCAACTGTTCAAGGACCACGTATTTTCCCCCTCCCACCCTGCTCATTTCACACAATTAACGGGGGCACACACAGAAGAGCCCCCCAGCTCCCCACTCACTCAGCAGACACTGCAGCCTGACACACACTCGCGGCGTGTCCCTGCCCCGAGAGAGAGGGGCTGGGAACAAAACACCCTCCTTGGCTTCTCAAGCTGAAGAAAACAACGTGTGGCACACATTTTCTTTGGTTGGACACCCATCCAACAACTCGCTCTTCACAGCGTTGGCCCCAGGCTCGTAGGACACCAAAGAAATGGCAGGGAAGGCCACGTTTCCCCCATGTTTGCAGCTCCCATCCCAAATTAACCTTCACTTTGCCCCTTCATGTCACGGCTCAAGGAGAAGGCTCTCTCCTGAGGAAAGAAGGGCTGAAGTGGGACACAGGGAGGCACTTAGAGGTCCCGCTCCTGGCACGCACCCTGTCCTCGCTCCCTGCCTACTCATGGCTGCTGCTTCCCACCACCATCCCATGGGCTGGCCCAGGGGTTGCCCTCCTGGCTGTGGAAATTCACCCCAGAGCCAGCACATCGGGAAACCCAGCACTTCTCCCAGCACCTCACCACATTTTAATCCTGTTCCAACTCCCTTTCATTTCTCTCGTCGTATTCTTTGCTCCCAAACATGTGGCCTATTGCCTCAACCGAAGCTGCTTCAAAGGATATTTAATTCCCATTTTAATCATCTGGGCAACAATATATTGCTTTTTAGAACATGCAAGATACTCGGAACAAAAGGTGTTATGTAGGTCCAGCCTGAAAGACTTTTCATATCTGAAGAAATACAAAGACAAATCACAATAGTAGAGATATGAAGATATAACCACACAGATTGCATGTTAAAAAAAAAAAAGGAAATAAAGGGTGCGAGAAGATGTACTTTCAAAAAAAAATTAAAAAAAAAAAAAACTATTCTAATTCATATAAATATTTTAGAGAACAGTGAAAGCATGTATCCAACACATTCTGGAAAGATTATGTACTCTATTTCACTGTCTGTAGCACACAGGGGATATTACTAACCAAGGTTAAAGAAATATCTATGGAAATTTAAAAACAATGAAGCTTGAATAAAAACTGCTCTTTCAAACATACATTACAAACAGACTTACAGTTGTTTATTCTTACAAGGTTTATAGTAAGGTATAGAAAGGCACACTTTTTTGTCTTTTACTGTAAAGCTGCTAATATTTGGGACATATCTTTCTGATGAAATTTTCCTGTTTTACTCAGGAGAACTTTTACTAGAATTTATCCACAGACCAATGCTATGTCTCAAGCTGTGAGAAACAATAAAGGTTTGGATAGAATAAACAAAAAGATAAAAAGGTGACTATTAATCTTAGCCTAGAAGTTAAGAATTCCTGGCAGACAATGAAGACAGGCTGCAGAGGAAATATCCAAGGTGGTCCTCCGGATTTCAGGTATCTTAAATTCCATTAATTACAGGTAATCATGTCCATAGAGTTTACCTGTTGCCCACTTGCTCATTTATATTTCTGTATCTGGAACCATGCCGTGATTGTGTGTAGACTGGATTGTGTGTAGGCATGCTCTCCAACCTAAACTGGAGGTCAAAATCTGAAGCTACAGGAAGTTAAAGACATATTTCTTAAACTGGAGTTTCTGTGCCTAGTCTTGTACTTGCAATAAACAGAGAGTCCCTGGAATGCAGACAATATTGAACACAGAAGATGTCGCTTACATGAGCCAAAAAAAAATTAAAAAATTAAAAAAATAAAATCACTTTGACTCAGGGAGCATTGCCCTCCAGCAACTGTGGGGCAAATTCACCCATCAGGTGCTCACCAGTCTGCCCAGAACTTTAATGACAAGAGAACTATTTTTCTGTCCTCCAGAGAAAAAGAAAATAAAACATGTATACTCACACACTATGGATAACTTAAAAATTAAGTGAAGCTCTTTGCTTCAGCTTACACATACACCTCACCATGCTATCCTCTTACGGCGTAAAAAAAAAAAAAAAAAAAAAAAAAGAAAAAGCTTTATGATGGAGGAAAAACTTACAACCTTTCACATAGAGTCAAAATAGTCTGAAAAGGACCATGAAGGAGAAACCATTTACAATTGGGGAAATTGGCTTAAATTGAAACCTGCCCATACATTTTACCACAGTCCGAATCCTCATCCTTGGTATGTCATCATAACAACCTGACCACCTCCAAAGTTTCACTCCCAGAAGATATACAAATGCTGCAAATTCTCACACTCACCATGAAGGATGCTACAGCAACCACCAAGCTTTTGCTCGAGATGGAGAGACTTCAAGTTCAGGTGGAGGTAGGGTGCCCAAACCAGGAAAATGGGCTGCTCCTAAGCCTGGGCTAGTATTATGTCTTTGAAGGGAGAGGTTTGAAGCCTGACTACAGTGAAGTCTTTTCCAGTGGACTCTCCACTGGTTTTGTTTCCTACCTTTTATCTCTCATTTCTGCATTAGGCACATTCCATAACAATTAATACTGGAAATGCCTGCTTGCCAAGGCACACATTACCTTCAGCTTCTCCTCGCTTTCACAATCACTGCACAAAGCAATTTTGAAAGTACTGCACAAATAGATTGTATGGACCCTTCATTAGCTCTTTTTGGGTTGGGTTTTTCTGGAGGGGGAAGGAAGCAGGGAAGACATGAGACATTATATTCCAAGACAAAGTAGAAATAAATAGCGAAACAAGAAGATAATCAATCTAGTCCTCAGAAATTAAGAAGTAGATCACTAGCTATGCTCTGCATTAAAATTCTTGTCTAAATGAGACTCATAAAACTACAGGGGAGCAGAGCTGTATGAGACTTCCCATTTGTTTCATTATTCTGTATCACTTTATGGACCACCATTACATAAAATAAGAGCTATAAAATAGTTTTCAAACCAATCTCTTGCTGAATCAGGTGGCTGTCACCAATTGCCAAGCTTTAGATTGAAAAAGAAAGAAAAATTTCACTTCTCAGAAAAGGAGTAAGGTTGATATTAACGACAACGAATGGTATGACTAACAGAATTATACTGCAGCCTTTTAAAACTCTTGATCCAGGACTCCCTGAGGTCTGAGTTCCCAGACATCACTTTTTGGATTCTGTAAAGGAGTCCTTGTATTGTATTTTCATTTGCTAGAAAATTACGCCTAGGATTGTTACATGCAGGCCATGGTATTATCAATAAAGTAAAGCTCACCGTGCACCAGCTGAACAATAGGCTTTTTCACTATAATGTTTCTTGGGAATTACAGTATTAGATTAATGAGATGTGCAAATGTTTTATCAACTCAGTCTCCAGAGCAATGAGTCACTCCTAAATGCAGAACAGCAATAAAATTAAAAACAGCTTATGTGCTGCTGTATTCTACACCCCATAGGTATAGACCATATGATTTCAATAGAGTAGAACAGATGAAAAAAGGTTTCATAGAAATAAGAAAACTGTATAGTCGCAGAAAACACTGTAGCAATGTGTGCTAAATCTGTGCTAAATAGCTAAAAAGAGTGCTTATAATGTTAAACAGCTGCAGAAACATCAGCCAAGAAGAAAGTCTGATCATCAGATACAGGTATGAGCAAAAGAGAATATTCACAGCAACCAACCACAGGCAGCTTACAGGAGAAGGCTGGTTCGCCACTGTACTTAGTGGGACTACAATTACCCCCTTCTGGAGAGTAATTCAGAGCAGAAGACTAATTCAGGTAATGCAAACGAACTTCTGGAAGAGCTGGTCTGTCTCCATAACCATCAAGCACACACAGAAATGCTGCTACCTCGGGTGAGAGCTCAAGTGGCACTTTCTGCCTTGGCTGATGCCAACAACATCCACTGAAGGCATACAAAATGTGCTAAGCAACAGTGAGGGTTGACTTTGTACCAGGTTCTCCCTTTTATCCTACAAAAGCAAGACAAAAGCAAGGAAAAAAAGTACTCTAAAATAGAATAGTACAAATTGTACCCTATCTCCTCCTGAAAACACAGACAAGTTTGCAAAGTGTTTAGTAATTAATAGATACTCTCTTAGATGGTACGGATGTACCATGTAAGGAAGAAGCAACGTTTATCCAAATGCTTCAGTCACCCTCATTTATGGTGCCTATGGAGACCTAACAAACAACAGACTGCTAGCAATCAGATAAATCAGTTCTGTTCAGAAATCCCTAGTATACTCTGTACAACAAACAGGCTGTATAAAATGTTCGTAGTCAGTGGGAAAAATTTCTCCTCATTCACCCTGATATTCTGGGGTTTCTGCCTGTGAAGGCTGGGAATTATTCCCTGCATTGATATATTAACTTCATTTCCATTTCTAGACCTACCTCATACTGAGCATCTGCTTACCTCACAATTTCCAATGTGTTTTTTTGTGAAAACACTTTTTCAAAACAGGATTTGATCTCTCCTAGTACCTGGGGACACCCATGCCAATGAGCCCGTGTGAGGAACGTCCTGCAGCCACAGGGAGAGAATCATAGAA
>JAHREE010000163.1:1724843-1740979 GCA_033628505.1 Tringa tobata | reverse complement strand
CAGCATAAGATTGTTAGTGCTGGGCATTAAGACCAAAGCTAATAATCTCTGTCCACTCCACACCAGCTCTTTGAGGCTCAGCCTGCAAACCCACTGCCTCACTGGCCAGCTGCATGTATGAGCTGAATATGTAAGCTCTTCCCCTAATGAAAAAAAAATTTAAAAAAAAAAAATAATCAAAGCTAAGCTCTGTATCTGAAAAAGGAAAAGGCCATTAAAAGAAGAGAGGAATACAATTCTGACATGGCTCGGTTCTCTGGTGAGCTCAAGATTAAGAGGCATGTTTATGAGCAAAACTAAGTCAATATTTTCAAATCATTTTTTAGTGCAAATCTGAGTTTTGCCATTCATAAAATTCAATAGGTAATTACACAGCTAGGAAAGTGTCCTCAGAGGAAAGCAGAATAATGAATTCCCTACATAATTATTTATAGCTGTGTTTTTGAGTGAACACAGTGTAACAGGCATCAAGCCAATATTTAAAGGCAAAAAAACAGATTTGTAAAACCTTAAATATTTCAGTAAGCAAGTCCATAGTCTGCAGTCTATTTCACAATCTAAT
Source organism: Tringa tobata (assembly GCA_033628505.1). Classification (NCBI taxonomy): domain Eukaryota; kingdom Metazoa; phylum Chordata; class Aves; order Charadriiformes; family Scolopacidae; genus Tringa; species Tringa tobata. The sequence continues at coordinate 1,740,417 of JAHREE010000163.1, read as the reverse complement.
CTGCCTTTGCAATATGTAAAAATCCCAACAACTTCGACTGCCTCTGCGATTAATCATTAGGATTTAAAATAAAACCTCGACAAAGACAGGTCCAGAAGTGCAACCACAAAATATGTAATGCTATCAGAACATGCAATTTGCTGAAAATAATGTTGCTGGGAAGTGCTGTAGTGTTGTCTGCAAAATATTTTGTCTGATCTGTGTTTTGAAAAAACCCTCGGGAACAAAATCATTACCACGCATCAGTCAAAATGGCAGCAAGCAGAGATCAGATCCAATTGAGGCTTTCATAGCTAACCCTAAGAACAAGCTGCTTATCACTCCAAAGCTCAAAAAAAGATGATGAAAACTATATAACACAGTGTTCTTTAGCTCCCTAAAGACAACTGATTAAAGTCAGTTAGGACCTGATTGGTGTGCAGGGATGCTTCTGCTTTCCAAATACACTGCTTAATTGCCAGTAAGACTTCACAACACAGCAGAGCGAGGGGAAAAATTTCTTCCCTCTCCTGCTACTGAAAAGTGAAGCAGTAGCTGCAAGTGAAAGGCAGGCCAAGTTGTTGTTATTTTTTTTTAAGCTCCAATATCATCAATAATATTTTGGAGACAAACCTAAACAAACAATTTTTTGTAACCAACAAATAGAACGCAATCCAAAACATCCTCCTGAATTCTCATCAGTTTCACAGTGTCACAAGTAAAGAACAGAAATAAAAAGCTGTATCAATAGAGAAAATTCACGGTACAGAGGAGGTTTAACTGGATGGAAAAGAACATTTTTTAAATTTGTACTTTATATATATAGAAATACCCTTCCTTTGGTTTAATGCTTCTTTTCTGTACATTAGAAACAATACTGGATACATTGCTCTGCACTGTTTCAGCACTCTGAAAAACAGATTTAAAAGGAAAAGATGGTTGCACGCAGGGCCGGGCACACTGCGCTCTATCCTCCCCACACCACAGCAGGGATTCGCAAGCCATTTGAGTAAAATGTTGCTTTGTTCTCTCTCGTTCAAACAAAACTAAGTTGGCATTACTTTTAGCGGTGCAGCATTTGGTATGCCTTGCAGGAAACTTGCCAGGTACATATGGGAGCCAGAGGTGCAGATGTCCTTAAGGAAAGAGTAAAATGCAGACACAATAAAGCTCTGTCAAGGTAAGTAATAGCTACTGACTCCCTCCCTCCCGCAGCGGCTTTAACTCCAATGGAAAGGACTGAACCCTACACGCAGAAGACTAACTGGCTCTTGCACAATGTCTCCACCGCCTTCCACGTGCAGAACATTTCTTCAGGACTAGACATATTTGTCTTCTCTTACCCAGCACCACTATATTTCTCCGTTAGGAAACGTCCACTTCCCACCAACGCTTACGACAAGAACCCGCACGCCTCTCCCAGCCGAAGGACAGGCCAGCTAAACGTGACGCAAAAGCACCTCCCAAACATTCTTTCTTCTTTATGAGGAACGCAGGCAGACCTCAGCAATAAACCTTCAGGACAATCCCAGGATTCCTTCTGGAGAGCAGAAGGGAGTACTTTTAGAGACGCACATAAAATTTGCGGGACAAGTTTGAAGTAAATGTGGAAGGAGACAAGAAATGAGGGGGGAAAAAAAGTTAGTCAGACTGAAAAAAGGCAGCTACAGGCATCATAACCAACACAGAAACCAACAGGTTGTGTGTATCCCATGCCTAGATCAAAACCACTGCCAAAAAACCCAACAAACCCCTTTCCAAGCAAAAATTGACTTACCAGTTTTAAGATAGAACTAAAATAAGATATCGCAGAATCATATGGGGTTGGAAGGGACCTCTGGAGATCATCTAGACCATTTTTTTTACCTTTCAGTCATTTGTATTGTATCACTTCAGTAACTACTAAATTTGGATTTATTTCAGGGAAATATATAGATATCTTCTGTAAAGATCTACACTTGAGGCTGTCACACTCTATGCTCCCTTTACAGCCCTGGGAAAGATACAGACACTTTTAGACTGCAGCTCACCAGCCCTGTGCCTGTTTTGAAGATCTGATAGATCATACCCCACAGCCTATAGAGCACACCAGCTCTCCACTGACTACAGGAATCCACCCCAACATCTACATGTAGTTTGATAATCCACCTCCTTGTGTTACATCCTCTTTGCCCTGCTCCCCCTCATGACAGCAAGAAGACATACTCGAGACCAACTTCAGACTTCATTTAGGTAAACAAGAAAGGCAAAGAACTGTGCGCAGTCAGCGTAAAATAAACACTCATACTCTGCTAAAAATGTTCCAGGCTGAATTCAACATCTACAAGGAGCTTAGGAAAACAGCAACACAAATTTCCTTACAAAGATTCCTCAGAACTGGGAGATCCTGTTGCTGCTCCCAAACACTAAATGGATTGCTTTTTTTTACATATTTAAACAGGACAAAATATCATAAACAAGAAGCATACTGATCCAGGGTTTCCACCTTCATGTTGCTTACCGCCACTGAAAAACTCCCATGGTCAATTAGTATTTCACACCTATGTTCAATGAAATGTAATAAGGGTCTGACTTTATAAAATCCACAGTCTATCACATAATCACAGCAGGACAAAGCAGAAGAATTTTGCAAAGATGTGTACTTGTGTCAGTACTGATACAACCAATGCAACAACAGCGGAGCCATTAAATGTTTTGAGATGGAGGAACGTGCAAGACAAGCAGGTAGAGAAGGAGGTCTGGTGCCTGCTTATGGCAAAACCAAGAACTCTGCAATCAAACCTCCCAAATTGCAGAACCCCTCCAAAAAAGATGGCAAAGTCTGCATTTGCAAAACCACAACTTAAATCAGCAGGGCATGAAAAACTGTATTCCAGACCCTGCACAGGTGCAGTCACTGTCACTCTCTGGGCACCCTTCACGCTCTCCAGGTTGTTGTCAACGAGAAGCACATCAAAACACACCGTCCTTCCACAAAAGCACAGCTTCAGTAGCACCATTCTGCAGCCAAAGACCACACCGGGCTCAGGATATCCTTCTCTGCAATTTTTGTCACCTTTGTTGGCCAAATTGAACTGTTCTCCAAGCACCCACACAGGTCTGGGATCCACTTGGGTCTCCCCCTTCAAGAGAGACATGTAGGCACAGGTCATGGGAGCAAACAGCACTGCTCCATCCTCTGCTGGCTTTTCAGCATCAGCTTGATGGGGACAAATGCTACCAGCGATTTCCCCTCCAACCCATGCCACACTGGGATGTGGGAGGAAAGCATCTGAGTTAATACTGCCTCACAGAGCACTATTTTAAGCAGGTAAAACCCAAACTAGGGTTTTGATGCTTTCTCCCAAATATTGCCACTGTAGGCACTTCATCAGACTCCACCTCCTCCTCCAGCTTTAATCACCAGACAGCATTATAGTGAGAAAACAAATGCAAACTACTATACGTGGAAATGAATAAGAAATGAAAAAATATTTTTCGGCCAAGATCAAAACAATAGCAACCAAATATTTTTCATTGTGCCAGCAGTGACTTTATTTATTTCCCAGCTACAGTATCAGTCTTTGATTTGACAATTCACCCTCCCTAAAAATTACTTGAACATTAACATCAGCAAGTCCTCCAGTCTTTTAAAAGCTGAAAAGCACATACCTGACGTACGAAACTGTTAGAGGTAGTGTCAGAAGACGTACTCCCGTCTGATCCTTTAAATCGGTTTTTTCTTCTTGCCCCTTTACCGTAAGACTGTTAAAAAAAAAATAAAAATATTAGAGGAACAGCACTAGCTTGTGTCGCACAGAAAGCTTTCAGGGCAAGCAGCACCAATGTTTCCTAAGCTAGCAGGGATTCAGATGATCGGCTTCATCCCAATTAATAAGCACATATTCAGTAGGTAACTGATGTTAGTTATGTGTGCAAGTGCTCACCAACACAACTAGGCTTGGCCAATTGAGCCCTGAATTTTTGGGGCTTTTTTTTTTTTTTTTTTGATTCACATTCAGGTTTATAGAAGTATTTATAGACTTGTGTAGTTGTAGTATTATTCATGCAAGTCACAATGATTGAAAAGTACAGTTTGTTTTGCAGCTAGTTCAAATCAACTAGCTAGGAAAGGAGATCGCGGAGCGGGAGCAGTCTCCAGTAGGTCACAGCTATGAGCCAAATCAGCTGAGGGAACACTGAAGACCAAGATGTAACCAACAACTCGTTGACTCAGATATAATCTTACATCTGAGGAAGAATTCATCATTTTTTTTTTTTTTTAAAAAAAAGTTGAAGGAAAAGCAGTCTAACAATTAAAAAAAAGGACTAAACACCTAACTGGAAACGGGATAATGTACAACTAAAAACCAAGGCATCGTTTCTATCTATCTATCAGGAAATCAAAAAGACATCAGGGAAAGCAATAGTTCACTGAAGAAAAAATTATTAAACAGTGGTTTAGAAACACAGCAAATGGCTCAACCCCCCCCAAAAAAGCTATTTGTTCTGTGCGATGAATGTGGACCATCAATAAATATAATTTTAAAAATTTCACAAAACATGAAAGAGTTTAAAACTATGCCATTTGCAATGACTTATTTTTGTGATGACTGTAAATTGTGCCATGACACCACCTCAAACCCTCCCCAGGGCATCTCCCCCAGGTATAGCAAACCCTCGCAGATTTGTTCCACACAACTACATTAAGAGACAGCCCTTCCTATCTAGTCGCATTGCTTAAATTCATCTAAACTTACATCAAAATTATGTCTTGACTTTTTCAAACGTTATTTTTCTTGACGTTGATAAATGCAATTCTTTTTCCTCACTCATCCTGCTGCTGTAAAGGTCATTTTACTAATCCATCTCGCTGGATCACGTCTCCTGTCTTTAAATACCTCCCACAGTTCCCTGAAATAAACAGGGTCTTTGTCTTCACTTTCAAGGTCTGCCTTGGCCTATTCCCAATCTTAGCCCTCATTTTGCATTCAGCACTGAACTTTGGAGTTCCACAACAACTCAGACAAAAAAAAAAAAAAAACCCACAAAAAAAAACCAACAACACAACACAAAACCAAACACCAGCCTCCATCATCTACATGCTAAATTTTCAGAGAGTAATTTCACATCCTCCCCCATCCTACCTCACAATCCTTCTCCCAAGAATAAAAATTCCCTTACAGAAATATCATTGTTCTCCTTAAAATATACAAAAAAACCAATAAAAAGCATACCCAGCCCTCTTGATAAGAAAGTACTAGTGTGCCAGTATCTCAAAACATTACACTAATAGATTATATGATTTATCCATTATCATTTCTATTTCCTAGAATTCCAAATCCATGCATCCGCATCCCACTATCGTTTTTGGCCCTAAACTGCTGTCGATCCTGGGTTTGAGCACGATGAGAAAATTATGATGGGCTTACTGGAGAAGGTGGCTGTTCATAGAATCATTCAGGTTGGAAAAGACCCTTGGGATCATCGAGTCCAACCATCAACCCCACTCTACAAAGTTCTCCCCTAGACCATATTCCCCAACACCACATCTAAACGACTCTTAAACACATCCAGGGATGGTGACTCAACCACCTCCCTGGGCAGCCTATTCCAGTCTCTGACCACTCTTTCTGGGAAGAACTGTTTCCTAATGTCCAGTCTAAACCTACCCTGTTGGAGCTTGAAGCCATTCCCTCTTGTTCTATCGCTAATGACCTGTGAGAAGAGACCAGCACCAGCCTCTCTACAGTGTCCTTTCAAGTAGTTGTAGAGAGTGATGAGGTCTCCCCTCAGCCTCCTCTTCCTCAAACTAAACAGTCCCAGCTCCTTCAGCCTCTCTTCATATGACTTATTCTCCAGGCCCTTCACCAGTTTCGTTGCCCTCCTCTGCACTCGCTCCAGCACCTCCAGATCTCTCTTGTATTGAGGTGTTCAAAACTGGACACAACACTCAAGGTGTGGCCTAACATCTAAGAGTAATTGAGGAGGACAGCAGGTAACCGCTATTAACTTCAGATAATTTGTCAAATTGACAAATCCAGGTAACTTGCCACCATGAGATGCACAAGAACAATCTCGGGGTGTTTGTGGACTGCTAGTGTTGTCTCTGGGAAAGTTCAGACCACTGGTTGAAACCTAGTATTATACCAATCTTTTAGAAAGAACAACCCAAGTAACAATAGATCTCTCAGCCTGACACTGATTCTTAGCAAAAATAATTTAATATCTGTTATGTCACTGAACTAACAATGAGTTACAAGAACAGCAATTATTTTCCCCCAAAATACAGACTTACGGGAAAGATATTTTGCCAAATTCATATGACTTTTACAAAACTGTGAAAAAGCCACATAATAAATTTCTGAAAGGCACATGAACTGATACTACACACGTTGGTGAGGGCAGAACTGTATCAGCGTGCTACATATTATGGGGAAGAAAATATGACTTTCTGATGAGTCTAGAACTGTAACTGTCACAAAACGTAAAATGAAAACTGAATGAGAAATGACTTTATCTGGTTGTATTTATAAAATGGAACTTCGATAATAGAAGAACTTTTTGACAATAGAAAGGTCTGATAGACCTAGAAGAATAAAAAAATAGATCAGAACCACCGTTACCAGCAAATTATTCAAAACATTTTCCAGGTGCTGTTAGAATAAGCAGTTCTACAAGAGCCATCTTTTTCAACCTGTTATAATATAATATAATATTCCACCTTATATTATATTAAGGGACATAAAATGCATAAAAAGTTTCTTTGAAATCAGTAGTCTTCAAATAATACAACATCTTTAAATCAAATTTAACTCTTAAAAATAGTTCTTACTGAGGTAACTGACTGTAGTTCCCTGACAACATTCTGATGCTCTTTTGTCTAATTTTTGTGGAAGAATATGGAAATATACTGATAAAAAATAAAGAATTCAGAACATTCACACAGCAGCTCAAGACTATAAAGTATCTACATAAAGACCACACTATCTAGGCAATTTCATAAATAATGTACAGTATAGTATTTTGTAATCCCCAAGGATATACTAGAAAGAATATACACATAGTCTCTTTCACAGTCATAGTTTTGTATTTGTACCCAGTTTCTACAATTTTTATTTTATTTACAGAATCAGTGTTCAGTTTTGTAACACAAAAGAATACTACCAAGGCAGAAGAGGGACTGTATCTAGAGCGATGAGAATAAAACAAACAAGAGCAGAATAAAACCACATTACAAGCACAGATAAACCACACACTTCTCTACCTGCATAGCAACACCTAAAAGCATTAATTTTGGGCAATATCACACAGCAAATCCAGCTCAAACTGAAACTTCCCTTGATTTTTCATGGTTTGTTTTGGGATTTTTTTTTGTTGTTTTTTGTTTGGGGGTTTTTTTGGTGCATAGCAGCATGAGCATTTTTGTTCTAGTATTATACAAATGAAAATTATTCAGGAGCACAAGCTAAATACTAGCTTTAAACACAAAATATCCAGTTGGCATGATGGCAGGCCAAGGCCAGACAGAGTAGAAGTCAGTTCTAGAGCTGCTTCTGTGCATAGACCAACTCTGAATCAGAGGAAAGGAGGGCAATTTTGGCATGTGGGAAAAGTAGGATTTGTTGACTCTCCTCATTATTTTAAAGGATGCTAATCTGGGATTACATTTGTCTTCCAGGCCTTTCAGGTTTATTCCCACAGTCAGAAATGCCTGAAACTTTCTTCTAAAAATGAGAGAAGTCTTCCATAAGCAAAACAGATTCTTACATATTTTTAAAAAACGATTATATCTCTCTGTCATGTGAAGAATTATGAATACTCATCCTGTCATATTCATTATGTTTTGCTTCTTTGAGTGTATTTTTTCCTTAAAAGCTTAAATCAAGAACAAGACCTTTGTACAAAAAAAAAAATTAAAAAATAAAAACCTATCAGTTACTTTCAGTTCTGGAAAACAAAAAAGACATTTTTTTCACAATGATCTCAATATGTTACTGTGATTCTGTGATTTTCATATTAAAACTAGCTGCCTTATCCGTGTTCTGTGCAGCAGTTGGCTGCAATTAGGTAGCTAAAAATAAAGGGCTGAATCACAACGTGAGGACATTGGCCAGTAAAAGCAGCAACACGGGGCAGTCTTTCTCGACCTGGACAGTAGTTAGACCTAAGAGAACAACCACAAGGGATCAAAACTCTCTGTTACCATTGGGCACTGTATGCTGGGGTGCAATCTCAAAACCCAGTATAACCAGCTGCCTCTGGTGTACCTTCATTTGCCCCAGCTAATTTTAATAAAACCGACTCAAGCACTGTGAGCAAGCCTGTTTATATAAAAAGTTTGCTGACACGAATGTTCTCGCTGGATTTCAGCAGAACATCTAACACAAAGTTATGTATACATGTAAGTGTTTACAAGATCAAAACTGTAGCTTGGTTTATTAGTCAGATGTGTGAAGTTCTTTTAAAATCGGCTGAGTTGCCAGAGACGAGAAACACAACACACGCACTTGTGTTCTACAGCTTCTTAAAATACCTGGCAAACAATGTGAAACCTTAAAAAAAACCCAAAGAAAGCCCTAGCAAGGTAATCTCATAACAAATATTTCATCAACAAAGTCTTAATAAAGCAAAGAAAGACACTGCTTTCCAACTCTGATGTGAAAGTACACTGTGCAACTGTTATTCAGCCTATGAAATAAAATATGGGAATCAGATGAAGCATTAGAGGCATATGCAGCCATTTCCTGATAATTAACAGGATCATATACAATTACACGTTATTGCAAACAGATGAGATCAATGTCGCTCAGTAAAGCCCTTTAATTTTAATTAGGTTTTTCCTCAACACATGAAAAGCACGCACCCGTAAGATTTAATCCTCTGACACACGACAAGCAGAAGGGCTGGCTTATCCCTGTAGGCAAAATACTATCATCTGGAAGAGGGAATATATGACGTTTTAAATGATTAACTAACTACAACCAGGGAACTGATCTTCAGCAAAAGTCTTACAATGCCCTTCCCCAGTAGCCACTCCAATGGTACTGTACATCAAAGCAGAGAAAAGCAGTATACACAGGGTGAAGTCCGAACCTGTACTAATTATAATAGTTAAAGTAGCACCAGTCACTGAGACTGAAACCATAGTTAGTGGCAAACAAACTCTTAAAAACCATCCTACTGGTCTCATTTAAAGACTAAAGGAAAGGTGCAGAAGACTTAGGCACTGATGTGGAAGAAGGTCTCGAAACAGAAATCATGATGCAAGAAAGAAACTGGAGATAACAAAACCAGAAAATAAAAATTCAGAGCCAGAATGAGGCTTCACCATCTCATATAAACAAATGACTGATTACAAGGATCAAAAAAATACCAAAAAGTAAAGGACACGAGCGGCCCCCTGAAGGATTAGAGAATTGCAAGGAAAGTCAGAAATGAAGAAGAGTGCACTAAGGATTTTTCATTCCCATGCAAAGACTTTAAAGGGTATTTTAAAAAGCCCGTGTCCCAGGCAAAGAACAGCATGCCAGTACACTGCAGAACATGAACATCCAGCTCCATCCACTGCTTAGAAAAACAAGTAATTGCCACTTTAATCAATTCCTTACAACAAGGCAACAGAATGTTCCTGTTGGTCAGACCACCTGAGCCCACTCTGGTCAATGCCCAGGCTTGCCACCACTCAGAAACCATACCCTACTGGGTGGTGTTGCCTCCAGCACGGGCTGTGTAACTGTAAACCCACACACGGGCACTCAAACACAAACTAAGCACCTTTGGAAATAAGGGACCAGCTACAGAAAGAGATATGAGTATTTCTGATCTTTGCACCACACATCACACTAATCTGGTTAACTGAGGGGTGGTCAGCCTTCTGACAGCACAGCCAAGGGCTGGGAGACATATGTGGACCTTGATGACGAGCTTCCCAGCTCCATCCCATGATGGGAATGGGGGCTACAAAGATGATGAGGGGCCTGGAGCATCTCTCTTATGAGGAGAGGCTGAGGGACTTGGGTCTTTTTAGTCTAGAGAAGAGAAGACTGAGGGGGGATCTGATCAATGCTTATAAATACTTCAAGGGAGGGTGTCAGGATGATGGGGCCGGTCTTTTTTCAGTGGTGCCCAGGGACAGGACAAGAGGAAATGGGCACAAACTTGAATATAAGAAGTTCCACCTAAACATGAGGAGGAATTCTTTCCTGTGAGGGTAGCAGAGCCCTGGAAGAGGCTGCCCAGGGAGGAGGGACCCACCTGGACACGTTCCTGTGCAACCTGCTCTGGGTGGACCTGCTCTGGCAGGGGGTTGGACTAGATGATCTCCAGAGGTCCCTTCCAACCCCATGGGATTCTGTAATACCGGACACAGCAATATATCCCAGCTTGCCTATGTCTCAGGGCCAGGGTTTCAGGTCACCCTACACGCTCAGTGCCAGTGCAGCCCTGTTGACGGACACTCAGCCCTAGGACATACCCTCAGTAGAGAAGCTGACTGAGGGGCACAGACTCATGTCCCCATAGCAGGCAAGAAGCCCAAGGTTAGGTCTCACAACCTGGATTTCTTCAAACAAACACCATTTGCTATCAGGACACAATTCAGAAAAGACAAGACTTCCCTTCAGGAATCCTATCAAAGTGAGGATCTTCATAAACAGTCATCAAGTTCATACAAGCTACAATGATGTGCCTGCTAAGTCCATTTCACAGTCCTTTTATAAAATCTTCCATCTACACACACGTGAAAAAAAAAATCCATCCAAGCAAAGAAAAAAGTCCCACTAATAATTTATCTATCCAAACTTGTATACATAATCCAAATTATCCACATCTGTATTTGACATGCACTCCATTTTCCCCCATAGAAAAAGAAAACCCATTTCTGCTGAGAAATCTGTAACAGGGTTAAATCTTTGTTGCTCTTTTCTGCTGGCCTGCGATAAAGCCTTGCCAGTACTGCAGCTAGAAATAGCCCAATTCTCACCAGTTCCTACCCTTCTAAGCCATACCCCAGTGCTCTCGCCCTGGCCTCAGACCAGGTCACCTGGCAGTTTCCACTCGCCAGACAAGAAGTAGGGGACTTGGCCCGCTCTCCTCCTCCCCAGTGGCTTGGGAACCCACCTCGGTGCAAATCTGCTGCACATCTCCCCGTAACACCAGTGATGGAGATGTCTGCCTGCAACCCGGCAAAACAGGAGCACCCATCAGCAGTAGGTCTTGAAGCTCCTGCCCAAACCCCGCCGTGCCTCCTGCAGCCCTTTGAGACTGGCAGCTCCAGCCACAAGCCACGCGCCTGCTCCTCCCCACCTGCTCTCCATGGATTTCTGCATTCCCCGTACAGGAGCAAACAGAAAAAGAGAATCTGACTCTAGGACAGAAAGATATTTGAAGGGACCAACAGCCAACTACAGGGAAGCTTCCCTCCGCCAAGGGTCTGGTGCCCTGCCGACAGAGACGAAGGGCAGGAAGAGACGTAGAGGGCAGGAAGGCTGATTTTGGTCGCTTTGTGTTATTTTGAATCTCTTTTATCCCAGCACAGAAAAGATCTGAGTAAAAGAAGCAGAAGAAAAGTAATTTAGACTCCAGATAAGTCAGCCTCGGAAGAAGGCAGGATCTTTTCATCTGTAACAGTTTGTAATTATAAACCTAGAGACAAAGCAAGACAGAACCAGAAGATGGTTACAAGATACTCAAGTAAGTTAGGACTAAAACTGCTCAATTGTTTCAGAGGGATTTTACACTCTAGGAAAACGTAAAATGCAATGATTACAGACCATATATGCTGATGAAGTGTAATACCTAAGTGGTAGATAAATGTCTCTGGATGAGATGAGCACACAAGATCACCTATTACTGACAGAGTTCAGGACAATGAAAAATAAACCCCGAAGAGCAGAGAATAACCACCAGAAAAGTAACAGCTGAAACTGGAAGGGCTTTCTTTAATGAAGGGCTATCAAAATGTATTTTTGCCAATAAGGAGTACAACACTGAAGGGAGGTTACCACATCAGGAGTGAAAATACTACCTCTTGCTGAGGACCACGAGAAAGTCCAATGAATGGAGTTTGATTTCATCTCTTCTTCATTTGTATATACTCCATTGAGCTGCTGCTACATTGGATCTGGCTCCTAGGGATGCTGCCAGCAGAGTAAAACCTTCCATGCCTCTACAATGAATGGTTATTGTTATTATTTGAGTAAGAAAAAAGGGATATAAATTTTGTTTGTTTATCGCTTACAAAGTATTCTTGCAAACCAATACTGGGAAATACGCTGTTGCATAACGTTTATTTGAAGAATAGGTAAACACGGTATGAATTGTGATAAATCAGCTCAGCTGAAAGAGAGCAGCAGAGGGCAGTGCGATTAATCTGCTGAGAATAGATCCCTGGCTATTCTTTCCATCCCTCATTACCACGAGACAGGCAGTGAGGGGATGCTGCTACGCCGTAGAGATAGCTGGAGATCCAGGAAGGACAGCAGCCCTTGGCCAGGGCCAAATAACTAAGCTGATATTCTGGAGTCAACACATGCACATTACTCTAAAATTCATGTTAACATCAATTGCAGTCAGTCAATACAGAAGGAGAACTGAAGGAGCCAGTCCCTAAACCCATGCCTGCAGCTTACCTTCAGCAATGCAATAGAACCAGCTGGAGCCAAGTGCTCCTGGGGTGGTGGAGCCTTTAGACTTGGAAGGGGGAAGCACGTAACAGTATCAGGGCACAGGGGAAATCTAAATGCAAGTGAAACAGCTGAAGGAAACAATCAAGAAGAGAACTGTCTTCATTTAAAACGTGCCTGGTTGTTAGGACCTTCACTGGCAGGCGATGCATAAGATGGCAAGAACAGGAGGAAAATAATAATGGGGAAGAGGGGAGAATTCATCCAGGGTAAGAGACTTTCTCCCTGCACGAGGTACTCTGTAGTTGCTCGATACAAGGTTTCATTCTATTTTCTTTGAAACATCTCGTATAATTTACTGATCTGATTTGCTATGACACAACACAGGAAGCTTTATGATGAGAAAATAGCAATAGAAATTGAATCTAATGATTTCTGGAGACTGAGGGACTTTGAAGTAGGACCAGAAAAAAATGACAAGAGAGGGAGGGAAAAGAGAAGAAGCAGGGCCGAGAGTTACCATGAAAGGCATTAAGATGCTATGCTATAATATAAACAAATCAGCATAGCATCTGAGTTAATTAAAATTATTCAATTCAATATTCCACTAATTCAACTCCCTAGAATTAAGAGGTTCTTAAAATACAGAATTGAAAAGAGGACTGGAGTGGATTTTTTTAAAAAAACACATACTGGTCATTAAGCACTGATGCATTTAAACAGAGTTTGCTTGTTTACCATTTCAGAAAATCAAATGCTGATTCCATTACAGAAGGACCACACCTAAACCTACCACTTTGCACTGACAAATACCTGGAGGCTGTGAATAGCTCCATGGTGTAACTGTTAGCATGTCCAGCCATCAGGATAAAACTGGACATCTGAAACTATATCACAGCCCCTCCTGGACTAAGATCACAGTGAGTACCTAGAACTATGTTTTTATAGTAATATGGACCTAAAAGCCACAGAATTTTAGGTCATACAGAATAACGCAGCAATATCTTGTCCCTATTGCAAAGAACTTCCCAGGGAGAGCACAGTGTAACTGTCACAATCAACACCTAAAGGGATTTTATTTTGTTTGTTGATCTCATTAGGAAAGCGCATTATGAAAATAAGAAATAGAGGCTATCTAGGAATATTTCACATATTTAACTACCTTTTAAGAGTAATTACTTCTAGGCTGTTAACTATATTCACTCCTCTGCCACACAGTATGGCCAAAAATTGATGGACAGACGTGATCCAAGATATCGGCCATGATGTACAGCCAGGTTAAAAGAAATCCTCAGCTTTGCAAAAGTAAAATTCTTGGGTAAGAGAAAGTTTGATGCTCGTTACAACTCTATAAAGGCTCTTCAATCATATTTCACTACAGCATAATTTCCAGAAGTAGCACTTCAGAGGGAATACTTTTAGGAGTGGTATCACTCCATAAATTCAAATGTTGGGTAGGGTTTTTTTTTTCCTGACACATTACTTGCCATGAAATGTTTCTAGGACTGATACTTAAGTACCTTAGTGAAAAAGATAGGGGTGGCCATAACTGAAGTACCTGTAGGCAATCCACTTGATGATTCACATGTTCCCATTAAGCCTCTCCTTCTCACCGTGAGTATGTTCTAAAGCAGCAAGATCTTACAATATTGATTTTTTTGGAAATCACGAATAATTGTTTCTCAGAATAATTGTTTCTCAATGCAGAGCATGCTAAGGAATTAACTACCATTATTATTCAAGCAAAGGGCTCTTTTGCTTCCATAATCTTATTTCCCCTACACCAAAGGTTTACGTATGACTGGAATATGTATGTATGGAGAACATATGATTCTTGTTTTGCCTAATGCCTTTGGTTCTGAAAAATGAAAAATATTCCCTAAACTAAAAAGCTGAATTATCTTCAAAGGTGGATTTTTTTTTTTTTTTTGCTGTGAGTGTTCAGAAACCTGTTCTAAAAAAAAAATAATGCAAGTCCTTTACCTGAAACATAGATAACATGGGTGTTAGCAAACTATCCTTTCTCTAAACAGAAGTTCTTTATGCCTAGTTAAAAGGAGGGGTGCAAATCAATTTTATGATCAGTATTTGACATTTGCCCACGGCAGAGAGGCACCATATGATTTGACAGTTGCCGATTCTGTGCTTAGGGCTGAAAAGATATAAAAAGGGAGGGATTTGTAGGTCAGAAATTAGTTCCCTTGCCACTGCTTCTGGAGAAGCTGGCAAAGCATATGGCCCTGCTGAAATGTCTCTTCTGCACTTGGAGGCTGCAGTCAAATTCACATCCAAAGAGACACTTCTTCTTTTTTAGTTTAACTTAGTCTCTGTTTCAGTGCCTGGATTTTGTTCTGCTGTCACTAGTCCCCGGTAAGTAAAGATCAATTAGCAAGTCTTTTGACAGACCGATAGCATTTTCCTCCGGTAATCAAGCACTTCTGTGAGGAAACCGGACCACCTTCTCGAAGAAAATAAAGCATCAGAGATTGCTTTGGCAGCAGCAATAAAAACTGCCACCCCAAAAGGAAAAAAAACTCTGTCCTAACAAGAACAAGCATGTTTGTCATTTAAAACGCATGCAACCAGTTTTTTACCATCCTTTTACTGTGTTTAAAAATAGCACCGTAAGTCCTTGTAGCCAACTATTGCAAACTCAAAGATATTATGCAACATTCCTATATTAAACAGGAAACACCTTTCAAAATACAGAGTCTTTACCAAGCGTGCAAACATCCATACCCCACCTCCCTCCCGCTCCTCCATCCCCCTGACCGCAGCGCACATGGACCAAGTTGTTAAAATTTCGGAGGTGAACGTCCAGCCCCCTCTGGCATGGCGATTGAGTGGCTCAAATCTGCAGCGTGCTCAACACCCCCAGCCTCCCCAAAAACCCCACTCGACACCTCTAGCCTCCCCAAAAACCCCGCTCAGCACCCCCAGCCTTCCCAAAAATCCCACTCAGCTCCCTCAGCTTCCCCCAAAACCCTGCT
>JAHREE010000163.1:1642171-1709468 GCA_033628505.1 Tringa tobata | reverse complement strand
TGAGTAACCTGCTCTAGTGGGAGGTGTCCCTGCCCATGGCAGGGGGGTTGGAACTCGATGATCCTTGAGGTCCCTTCCAACCCTAACCATTCTATGATTCTATGATTCTATGGTAAAATTGGGAGGGGTGGGTGAGACCTGGACAGGCTGGTGAGTTGGGCAGAGAGAAACCTAATGAAATTTAACAAGGGCAAGTGTAGGGTGCTGCACATGGGGAGGAATAAGCACCTGCACCAGGACAGGTTGGGGGTGACCTGCTGGAGAGCAGCTCTGAGGAGAAAGACCTGGGAGTCCTGGTGGACAAGAGAATGCCCATGATCCAACAATGTGCCCTTGTGGCCAAGAAGGCAAATGGCATCCTGGGGGGCATCAAGAGGAGTGTGGCCAGCAGGTTGAGGGAGGTCATCCTGCCCCTCTGCTCTGCCCACGTGAGGCCCCATCTGGAGCACTGAGTCCAGTTCTGGGCCCCCCAGTTCGAGAAGAACAGGGAACTGCTGGAGAGGGTACAGAAAAGGGCCACAAAGATGATTAAGGGCCTGGAGCGCCTCTCCTATGAGAAGAGGCTGAGAGACCTGGGTCTTTTTAGTCTGGAGAAGAGAAGGCTGAGGGGGGATCTAATCGATGCTTAGAAATACTTAAAGGGTGGGCGTCAAGAGGATGGGGCCGGTCTTTTTTCAGTGGTGCCCAGGGACAGGACAAGAGGGAACAGGCACAAACATGAATATAAGAAGTTCCACCTAAACGTGAGGAGGAACTTCTTCACTTTGAGGGTGGCAGAGCCCTGGAAGAGGCTGCCCAAGGAGGTGGTGGAGTGTCCTTCTTTGGAAACATTCAAAACCCGCCTGGACACATTCTTGTGGGACCTGCTATAGGTAGACTCGCTCTAGCAGGGGGGTTAGATTAGATGATCTCCAGAGGTCCCTTCCAACCCCATGTGATTCTATGATTCTATGCGTCCTTAGAATTCAGAGCACCCTTTTTGAGGTCCCTCTTCCTCATGATCCAACATATGCTATAATTACGAAATGTCTGGAAAAAGATCATCTGACAAATTAGTTTATCTCCACCAATACTGAAACTTAATACATAGCAGAAATTATATTGGGGAAGAAATAAAGGGAGCAGAAAGGAAGGAAACAAAAGCTCCCACTTCACTCAAGTGAAGTACATTATAATTCTAAAAAACACTGCAATCTGACCTAACAATTTTGATGGCATATTAAAATATTACATGCTAGAAAAGAATTTACAACAAATAGTTATGTGCTTTCTTAGTCCACCCTAATAGTGCCAGAAACACTATGGCAGACAGTCAGCTACTCTGCTGTCTAGACAAATGGCATATTCTTGCTAATTGCAAGTACAAAAAGCCAAATTAAAAAGTGGGTTTTATGGTAGTAGGAAATGATAGAAAATGGACTATGCTCTCATAAGCTTTTTTCCTTCTCGTTACTTGAGATTGAATTGAAATCCTGCACACAAAATTATACTGATTTCATCAACTAGGAATATGTGTTTTCCAAAATATATGGCTATGAACATATGGATCATATTTTCAATGCATGTCTCAAGTTTAAGAGTTATTAAAAGTCATCTGTTTGGTAATATTTAAACTATTTCCAGTGTTAAAGCTCAACTTCTTAGACATGATATTTTCCAGCAACATTTGCAGAGAATTGCATGGGGTTTGTGTTTACCAATGAGAATGAACTACAACCAGGAGAGGGTAATATATTTACATATTTGTTGTTTGTTTTGGCATTTAGACAGTCATCTACAAGAACTTTCTCCTGGACACTTCCTTGTTCTGGCTTTCCTGTTATTTATCTGTTTTGCCCCATTTGTCTGAAAGTGGAAAGGGAGATGCTCTGCATTCGTGCAGGATGATGAATCATTGTGCAATTCAGAGTACATTGTCACTTGTATTCACTTCTTTACCAAATTACAGAATAAGCCTTATTCTGCACTGCAGCTTTTCCACTGAAGCCTTAAGCAAAGTGCACACAAAAAACCTATCATCAGTGATGTCCTGGAGTATGAAAGACTGACTCTAATACTCATGGCACTCTTCATGTAGATGGAAAAGAATTGCATCCATGGCTATAGCTCAGCTGTGGGTGACGTGTTTTCTGAATGTTGCTGTGCTGTTCTGGGCATACTAAACCACGAGAGGTATACTGTCCACTTAGGCCTTTCTAAAGGTCATAGAATCATAGAATGGTTAGAGTTGGAAGGGACCTTAAAGACCATGGAGTTCCAACCCCCTGCCCTGGGCAGGGACACTTCCCACCAGACCAGGTTGCTCAAAGCCCCATCCAGCCTGGCCTTGAACCCCTCCAGGGATGGGGCAGCCACAGCTTCTCTGGGCAACCTGTTCTAGTGCCTCACCACCCTCGCAGTAAGGAATTTCTTTCTGGTATCTAATCTAAATCTCCCCTCTTCCAATTTAAAGCCATTACCCCTTGTCCTGTCACTGCACTCCCTGACAAAGAGTCCCTCCCCAGCTCTCCTGTAGCTCCCTTCAGATATTGGGAGGCTGCTGGAAGGTCTCCCTGGAGCCTTCTCTTCTCCAGGCTGACCAACCCCAGCTCTCTCAGCCTGTCTTCACAGCAGAGGTGCTCCAGCCCTCTGATCATCTTCGTGGCCCTCTGCTGGACCCGTTCCAACAGGTCCATGTCCTTCCTGTGTTGAGGAATCCAGAGCTGGACACAGTGCTCCAGGTGGGGTCTCACCAGAGCAGAGCAGAGGGGTAGAATCACCTCCCATGACCTGCTGGCCACGCTTCTTGTGATGCAGCCCAGGATGGGGTTGGCTTTCTGGGCTGCCAGTGTGCACTGATGGATCATGTTGAGCTTCTCATCCATGAGCACTCCCAAGTCCTTCTCCTCAGGGCTGCTCTCCAGCCATTCCCTGCCCAACCTGTATTTCTGCCTGAGGAAAAGTTGCTAATAATTACAGCTATTCATTACTGAGCTGCTGTAGCGTGTATATAGATGACGTTTGTATACTTAAGAAGTGTAATACTCCCCACTTATGGATGGGGATGGCAGCCATGAAGTAGGTGTGCTCTTACTCTGGAGCTTGTACTAGAGCTTTGCACATCAATATGAAGATGACCTTTGAGGTCCTGAAATTAGGACACACTAACAGTTGCTAGCGATAAAACCACCCAAGACCACACCAACGCGCTTCAAAATGGAATACCAAAGAATGACTTGCCTTCAGTGCTCACAGCAGTGTCTCTCAAATACGAAGAGTCAAATTGCTAGCACCACAGTGTAGATAATAGGATCTCTTTCTGTGTGGTTCTCAGTGAAACTTCCATTGCTCTGCTGCCCTGTCTGAAAATCAGAAGTCACAAACAGTTGCAACACATCTCTCCAAAAACATTGATATGGATGGTGGAGGAGAACAGGTAAGAGCCCGTGCCATATAGCTTGTGATATTTGCACGGTGCAGACAAGCAGGTGGCAGGACAATGCTAAAACGTCCTTGCCAGAGAGGTCAAAAGGTTTTGATGTGAGGTGGTGCACTGGTGGATGCCATATCTGGTATGCAATGACAGGGACACCAGGGATACTCTGAAACAATTGTCAGCCCTGAGATACGGCTGCTGCTCGCCCACCCTGGTGAGGACAGCCTGGGCAGCCACCCCACGGTGGACATTGTCCTGGTGCCTTTCCTGCAGTATGAGGTGAGAGTCCATGGAGAGACAGCAGACTTTGGTGTGGAGATTAAGACCGGAGTGTGCCATAACAATTGACTGGTCTGTTCCCCTCTGCTTATCTCTTGTCATCTCTCTGGGGCAGGTCAAGTTAGTTGCTGCTTGCCTCTGGGAAAAGGATGAGGGAGGGCTCCCAAGCCAGCTGCTGTGGAACAAAATGATGTCATATATAGACACGTCTATAGGACTAGATTGTACTAGGTAGGACTAGGTAGGACTAGGTAGGACTAGGTTGGTTGGCATTATCCTGGGCCAATATGTAAACGGTTGCTCAGCAGACTTAGGTTTCCAAGTAATCCTCGTGTGTTTAATGCTCTCTGGCAATGTCAGAGCTGGAAGGACTGTCACACCACCCTCCATTTGGGTGCCCTGCGGCTGTAATGTGGAGATGGACCATCCCGGTCATGACTACAGGACTTGTCCTTTATTTATGAAAGTACCATGGAAGGTTCCTCTGCAGAGAAGTGGCATTCCCGTGGGTCGCCCCAACTCCTGGGGTCCCGTGGATAATTGCACTGTGGGAGCCCTCACTCAGCGGGTTATCAGCCAGCTCACGTCCACCATATCCTTCACGTCCAAAGCCAAGACAACGTGAACAGCCTGAGACTTTGCCCTGAAGTGAGCTCCTGCAGGGCGATGCAGAGACAGCCGTAAAACCTTTCGCTTGTTCTGCTACAGCTGTTGGAGTGCTGCACTGAAACGTGGCCCTCTGGAGTCCCCCTGCCCGCTCTGTCTCCTGTCACCTCTGCAAAAGGAGGTGGGATCAGCCCTCTGAGATTTCTGCATCCCCCCCACCAGGATGCTCTTCTGCGCTGCTGGGGAGCAGGAGACCACGCGTTGTGCTCAGCCCCGTTATCAGAGACATAAAAGGAAGAAGGCACTTCTTACATTCTCCTACGTGACCCAGAGCAACAGCTCCACATGTGGATTTTTATTTATTTTTTTTTTGTTCCTTTGGGGAGAACGGTGGGTCTGGTAAAGGTGGGGTTAGCAAAATAAACTGCAGGACTTTTTGTTTTGATTAAAGCCATTGTGTAATTACTGCTTGCATTTGCTGTAGTCACATTCCTAACACTCCCAATAGAAGGCAGCTGATTTTTAAGATAAGAAGAAGACTTGACAAAAGGTTACAGTAAAGCAATTGATAAAGTATGCCCTTATTATAAAGCTCTCATCCCTAATCCTCACTTTGATATAAACCCCATTTTGGTTCCGAGCTGCAGGCTAAAAATTGTTACGATGATAATACGCTTCCTCAAATGCAATGGCAGAGTGAAAGAAGAACAATCCAAATATATATATCAAAACTAACCATGTTTTCTTATACGAAAAAGGCATTTTTTTTTTGTCTCTGGAGAAATGCCACATTCATGCCTGAAGCATAAAATCCAGTGAAGGAATAGAAGGCAGTGTTTAAAACATGCAGATGAGCTCCAGAAACTTCTAAGGGCATTAGCATAGCTGGCTGCCAAGAAGGTACTATTTATCTTAGGAGTCACTGGGTAATGTGTAAGATATACAGAAAAGAGAGGCACAAGGTCAGCTCTCTTATGCTTAGGAGCCTTGGTAGTTTGGAATTGGAAGTATTTTTTCTGAGGCGCTCTGCCATTTAACTTCCAGGAAAAAATACTCTACCAAACAAATTCTTTCAACCTTTCCTTTTCTCTCCCATTTTCTGTGTAGGAAAGCAGTATATTTTCTATTTTTTTTTCATCATGAGAGTGCCTGAAAACTAAGAATAGATAAAAGAGAGAAATACTAACCAGCTTCTTCCAGAAAAATTCCTGTATCTATAGATTCATATATTTTCGGGTTTCAAAGGAACATTATGATTATCTAGTCAGAACTGCCTGACAGGCTGTAAAACCTCACCAAGTAATCTCTCCATCAAGCACATAACATCTGTTTGAGTAATTACATACCTCTCAGAGAGATACCCAGTCATGATTTAAGGACTGCAAGTGATGAAGTTCTGCAGCCCTTACTCAGGGTTTGACTCAATGAAAACACTGGCATATTATGTTCTCTGTCTGTTAGGTTTGGAGGAACAGAAAGAAATACCTGGCTTTAAATAGAGCCTTGTTTGAAATCTGTATGAATAAACTCTGCAGAATTTAAAACAAACAAGAAGAGAATGCATCATAAGAACACTTGTGCACTGCCTTCTCTTTTGTAAGGACGCACGTTCTTCTATCCTTTTTCTTGGGCTCTTCAGAAAACACTGACAAAACAGATGAATCCTGCAGCTGGATCTCTTGCAGTTTGCACTGGTTTAGTTTTCTAATTCAGTCCCCTGTAGGACTAGTTTTCAGTTCTCTGTATGATGCATTGCTCCTAATATACAGAGTAGTCTTATGTGTGATAATGCTCTACCTTCAGTAACTTTCTAAAGGTACTAATGTCAAGAGAGTTATAGCAGAGGCACCAGCTTCAATCGGTGAGACAAGTTCTCTCACAGGTGCCACAGGAATGCAAACTTTCATACACTAACAGGACTTCAGGTTTTCAGTCCTGATGCTGGGGCAAAATGGTGACTGAACTGCTCCCTTACTGACAAACACCACGAAAGCACCCAAGCTCTCTGGCAGAAGTAAGGAGTAACTGGCATTCTGATCAACATCTTTGTGCCTGCAGTGGAAGGACCATAAACACATTCAGTTGTTAAATGCAATCACGAATCCTGACAAATACGTATAGCCAAAAGATGGCATTTTTTGAACAGATGCGGATGCGATATGTTCACAGCTCATGGCAGGATGTGAACCTGTGCTTGTATGAAACCTTGAAGCACGCACTCCAGAAATTACTTGCCCTCTTTCAGACACATTCATAAATAGTAAAAAAAATATTTCAGAATAAAATAATATTGCCAAAACATGATCATGTTGGTAATCTTGCTTTCTGCAGTAGGGAACATTAAGCATACATAAACACTCAGACTACAGTAGCTCTGCTCTTTGAAATAACAAATGTTTCCAATATTCAGCTGCACCATCTGATGCAATAGATTTTGCTTACGTCCAGTGGTGTCCTGCTATTGCTTGAATTGACTGTCACCGCCGAAGGTCATGGAGTGACTCGGTGCCAAAGCAAACAGATGATGTGCTGGGAAGCCACTTTTTTAAAAAAAAAAATCTTACCTTTCTAAAAGCAAGCACAAACTCCTGAAAAATGTAAACTTTGAAAAGAGAAGCATCAGTCGTGGCTTCTCAGCTCATCTTTCAAAGTTAAACCAACAGAAAAAGCAGTCATAATATTTGCACCTAGATAAAACAAGCTAGGGCTTTACTTTAGGACTTAAAACAGCTCAGTTCATTTCCCTAGTTGGATAGAGACTTCCTGTGTAACCTTGAATAAATTGTTTGGGACAAGGTTTCTGGAGGTATGTAAATGCCTAGATACACATTAGATGTGCACTGGGGTATTTGGTATGGATTCTCATAACTAACAAGCGCTGAAAATGAGTGCATATCTACTTTTAAAATTATTTTCAATTTTTTTTCCCAAGGGTAATCTGTGGATGACTAGGGGTCTGTAAACCCGTAATCTGGGCTTTTATAAACAATGAAAATCAGAATTATTTTCACTTGAAATGTTGATGATAAGGGAGCAGGGTGTCCATGAAGCCTTTGGGAACTGACAGTGCTCTAAGACTGTTTCCCTCTGCAATGTGAGAATAGTTGCACCTTCAGTAGGAGCTGGAGACAAATAAAGACAAGACACACTGTGAGACAATCATACCATGTCATAATGGAGCCACATTTCTAGCTTGAAAACTTAAGAGAGTTAAGACAAAGAAAAGAAATCCACTTGGTGAATAAAGAATATATCTAGTTCTGTAAGTTGTTCTTCCTATTTCCAGAGTTCATCAGAGGAGGGAGAAAAAATGCATCTCAATTCTCATACAAAACTATAAATTAGGTAGGGGGGAGTCCTTGCACCAAAAATTGATAGAGTGTAAGTAGCAGAAATGGCACAGTTGAGTGTTGCTCAGGACCTCCTGGAAGTCGCTCAGCACCTCAGAATCAGGGCAGAATTTGTATATTTGTTTCAGGCTTGATTCTGTAATAGTAAATTAAATGAGTCATCTCAACTTATGGCAAAATCCCTTGAAATCAAGAGGACTAATTACACAAAAATCACTCAAGATAGAAGGAGTTGGAGTGGGGCCCTGAGGGAGCCCAGCTACATGCACTTTAGACTATTGAAAAAGCTCTTTCCACATCGCACATCTCGTGTGTATGAATAAACTAATTGCTGACGGGAAGGGACTACTGGTGTTTATTAAACACGATGGCTCAGGAGTAACATCTGGCTCAAGGAACCCCTTGATTTGAGGAGCCTGGAAGGGTTATCAGGGAAAAATAATTTAAACATATCTCTTATAATAATTCATAATAGCATTTGCTACGAGCAACCGTCAGAGGTGTGATAATGCAGAAAGTTGTTACTCTGACAGTTCCCACAGTCCAACGCTTGCTGTCACAGACTCCATCACATGTATGAGAAATTACTTACAGTTGGAAAAGGCCATTCTCAGAATTCTAGATCACAAACTTCAATATTTACACTGGTCAGTTTTTTTACCTGCCACAGTGGACCAGTAAGATATGACTGTTGAGGATCTTTATGTTGACAAAGTAGATAATGCAGATATTATAACGAGATTGCTGTATGCCATTTAACACTTTAGTTTTGCTATACCTTTTAGTTTTATAGAAATACATTTATGCTTTGTACTAAGAGGGAACAAACTTTTTTGCTTCAAACTATTCAACTACAGTTAGTCCACTTTAATTATTGCATATAAAAGTGTTTTATTATTTTATTCAATCAGACTGGCAGAGATCACTTAGAGCATTCAACTAGAACAGTCTCAGAAAAAACTAATCAAAAGCTCCTGTGAGTTTGAGCATGGGATCTGGTAAACTCAGTAACAAATAAAACATAATTCTAAACATTCATGTTTACAAAAAAAAAATTACAAAATCTGAACAATAAGTTAATAAAGTGAAATAGTTATCTACTGTTCAGATATAAAAAATCCCAGCAACTTAATTTATATATCACTATAGCAGACATGACAAAATTGTGAATAATGCTATCCACTGTCATAAGTGATACTCTGAGATTTCCAACAGAAGACTTATATTTTAATTTTCTGTTCGTATATAGCCAAAAGTAAGAGGCAAAGCCAGCCTAATAGTAATCCAAGGTTCTGTAGGAGAAACATCAACCAGGGTCGCCGTGTCTGAATATGAGTCATTTCAGGAAGCTAAAAAAAGAATAAGACACCAGAATGAGAGCCAGATATATCCATCTCTGGAAAAAAAAAAAAGTCTTATGGGAAAACAAGACCAACTTCATTAAAAAAGACTTAAAAAATGCTCAGTTTCTGGATATAGCTATTATACTATGTTCTGTGCATTGTAACAACACATATTTTGACAGGGAAATATTTAAATTAACCAAATTCTGCTCATTTTGCTTCTCTTACTAGCACCGATGAGGATTATAAATAAGATTCCAGAATTTGTTAACTTCTCAGTAGTTTTTAGTAATTTTATACAGCTGCCTGTAAGGAAATGCTTAGTTAGTAAAATTAGTGATTCCTTTTTGTGGGAATAAACTAGTTTGAGGTTTTTTGTTTCAGTACTATATATAGGGTCAATTTTGTTCTTACTGAAGTAACTGGCAACACTCCTATTTACTTGGGCTTTAGTAAACATAAAAGTAGAAACCAGGATTTTTAAAATATGCTTCAAAAAAATATGCCTCAAAAAAATATGCCTAGTATTTTTCTCTGTGAGTTTTAAATCAAGTAAAGGAGCATCAGCTGTTTATAATCATATCAAAAGCTACTTACTTTGACCTTCCACCCTACACGGTCTCTTTTATCAAAGTTTTAAATAAAAGGTATGCCTCAACAGACCCTGTGAAAATGATGCCTCGGGCTCAGAATCTCTTAGTATTTATGCTTTATGTATTACAAGACAGCAGGGGAGCCGGTAATGACCACTGATACTCTCACATCAACTTTGAAAATAACTATAGAGCAATGGCCTGGTACTGACCTTTGATTTTGGTTGGGCTTTTTTGTCTATTTGTTGTGAACTTCAAAACTCTCCCATCACGTTTCCTTCCTGCTCCACTGCCAGCCTGCGCTTGAACGACGCTATTCATTTCCTCTGCTCCTTAGAGCCTCCTCCCAGGAGCTGTAACAGCATCAGCCACTGGGAGACAGTGGAGTGGTGCCGACCAAGGAGGCTACCGGGGTGTCTTTACATCTATTTGCTACGTTTGTCCTGCCCTCTGTCAGAGGAGGGGGGTGTCTCTGGGTCTGCTTCTCCTGCACTCGTCTTTCTCTGGAAGCTGGCACGGGCCCAACAGAAAACTGCAGTGAAAAATCTGACTCTACTCTGAAGTTTTTTGCATAAAAAATAACAGGCAAACCCAACGGCCCCGGACCTTCCTAACAACTAGGCAGTGGTTTAAATTATGGCACAAATTTGTGCCTTAAACACAAATTAAATATAACTGCATGAGTTTCTAAGGATGATCAGAAACATTTAATCTAAAGCAAATGTAAACACCTCCGCGTTCCGATGTAAATCAAAATCAGAACTGACAGCTTGTAAGCGTTCAGAGCACGTGGCTTTTGTTTTGTACATAAGTAAAAACTGTTAATTAAGACCTAGGCCTAAATCCAGGGTGCCACTCTAGACCTTTGCTCTTTCTACCTTATCTTTATAATCAGTCTATTTTGTCCTCTTCCCCAGTGCATGAAACAGGAGACTTTTTCCCTTCCACTGCAAAAGCTAGTATTTTCTCTTATTGCTACTAGTGCCAATTTATGAGTTACACACGTGCACAGTATGTTCCTAAGGGAGTTTTAAAAAGAAATTCTCAGCAGTTAGTACCCTTCCTATGTCTGGTGCAGATCTCTGCTCCCTCCACATAGCCTATGTGCATGTTACCAAGCACACAGACCATTTCTGTAGCCTTACCAGTCTGCTAGCCTTGTTTCTCTCTTTGGAAATAAAAGCTGATTGCTGACCCAGTATCAACTATGGTTCCCCAACGCTCTCTGAACTCCCCTATACACAAATGTGTGTGGAACAGCAGAGAAAAAGCTTGTTGTTTGGGAAGTATAAGCCTATTCAACTGGCAGATGCAAACCACTTCCCAAATTAAGGGAAAACAGCACCACAGCAAAGCTGTTGGATGCCATCACACTCACTAATGCTTGAAGTCCCTTTGAGGCAAAAGAGTTACTGTTAATCAAGGGACTAATCTATTCCCACTTCACCTCATGTTTTCATCACGAGCACATAAAAGATATAAAGAATTAGGAAGCAGGATGCTGAAGGAAGGCACGAGGGGCTCTCAACAATGTGCTGGCTAAATAAGAGTTCTGCTAAGCTGGGTCCTATATGGCATGACTGCTGCACTGCAACAGCCCAGTAAGTCACTTTAAATGTACCTCCAAAATCGGGAAGATTTTTAAGGTTGTCAGAGGAGATGTCAGTAGTTACCCCAGGCAGTGGCTGGATAGCTCCCATTTCTTGGTATCCTTATTGCCTTTCTTGCTTCTGTCTCCCTCCTTTCAAATTAGATAGTAAGTCTTTCTGGTCAGGAACTGCTATAAACCAATATGATCTGTATAATCACTTGGAAATGACGCCCCAGTCCTTTTTTAATACAATGCATGTGATTTCATAAATATTTATCCATAATGATACTCGTGGATACTCATTTAAGAGGCTGATGATATAGGATTTTCAAGTCTTTCCCAAGAGGAAAAGGGACGTGTTCATTAGGAGTGAGTTGGTCTGTTCCATTACATATAACGGTGTCTCAAGTTTCAAATCAGGTTAAAGGTATGTTAAAGAAAAGGTATGTTATTAATGAAAGGATCTTTGGAAACAGTGTGAAGTTATGATTATACTTTGACCTCTAAACAGGCATCAAGTACAAAATATCTCACTATATTGCTCATAAAATGCTACTTTTCAGGGGATTTAATTTTTGGTTAAACAAGTAAACCCACAATATTACAGGTTTTTACTCACACTTATATCTTGAATCAACAAAAAATTTATGTTGCAATCATATATCAAATGTACATACACATTTGCACGACCAAATACTCCTCCTTTCCACCTTCCCTAATTACCAGGAAGATGAAATTTTGCAGAATTCCTTGGTGAAAAATTATGAAAGATATAAATTATTTTATCTTTTGTTCTTTTCCTCAGACTTTTAAAATTATTAGCCTACCCTGCTTGTTAATGGAGCTAGTATGCCATTTTTAGAAATGAGAAACCTTTAGTTAACCACAGAAGTAGTTTTGTAACACCTCAACTGTGGTGGCAGTCTCACCGTGCTGTCCTGCCAACGAACCTCCACCTTGTACTCCTCAACGTTCCTCGATGCGGAAACCACTGAGGCTGTTTGGTCTTATTTAACTGCTGCACTCTTATTTATCTGCTGCTCTGACAAGCACATGAGTATGTGAAAGCCCATAAAACAAACACTGAAAATTGTAGTTAAGCTTTGTACACCATTAAGTATTTGTCCCTAATTGGCAGGAACACTGTTTGTAGATGAGAATGCAGCAGAGAATGAAAGTTCCTTCTGTGCAGAAAACGGAAACACGCATAAAGCATGGCTGGTTTTCTTTTGAGACGTACTGCACAAACATATGAAACTTTTCAGATCTACAGATTCCTGCAGTGCTACAGGATATTTTTTAAATAAAATAATCCCTGTGATATTCAACACTTGCACTTCTGACAGATATAGGTGAGCAACCCAATGGCAATTCTTTTGACAAAATGCAGGGAAAGGCTCTGACTGGAATCCCTATTGATAAGAGGGAGGTGAGAGAAATAAGATCCCCCCCTCTCCCTTCTTTCTCCTCTTGACATCAAGATTATGGTGAAAAACGGAGAACAAGGGAATACATGTCCCTGTCTCTGCCTGGAACTGTGTCATCTCTAAGGATTTACAGCTGGCATATTGCTTGGAAGACTCAGGGAAAAAACATGGTGGGGTTCTGGAAGCTCGTGGATCCCTGAGAGATGTTAATCCTAAACTGAAGCAAAAATACTCCTAAATAATTCTTAGCCCCATTAGTAAAGCCATACCCATTGAGTAGGTAGGCAGCTTCACTTCCTAATTTCTCTGTGTCAGAACAAGATGCAATTTAGTACACGGTGTTCTTGTCTCTTATTTACCACTTCAGTCAGGACTGTTGACACATCCACAATCCTTAGGGAGTTCCCTCATAAGCTCTTAGGAGCACTTTATGTTCATTTCACTTTTGTTACAGTAGCAAAACCAAATAGACTAAAATACAACTAAGATCTAAGGTCAATTATCACACCTAGATTGTCAAACAGGTTATAATACATATCGGGTTTCAAGTATTATGCTCGAACCTGGCAAATCTCAGGCACGAGGTGGGGGGTGGTAGAGAACACAACAGGGAGACAGCCAGCCTTGGGAAAAACACAGTCATAATTTATGAAGGGACAGACGTCTTCCCCCCCCCCCCCCCCTTGATCTAATCATCGACATATTCTATCTTTGTTCACAAGTTTGCAAGCAACTTTACATTAATGCACGTTGGTTAAAGAGCCATGGGATACTTAAAATTAGCTGTCAAGGTAATTAAGTTCTGCATTGTTACAAGTGTAAAAGTTAGCCAGCTCTTCAATAAATGAGGGATTCTTGCACAGTTCTTAGACCCTCCTTCTAGTGTGTATCTTCACACTTTATTTTTCTGTACTCAGATAATTGCTATTGAACTGGAAGTATGAAAATTATTGGGCAAATATGAAAAGGTTGAGGCAATCTGATGGTTTTTTAATTAGGAGTTCATCTAAACCCCTCTGAGAAAGAAAGTCTAGCCAGGAAGAACACAGGATAAGGATCTTGCATTTTAGTTCAGAAACAGCAAATACATTTTGGAACGATGTGTGAAAAATAGATAAAGAAACGAGGAGTAAAAAGAAAAAAAGTAACCGATGTCAAGATTTTAAAAAACCTGGCAGGGTCAAATGTTTGTTTATGTCATAATAAGTAACTTTCAATCCTAGAAATGCATTGTTTACCTTTCCCCCTCTAAAAGTCCTTTATGGCTTTCTCGTATGTTGCCCTCTTAATAGGCTTTATTTCGCCCTTTTATAAGTAATTACACCTATTATAGCAGTGACACTAAACAAAATCAGACTATTGTTCTAAGCAACCTACATACAGAATAAATGACATGCTTTTTCCCTCCAAGTTAATCCATCTGCATTTGTCAGATACTCATCTGTGATGTGGCTATGTTAAAAGGAAAATATAACAACAGACTGAAGTTCTCACCATTTCTGCTAAAGACAAATACAAGAACATTCCAGCTGTAACAGTAAAAATCCAGTTTTGAATGCAAGGATCAGTTGATACAGAAAGGCCAATATAAAGTCCTAAGAATGCTGTTAGTGCACTTATAAAATTCATCAAAATTGCAGTCTTCGTGGGGAGCCCTGTACTTAGCAGCACAGCAAAATCTCCTGCACAGAGAAAAAGACAGAAAATTTATTATTTAGCTGATAAATGTATTTGTAAGACTCTTGGTAATAAAACATGAAGGAAAATAATAGGATACACACAAAGATAGTGAATGATGGAGGCTGCCCTTGGATTTCTGTAGAATTAGTTATAAACTCATCCTGTGAGAAAAAAAATAACAAAACCCCCATATTGACTTGTATTTGTTTAGCTGTTCCTAAAGATAGCATACAGTATACAGGAGTGCCTTTCTGTTAGTTCTCGATGTTCTGTGACATTTCCAACTTGGATACACGCAAAAGTGAAGTCACATGCTTTCCCAGAGTTTCTAAATCTTTCTCGATTGGGAACTTGCCAGTTCAAATCATGTGAGGATATTTGCAGCATGGTCTTTGAGTGTTTCACAGGTGCTGTAAGGCAGAAAAACCTATGCCAGTCTGATTCTGGTTTAATTCCACTGATTTCAGACCTAATTGACTTTGGTAAATTGTTCATCAGAATTGCATCACAGATTTTTCTTCTAAAATAAAGTATTTCATAACAGGTCCACAGTAAAAATACTTTGAAAATTCTTCTCTGTGAGTGTAGAAATGCCCCTTTGAGACTGGGGCACTACTGACCCAGAATTAAGAAGGTCTGTTGTTGGAGTTAGCTGTTCAGGATTTGGGTAATTTCTTTGCTATGCAAACAAGAGCTACTGGTTCTACAGCAATTCCCTGTCCCACATTTTTTGGGGGGAAGTTTTCTACAGAGTCAGCACATGAAATCTCCAGTCATTTAAGAATAGAAATGAGAATCCTCAGTTCTCATCTCAAATTTGCCTGGCATATTACAAAATGCCAGGAACAAATTCATCCACTCTGAAAGATTTACCACAAGGAGATAATTGAGGACAATGTTCAATTGAACTATCTTCCTGTTCTACCTGCTAGTAAAATGGGTCATATATCTTCTTTTATTCTTGTTTTATTCTTGTTATTCTTGATTAGCAGCAGGAATGAAGGTAGCATGAGGAATACATTGTTAAACAGCTCTACTGCATATTAAAACTCTGGGATAGCCCATGGTGTCAGGCCCACATGGCTCTTGCTCAGAGCTTACTATTTCTTGTGTCTCTACACAATGAGAATAAAGGGCCACTCTGACCTGATGACATTTGCATGTGGAGATGGTGAGATGGGACGGTATCCAATAATGAGGGCAGAGGCCCCACCTTCTTTTTGTGAAGAGGAAAGAGAAGAATACAGTTTCTTTTTATATCCATCTCACACATCAATGTTATAGTTCCTAATGCTATAAGCAAAAAGAATTCCCACTAACATCAGGCAGGAAATAATTCTTTGGAAAACCTGGAACCACAAAGCCAATCAAGAAAAATACACATATATATTTCTTACCCATTTCATGAGGAATTTCATGGCATAAAATAGCAATAGTCGTTGTCACACCTGTTTCTGTTGAGGACGAGAATGCTGCTCCTATTACCAAGCCGTCAGCAAAATTGTGAAGACTGTCACCAACCAGAACCATTATTGCTAACAAGCTAATTTTCTTACCTAGGAAAAAACAAACAAATAAGAAAAAAGCCCAGAAATTTTAACACAAACAGATCCTGTAATTTGTTTTTTTTTGGTGACTTCACATATAACATTATGAAAAGTGATAATAATCAGAGGACAACAGTGTTGATCTGTTTTGTCCTTGTTATTACACTTCCTTCAGTACATTTGAAACAAAAAAGTAGGTTGTAGAATAATTCAGAGGTGCAAATAGCAGAAAGTAGCTTCCTTAGTTTCACTAGGTCAACTATTAAACAAAAAATTAGAATTAGGTTTGAGTCTGGTTTCGTGATAGATCCTAATGGCTTCCATTAATTTTTCTTTGGCTGCTGAAATTCACAGATGTTTTCCTGGATGTTGGAGTCAGAGTATGGCTATTAGTACAGCGTTACAGCATGCTCATTTTCAACTTTTGTTGCAATTAATGGCTGTTTATGCTCATAGTACTCCTGTCTGCAGCATCACTCATGGGCGCAGACGGCTAATTTTTTTTTCCCATATTGTTCAGTGAGCTTGCTTTAGTGGGGAACAGTACATTGGACGTTCAGGATCAGGCAGCTGACAGGAGAGGAAAGGCGTTACTAGTGATAAAAGTACTGAAATCAACCTAGGGAACTAAGGAGAGTCTCTCCATCCAGCCTGTAACCCAGCCAGCCACATAGCGTGCTCAACAGATTCATGGGGAGGAATATTATCTCAAGTAGCAATGAGGCTCCATACATAGTGTCATAGTGTTGTCCAGGCTGGAAGGGACCTCCAAAGGTCATCTAGTCCGACCTCCCTGCAGTCAGCAGGGACACCCCCAACTAGACCAGGTTGCCCAGGGCCTCGTTGAGCCTTGCCTTGAATATCTCCAGGGAAGGGGCCTCAACCACCTCCCTGGGCAACCTGTTCCAGTGCTCCACCACCCTCACAGTAAAGAACCTTCTCCTAATCTCCAATCTAAATCTGCTCCCCTCCAGCTTAAAGCCATTGCCCCTCATCCTGTCATTGCAGGCCTTTGTAAACAGGCTCTCCCCAGCCTTCCTGTAGGCTCCCTTCAGGTACTGGAAGGCCGCTATTAGGTCTCCCCGGAGCCTCCTCTTCTTCAGGCTGAACAACCCCAGCTCCGTCAGCCTGTCCTCGTAGCAGAGGTGCTCCATCCCCCTGATCATCCTCGTGGCCCTCCTCTGGACCCTCTCCATCAGGTCCATGTCCTTCTTATATTGAGGGCTCCACACCTGCACACAATACTCCAGGTGAGGTCTCACCAGAGCAGAGTAAAGTGGAAGAATTACATAAGCTCCATGTCTAGGCCTAGCAACATATAATTGGCTCCTCTACCCTGTACTTTATTCCTTCCATTTTACCCACAATCTTACAAGCAGGACCTCCTAATGACTCTCAGGAAACGCATCCAACTTCCCTCTACACAGTACGGACAGAACACTCTGCAAAGGGTTGTTTTATGCCTGAAGAAGCAGGGTCGTGATTTGGGACCTAAACATCATGTATTTTCTTGACTTTTGTCGGGCCCCACACACACACAATACGACAGTCTAAGGAGCTAACGTGGAGCGGCACAGAACTGTCTGAATATAGTTATTACAAGGT
Source organism: Tringa tobata (assembly GCA_033628505.1). Classification (NCBI taxonomy): domain Eukaryota; kingdom Metazoa; phylum Chordata; class Aves; order Charadriiformes; family Scolopacidae; genus Tringa; species Tringa tobata. The sequence continues at coordinate 1,692,032 of JAHREE010000163.1, read as the reverse complement.
TTCACTTCAGTAATATTTCTTCAGAGATGACCATTTTATAGTGATGGGGGAAATGTTTTTCTTACAGAAACTAGCTAGAACTGAAGTCTTCAGACTATTATAAAAAACACACACAGCACATAAAAGCCTAACAACCGTATTCAGAAAACCCTCCCTAGTTGCCTGGGAGCTCTGCGGGTTCAGAAGAATTGGCAGGCTTGTTAGATTTTCCTGCCAACTTACAGAGCCAGACATGGATGTCCCCAGTTTGCACAGTTCTTTCCAAACAGTATGGGCAGTTTATAATCAATAGGGCAGAGCATGAGTTACATAGAAATAATAATAGATTGCTGCACTACATTAAGTTTGTGATTTGTAATAAGCACTGGTGAGGACGAAATCATGGCCTGCCCTGAGATTTTACTACTCTGCTTTATTCCAGTATCTGATTGTTGAAGATGATGTACCATAATTATGGGAACTCACTCCAGCATTCTGTCTATAGTATAACATAGGGATCAGGTTAACATTTTGGAGCAATTGCAAATATAAGCTTTGTCAACATACTTGACAGAAAGTTAAGAAGATGCATATATAAACAAATCTGAATGTTTACCTTACTTTCAGCCTATTTTAAAGCAAATTTGTTACTAGCAATCATCTCACTGCATTGCTATAACAGTAACTATTAACTTATTATCCTATTTCTACAAAGCTTTTTCTTCTTAAACAATCCTACATTCATTTTTGATAGTTTTCTCTGCTTAAATAGGGGATCAGAACTCATAACAAATTCTATTCCATAATTTTTGCAAAGTTCATGGTTGGGGGACTTCCACCATAGATTATGTATTTTAAGATTTGAATAAGAATTTAAAGCAAACATTTATCCATACATAGATCTTTTTTCCCATGTTTTCATTACTCATAAAGCAAAAATATTTATAGTTAATGTAACATCTCACTGAGTATACCAAATTCAAAATGCTACTGTTCAATCCTTTCATATATTGATAGAACAAGTGTGGATAACTGAGAAGGAGAGGGCCTGTGAGAAACCACAGATCATTTCCTTCCAGTAGTTTCTTGCTTTTTGAGTTACTCACTAGCTATCTAAGGTGACTGACTTCTCTCACGATCCTACTTGACATGCGTTTACAGTGAAATGTGGCATTTCTGGAGATGTCAGGCTTCTCTCCTGGAGCTGCAGATTCTGTTCCATTTTGGAAAAAAACACCTAAAAGTTTATCTCAGTATCAAGGTATACAGGTATGTTTATGCATTTAGCTATTCATAAGAACTGTAACATCATAAACTTTTGTAAATATGCATTCTCTAAAAACCCCTGAACAAAAACATCCTCCTTTCACTACTATCGTTTCACTTACTGATTTGTAATATAAAGGTAAGACTGAGCTATGAGGAAAAAATGGAACCAAACAAAAATTTTACTGAGAAACTAGACCAAATTTAGTTATTTGGAACAAATAACATTGAGATCACTAGAGATTTGTGCTTAGCAGGTAGTGATGATTGAACAGAATGGAAACATCTAGAGAAAGACTAATAGAAACACAGAAACTGGCACTGGATTATGTACTGCTGGATAGGTGAGACTGAAGAAATGGAAATTAGATTTCAAATGCCTCAGAAATGGAAATGAAGTCCAGAGAAGAACAGAGAAGAACATTAGAAGCCTAGAAGAAGATAATGACATTGTTAAATAAATGAAACTGTAGACCTGAGATCACAAAATAAAGGGAGTTGATTATAGTAAATAAACTGATTTCAGTTAAAATGCTATTCTCTTGGCTGAATGACTATGATCTATTTCTCCCCTTCTTCTTTTTTTTTTTTTTTTAGTAAGCAGCAACAAAACAGAGAAGATAAGAACTACTTTGAAGCTCTCTGAAGAAAACAGATTATCCTAAAATTGAGACCCATCATGAGCCCATAATTTCATCCATGTAATAAATCATTACTGGTTTAAGGAGGCTATTGCTTTACCGTGTAAGAGAAGAAGGAAGCAGAATTATATTAGTACAGTGAGCCAAAAAACCAATTGTGTCACGACCTTCAGAAATAAATACCTGAGCAACCTTTACGATTATAAAAATCTGTATTGTATCAAATTTTAAATGTTTCCCTTTAAGCAAAGGCTTCAGAAAAATGGTTTGCAACAAACACTAAAGCATGGACAGTATAAGATTAATGAACTTCACAATTATAGGGCTGGTAGCTGAAAAGGTCTTCAAGAAAATATTTAATTATGTAGCCAAGCATCATCAGATGTGGTGAGGTAGCATATAGCAAACACAGAGCTAAGCCAGCTTTACACTTTCAATTCCATTTTAGGTCTTAAGGCTTTTCCTGTTGCTTGTCTACTCTTTTTATTGATACTAACTTTTTTTGCTGATCGCCTTACTCTCTGGAGGAACTTCAGCAGACTCAGAATCTTCTGGGCTTCTCTAGTTAAAAGCAAAGATAATGGATCAGTTTTAAGGGACTCTTCCAGCTGCTGATACAAATACAGGAAAATATCAAATAAGTTCAAGTTTTTTTAATTAAAGACAGTTGCTGTTATTTGCATAGATATCATTAGAAACATTTATTGAGTACTGGCGGTGTGATTGGTACTGCAGAAACACATGAAAAAAAGAAATCTCCCTTGGCCAGAAAAGGCTACAGTCTAATTCAGGTAGGAAGACAGACATATATAAGCACCTTTGTAACCCAAGAAAATTATGTTTCTGCTTGAATACACAAAAATCTAACCAAATGCAGAGTAAAAAGGACAGCATCATTCAAATTGTATCTTGTATCTTCACATTTTGTCATGACGGGATGACTGTAATTTCCTGCTGGAAAAGGAAGTCTATAGGATTCATGTTCTTCACAGTTACTCTGTGAAAACACAAGACTAAAAAAGATGGTCATAGGTAGGTTTCACAGCCTTTCAAAATGTAGTTGTTTTTTCTTCAGGGTGGTATAGCCTCCAGTGCCTCCCCTCTAGGCCCTTAGTTAGGGCTTTGTCTCAGCATCAGGCATCACTGCCTGGGTACAGCAGCACATGAGTACACTCCACTGCAGTGAGTGAAATACACTCTTATTTCAAGCAAAGAAGGAGACAGTATCTTTGTCCTCAGCCTAGAGAATTAATTTGATGCAGCAGCCCTAATATTTAATTAACAGAAACTGTAACTGTGGGGAGAGAAGGGAGAACATGAGGAATCTGTCTCTCCCCCTACCTCCCTGGGGCTTTTCTTTCTGACTAGAGAAATTATTAAAAATTTGTGTGAGTGCGATAAGCCAAAAACCTTTTTTTGTTTGAAACTAGAAAAACAGAATTTATAATTATTATTTTTTTTTTTGGCCAGAAAAGCCTATTAAAGCTATTTTAGCATCCAGTGAAGAGTCAATGGCAGCACAAAGGAGTGCTCTGCTAGGGTCAGCAGCCACCACTCCTATAAAATACTATAGCAGAGATGTGTACTGGCTGCAAAACAGAATGTGTTTCTTGGCTGGTATTAGTGAAGTTGTGATGCGGGATATACGCCGTAGAGGCACAAGGAGGGAAGGGAAAGGATTTGGGTTTTAAATTCTACATTTTAAAGGAAAAATAAAAGTCTTTAATTCCCATGATTGCAGCCAGTCATACAAATTCCAGTAATTGTTCCACTTCTCTTATAATATTTATTCACATGCCACATCTTTGAACTCTGAGTCAAAACTGCAAGACTAATCACTGACCTGAAGGATTTATAAGCTTTTCTTAGTCAACCAGTGTTTGTCTTACTATTACTCACATGACTCTGAAAAATTGGCCGCGCCTGTACAAACTAACTCAGCCAGGCTAGTTCATGTGATCTATACATAACTTTAGGGGAATCTTGCATCTGAGAGGAAAGACGAGCTCATTCATTACCATAAACAGGAAATGATGACGTGGCTTGCAAATTAGTAAACATTCTTCACTTTTCTGTTCACTGCATTCCATTGAGAGTTTCCCAACTGTGTTTGAGAGATTAGCAGTGGCTCGTAAGGCTCTTGCCAATCACAACCGTTCACATTATAGAAGTTCTCTAGAGATTCTGATTTAAACCTATGTATCTAGATACTACATAAAAGCTGAAGAGATTTGTTGGAAAAAAAGAAAATAGGTTAAAAGGTATGAGTTAATTTAATTAGCAAAGACATGTCTGTCTGGATCCTCTCCACAGACCAACAGAAAACTATATAACTTCTTATGGGTAAGCACCACTCCTCAATACCCACTTGCTTACTTTACTGTTGGAATCTGCAGAAAAATGCCCAAGAAATGCTTAAGATTTCATCTGGTCACTAATTAGCCACTTAACTCTCAATGCAGAAAATCCCAAAGTTTTTCCCATGGGAGAACATAATAAATGTTTAAAAACAAGGGAGGAGGAAATCTTCAAGACTTTTATCAACAAAGGGTAGTACAGGAAGTGTATTGTTATGTCAATCTCATACACACTTTAGAAAAGTTATTGTAAAAATCTGCGTTTGAAATCTCTGTAAAAGCTCATTAGAAACTCAAAAATCTAGAGATTCCTGACAATTATGTCACGTAATAAAGGACAAATCAATAAAGATTGGAAAATAATACTGATTTATTACATTAATTGGGTTCATTTTTTGAGGAACAGAGAAAAAAGGATACAAAATCAGGGAAGTATGTCATATTGGTAACCTACCAACTGTATGGTTGAAGTAGATTTGCCTCTGCCTGAATGGTCATTTAATTCAGATTCCACTGGAAGATCATGGGAATGTCCCCAGTGCCCATTAACTAAAGAAAGGCCCTGCTGAATGAAGAGGCTTTGCAATTAGTTCTGAAACCCAATGAACACAGGTGCAGTCTTTCTCAGCCTTTAGTGAAATTTTAGCACCTATAGGAAATATTTATTTCAAAACAAAACCTGTTGAAAAAGATTGCTGGCTAGGATCAACATTTCCTAATGCTTATTTGGTTAAAAAAAAAAACAAACCAAACCAAACCTGAAAAATTAATCAGATAAATCAGTGCCAACAATAATGGTTTAATGAAACATTTTGTTTCAAAACTGAAGATTAAAATTTGAGATTGAGATGGATATAACAATTAACTTTTAGAGTTCATCTAGTTCTCTGTAGAACATGTTTAAAGATTTGTGGGATGATGATAAAGCCCTCCTCTCAATTAAGTAACAGAAAGGACTACTTTTTACCAAACAAACAAAATATCACCGTCGTCAAAATATTCTCATTCAGTTAATTTCACATAACACTCTTATGGTTGACTCAAAGGTAGTGGGAATAGGGACTCATTGTTACGTATCTAAATCAGGGCAGTCATTAAATACTCTCTGTAAAACAGAACAAGCAAAGTCTTAGACTTCTTGAGTGACATTAAGATAACCTCCCATGCTGAGAAACTTAATGAGCCATCACACTTTGTGTTTCATTGTATCCTTGTGCATAATCATATTTTCAGGCACCAGCCACAGAGAAATAAAGTAATAAGATTACCATAAGCCGGGCAGTGAGCAAGGAGATACTATTAACTTAAAATTGGGTCCTACTGACTGCAACGTACATATTAGATTTTCAAATCCGTTGGGAAAGGGGTCAAAAATTATTTGGAAATTTTAAGGTGTCATTCTTTAAAATATCTTGTGCTTACATCTATGTCTTCCTCCTCTTCAAACAGAGCCTGGAGTAAACAACTGTTTTGACAGTTTCATACGGATAGGCACTCTTCACTTGCTCCACTGCAAGTCATCAAAGTATGCTTACAGAACACCTTAAATTAACTGTTTCCTTCTTGAGTTATAAATATATGGAGCACATTCACGGAGCATACAAATTCCATAGAGCAAAGCAAAATAGAAGGTCAATCTGGTAGGAGCACTTTGCAAAACTATTTTTAATGCTTCATTTAACTCATAGAAATGATAATTATTTTCCACAATAATTTTAACAGTTTGTGCACTGTAAAATCTCAAAATACAAGAGATTTTTTAAAGGATAAATTGTACAAAGCTTTACCTGGTCATGTGGTGTTACCAAAAGAAAGAAACACTTTTCAATCAGAAAAAACCCATGAATTCCTCCAATTATTCCCAAAAGTTTCCAAATATATTCTTTCCCCTCATAGAAATGTTCTACCTCTTGTGCTTCATGTTTATGTAAACCAAGAGTCTAAAAAAAAAAAAAGATAAATTAAATAAACTTAAAATTACAATTTTTTGATTTTTTGCTAGTTATCCATAGTTTAATTCAAATTATTCTTAATATTTTATTTTGCCATTCCTTTCAAATTTAAATTGTGATTCAAGCTAATCAGATAAATAGTAGATTTATTAGGAGAGTAGATTTTCATACTAGAATTATTAGGAGCCTCTGCTGAACTTCATCATCTCTTGGTGTTGAAAGGAAGAATATTTTTAGAGACAGTTTTATAAAAATGGCCTTTATATATATATATATTTAGTATATTTTGTTTGGATTATATCAGTCTTTAAAGTCTAAAAAGTTACTTGCATTACCTTCAGATGTAAACTTCATATTGAAAATAATTCGTAAGGCTTTCTGCTGGTGGGTGTGGTTCTGTTTTTCCCCAGTGGCACAGCACAGTAGCCCTCCTTTGCTCTGAAAGTGAGCACTTTAAAGGCTACTGGATACATGACCTAAAACTGGTGAAGGGGAACACTTCTGCACTCAAAAAGCATTTCTTAAAGAAATGCATTTGTCTGATATACACTGATAATTGCCTTCCTTAAACCACTCTCCCAGTTCAGCTTCCAGAGATGATGTACTCAGTATGAGGAACATTTTGACCAGAATCTCAAGTGGTGTGAAGCTCTTTTCCAATGACCGGTTGAAGTCTATTTATAACAGTTGTGTCATACTGGAGGAGACTCATTCAAAAATAAATGAATACACAATGGAAAATTGCTTCTGTTTTACATGCTATTCTATTCTTAAAATTTATTTTATTAATTTAGGAATAAATGATAGCACTTATTTTATTACAGTTTTAGGCAGCAGGATTAATTAGGCTCATAGCAACTGGTTTTCTGGAACAATGTGTGGAGGGGATTGTGGATGCCTCATACAACTCATACAACAGTTTCTCCTAAAAAGCATTACCAAATCTTCCTCATTAAAGACTTTCACACACATCTAGAAACCTGGCTTGCACAGGACCTGTGGGTTTTCTGGAAAGTATTTGTGAAAACTGGCATCTTATTTTCTCTGAATTCATAATTTCTTGATTTCTGCTTCATACTACTTGGATTCTCTATTAGAACTAAATACAAAGCACAAATGGAATTGGAATACTGGGTAGCTGGTTCCCAAATGTCATGGAACGCTTTACTTTTAAACAGATGAGCCTCAGCCAGGTTTAAATGAGAATTTTTTTCTCTCTGTGTGTATGTGTGTGTGGGAACGTTTTAAAAATACAAGTGTGTATTACCTACCTGAGGAATAAGGTGTAGCAATGCATCTCCAGAAAGGGTCCCAACAGCCAAACCGACAAACAGCTGTAAAATGAGTGTATAGATTTCTTGACAGGAGTTAAATAAAATGAGGGTTGTACCCAACATAGATCCAATAGTAATAAGTAAAACAGCAACAGTGCTGTAACCATATTCTGTAGGGAAAAACAAATGAAACAGAACAAGGGCACTTTTAATCATCCAGTATTTGTGTTTTAATATTTGATTTGGATTTATATTCGGTTTTGATGCTATGTTTTGCTACGTCTGTGTACAAGTACACAGAGAAGTGATTCATTGTGCCACAGATTTTTCTAGTCATGTATGATACCAATGAGAGAACTGGAAGCCTAAAAAACATTCATTTTTTCAGGCTTTACAGGTAATACAGTCTAACACCTCCAGATTTCAGGCCTTAAAGTGCTAAATAGACTGTGACTGTGCAGATTAGAGACACTCAGAGCAGCACAGTGAACATCGGTCTGCACTTTACAGTCAAGACCACGTTATCAACCAAATCATATTCAGTAAGCAAACCAAGGCCTAAAACCTCAAATTAATGTAGGCATCTCATTTAGGTTCTAAACATAAACTATTTAGTCCAAATTATGCTTACAAATGTGCTGTGGACATACATTCCTTTAGTTACTACATCAGGACCACCAATCTATTTTTCCCAGGTTACCAGGATTTTTGGAAGGTTACTCTTACAGTTCTTCAGAGTTACACACTGCTCACATTCCCAACTTTTTGCACAACATGAGTCCTGATTAATCCATAAGAAAGTCTTATGATGGAGGTAAAACGCTGATGAGAAACAGACATAAAGGAACTAATGCCAAAATATTCAAAAATGTCACTAAATATTTCACACTTTAATAGCATTGCAAGTGCTCAGTGCCTCATAAAATCAGACAGTAAATTTCACAGACTACACATCCAAATACAGGGGTATAGTAGATACTTAGGGAAGGTCAGGCCTTGGTGACTTAGCCAAAACAGCACAGCCTGTCACTAAAATTGACCTGAGAATAAAATTAATGAGCCTATGCTCAGTTCACTAGGTCACGTATAGGTCAAACCTGAAGCCATTCATCTGTCTCAAGCCAGCAGAAGTGTCCCTGTGGTCATGGAAACCTTCCTTTGCCAAAAAAGCACGGGGAAAGGGCTGCAGAAAGGGCTCTTATTAATTCCATTTTGTGTCTAAATATTTCAGCTTTGCTCATCTACACAGATCTCACCTTCCAGAGGTCACTAAAATGTCAGCAATTGGGCTGATGACCTTTAACTTGAGATACCCTCATTCAAACTGTGAATTTGCCATGAACCTTGTATGTGACCTGTGAAAGTTCCTTTCTTTCTTTGTCCCTTGATTCCTCATCTGAAAAATAGGCATATCCCTGTAGCATAGAAAAGATAAAAGCAGTAAAGACTGCAAGGTGTTCAGGTAATGAGAAGAAAGATATAAGAAAGAAGGATGCTGGCTTCTGGGGAGCTATAATGATTCTTCCTATTCTGTATGTTTCTTTCTCCTATAACCATTCTTGGGATATCCATGACTGTCCTTCCATGCCCTTATTTAACATGTTCTTTAATTCATGCTCATAGTTCCATTAATCTGTACACCACGGAACGATAGCTCTGTTTATTCCCACAAGCTGCTTAACTTGTGTGGCTTAAAGTACAGATAGAATTTTGAGATGGAAAGTGCCATATGGATCATTGGCCAGCAGGATTGGATAGCTTACTATCTCCTAATAGATCTAATCATCCAGAGCTGGCCATGTAGATATTAGGATAAAGGCATTGAAGGCATTGATTGCTAGCCTAGAAGTGCTGCTCTAGATGCAGGTGATTATGGTTAGATGCCCATTACTTTTTGCTCATTCCTGGCTCCCAAATCTCCCATCAGAAAGTAATGCCCCCTGTAATACACCAGCACACCTAGGTTTGTAACCACTTCCCAGATATGGCTGGTTTAAAGAAAAAAACAAAACCAGGAACGACATTAAGAAGTCCTTAGGTCTGATCAGATTCAGATTTTTTTATATAGGGTGGACTAGGGATTGGTTACAGGAGAAGTTGAATCAGCATAATGGTAGGGCAGAAATCCCTGGAAGCAGTGGCATGTGAGGGCTACCAGTGCAACTGGAAACAATCTGATTATACTCTAACTCAGTTCTTGTTCCAGCTCTATCCCACAAGTCCTGATGCCCATGTGACTGGTTTTCTGGTTGTTTTTCTTCCTACAATAGTATCCCCAAAGCTTCTCTGCTGTAAAGTATCACCACATGAAAAACCAGCAACATTCACACAGAACTTACCTATATCAAGCATTTGCCCCATCATGGTATAAAATGCCAGCTAACATAACCTTGAGGCTACATATAAAAGCAATATAATGGTTCTAGAATAAACCTGATGGAAATTTCACAAAACAGGTCATTGCTACACAGCAACACTTAGAAGGACCTGCCACTTTTCAGTATAGTGCTATTATCTGACATGTATGTTATGAAATCATAGAGAGCATAAATTACAGTGTGCAGAAATCTCATCATGTTTTTGTTTAAGGTTATTAATAAGCAAAATTTCCCCAGAATTTAAGTCCCTGCACCCCTTCACCTGAATTTTCACAATTCACATAACAACATAACTCACTTTCCAAAGTTGTTGGTGGAAGCTTTGTCTGCTTGGAGTCAGGAAGCTGACATGAACAACTTAAGAGTTGCTGAATGATGGCTGGACTGATTTGCTTGAAGTGATCCTTAGAAATGGAGTAAGAACTATTTTTTATAAATATCTTCACAAGTTCATTGGCAGAGAAACAAACCTATGCAGAAAAGTATATACAGTTACTGGATATGTTTTGTAGACCTGCATTTATTGCTGAAGTTCAGTATGGAATCTTAGAATAACACAGGGTTCTACAACCTAGAAAAAAACCTTGGTTTTCCATATACTCTTTTCCAGTTAAATTAATTCAATTACTTCTATTTTTTTTTTATTTACCGATTAAAACTTGTCCTTGGGCTGCACGTTTGTATCTTTAGTAAGATACGGAACTAAGTTGTTATTTTAAGGCTTTTGACAATGGCATCTAACTTTAAGGTAAGCACACTAGAAGCTACATAGTCTAGATTTGCTTTAAAGATTATTTAATTGCATTATTAGAGGTACTAAAAAATTTCAACTACTTTTTGTTCTTGTTAGAAATATCTCTGTCAAAAAAAACCAAACCAAAACAAAAAAACTTTTCTTGGGAACACTGCAACATTTGTCTTTTAACAAATTTTCATGAAGAATTGGTTTTTCATCTCCAGGATGAAACGTCTAGTAAAAACATGAGCAGTTAGCATTTGAATAGTTCTAGTGGCAATTTCTGTAAGAACTTTTAAAAAGAAGAAGTCCAGATCAAATATGCTATCTTACTTAGAAGAATAAACTTCATTTCTCAATACCATCTAACTAGTTGTAATTCAATTAAATTTAAATCTAAATATTTCTTTCATTTAAAGTAATCTGCAGCTGAGAATCAGGAAATAATATTCCTAAATACTATTTTTTAATCACTGAGGCTTAAATTTCTTTTGAAAGAAAACTACTATTTAAATAAAAATGTTGCAATTATTATTACTTCTAAATAACCCAATTAAAAACCAATGTCTTCATGCCTTTGTTCATCTACTAGTAAAGTAAAATACAACTTGTTGCTCACTCAGAAATGGGATGAATTGAGTACTGACACATGTATTCTGAACACCACATTCAAGTCTTCAGGACTTGAATCTTGCCACCTGCATCTAGTCTGTTCTGCCTCCAAGCAGGAGAGCATGAAGACAATACAGGAACACTCATATTAGAAAAGACCTTCAGCTTGCCTGTTCTAGACAGTGACTGACTCTAATAATAAGGAACACCAACAAGTGGTATCAAGTCAGAAGTCTAGTTTGTGACAGGTTATGACCAGCACTCCTCACTGGTCAGTACAGGGGCTGATATTATTTAATGCCTTCATCAATGACTTGAGTGATGGAACAGAGTGCACCATACCACATTCATAGATGAAATGCAAAGGGGACAAGTAGTCAATATGCCTGATTGCTACTGAGAGGGAACTTGACAAGCCAAAGAAATGGGCTGACGACCCTCATGAAGATCAGCAAAAACAAATGTATTGTGCTTCAAACATAATAACCCCATGCATCAATAAAGGCTAGGAAAAACTGAGTGGAAGGTAGCTTTACAGAAAAAGCCCTTGATGTCCTTGACAGATGACTTGAACATGAGTCACCAGTGTGCCCTTGTGGCAACGAAGGCTAACTGCATACTGGGCTTCATTAGCAAGAGTGTAGCCAACAGGTAATGGAAAAAAAATATTGTCCTCCACTCAGGACATCTGGACTACGTCCAGATTAATAACCAGCAGTACAAGAAAGACATCGGCAAACTGGGGGAATTGCAATGAAGGACCATCAAGATGGCTAGGGAACCACAGCACATGATGTGCAGGAAGACGATTAAGGATCTGGGTGTATTCAGTTTGGAGAAGAGAAGGGTAGGGAGCTATCTTCAGTCTTCAACTATTTAATGGAGGTAATAGGGAAAATAAAGTTAGTGCCCTCTCAGAGGTGTACAGCAAAAGGATAAGAGGTAACAGATATTAGTTGCACCAGGAAAAATTTCAATCTGTTATAATAAAAAAAAAAAGTCAAAATGAGTTCAATAAAGCACTGGCACAGGTTTTCTAGAAAGATTATGGAATCTCCGTCTTTGGAGACATTCAGAATTCAATTGGACATGGACCTGTGAAACTTGATCTGACTTTGATGTTGGTCCTGTTTTGAGAAGTAGGATAGACAAGATGAGGTCTCAGATTACTATGAATGTAAAATCTAATGTGATTATATTATCAGGAATTGTAAGAGAAAAAGAAAGATCTCATCTGGAAAATAAACTGTCCAGCCACACTTAAAAAACATAATTCTTAATGCTTATTTAGTAAAATGTTTTTGTAAGTCTTGAGGTATGAGGACCTCCATCTTTTCCAGCTGAAAGCCCTAGCTTTTTAAGCTTTTTAAGACAGAGAGGCAGAGTACTAAGTTTCCATTAGTAAAGCAACTATATGTGTACCCCTGAAGGATGATACTGGAGAAACAAGTAAATCGAATTTGCATATTCTCATATGGAAAACTGGATGGATGGATGGATGGATGGGTGGATGGATGGATAATTTTTGTTTCAAAAATCCATGTTTCTTTAATGAGGAATAATAAATGAATACATAAGTATTGTGGCATAGTTTAATGGAAATTAATATTATTGCTCTTATTAGATCATCTACTACTTACTTGTTTTGTATGAATTTTTTTAATCAGTAGAGACAATGATGACTTAAAAAGAAAGTAGTGACCTTTTTTTAATGTGATAATGTTTCCAAATATAATTCCTATCTAAAAATAAAATTACTGATCATAATGTTATTAGCAAACACAAGCCATAAACAAGTCAATGCCTCATAGGTAGTAGCATCTGTTATTATTGGAGCACAATGGGTATCACAAGTATGGGCAGAAAGCAGGAGACAAAATTAGCAACATGACACAGAAACACAAAACTTCTAATGGAATGATATGTCAAGGAAAATAGGCATAGCTAAAAAGAAGAGGATTGAAATAAAAAAGAGAAACTGGGAATTACTAAAGAAGATAAATTCTCTTCTCTCTAAATGTTTCTTTGTGATTTTTTTTCATCTATACAGAATATTTGGCTCTTGGTTTGACTCTCAAGCCTCAGACAGTTCCCCTGAACACTTATCTTTGGAGTTACAGTCAGTCTCAGAAATTCAAGAAATCGATAATTGCATTTTATACATTCTTCTATTGCTGGAGAAGAATTTTACTTCTTGTCCAGATAGTATCACTACTAATTTCTGTCCTCCGTAATTTAAAATTACCATGAAATACATTTAAAATGACCTTCATTTAAAATTGTTTTGAGAACCCATTAAATGCCTCATCTTGCTGATCAGCATGATTGTCTTTTGTGGTCAGCCAGAGAGAAATAAACATATTGACAGAGAATGTATTCCAATTGCAATAAAATCACACAGATAAATATTTATCGGAATAGCATTTAACTAGATGCCATTTGTCTCGGTTCCACATCATAAAATGACCACACAGCAAAAGTCAATTGCACATCTCTTATTCTCCTAAATGGAGTGTCTTTGAGTTAAATTAAATTGCAAAGAACTGAAAACAATAGAAACATATTCTTTGAAGTATATATTTCAAATGTATATGTCAAAATATACACAAAGTATATACTTTGAAGTCTCCTTTTTTATGCCTAAGGAATGTCTTCCAGTCTAAAGGATGGAAGTCATTACCATCTTAATCACAGTTATAAACAAAATTTATTTATTTTCTACTATTTAGGATAAGGATAAAGTCACCTGCAATGAGACACTGTCCTCCAAACAGCTCAAAAAGGATACTGGGTAGTAGCTAGAGTTCTGTCTTACAGACTGTAGACTATCTAAAGGAGGCTTCTGGACTCCATAGATGGCTATTACAAGTTTGGAAATGCCCAATCTTCAGTTTAAAAAAGCCTTTTATAAACAACTTAGGTAGAGACGTTAGTGTACTTTTTTTTCCTTAGTACAGAACAACCCTTCTTTCTAGAAGGTCACTTAAGGGGCTCTAGAAGCTCTGTGACATAAGAGCACAAGAAATCTCTAATAAATATATGAAAACATTGAAGCTGGGGTACTACAATCCTGTCTGTGTGATTCCACGTAATACTAACCATTCTGTTAGCCCCTCCCAGCTACTTTAATCACATGTTCAACATCCGTAAAGTTCTTCCCCAATTAATAGTTAAACAAATATAAATATATAAAAATATAATTCAGTATGAACATGAACTTTTGAAATTAATACGTTTTACTCTAGAAATGTAGCCTTTGCACACCAATTTGAACTTTTATCACTGAAATTCTCTGACCAATACTAGAATAACATAAAAAAAAAATAACCTGATCCCAATCTGTGTTCCTTTCACGGTCTTCAAAGTAACCTTTCAGATAGCCTCCTTTTGTATTGTTTGCCTTAACTGGAGTATTTCTGGTTCCAGAATCTCTGGTTGCCATACTATAACGTCTTCTTTTGTGACTGTGGAATTGTCCATTTACAGTGCAAGTCTTTTTGGTGGTAAGCATGTTTAGGAGTTCTTCTAGTTCTAGTAATTAATTGGAAAACAGATAAGTTAGCCTTGGAAAATACATATTTAAAAAGATAAAATCAAAGGTAATTGTTAAAATTTTATTAGTTTTAACATTAATTCAACTCCTCATTTTAATACTTTTTTCTCTCCACCATTTGGTACTGTAGGTAATTTACACTTAATACCTCTCGAAGTTCAAGACATTTATATACTCAGCCTTTCCTTCTTTACAGTGCCACACTCAGGTGTGTTGCCTATGACTATTTCAGAGGAAAACAGATGTGACCAAGAGGCAAATCATCTTCCATTTAATTATCAGTCTCTGCCCAAGTTATCTAAAAATTACTGCTAAATAACTTCACCATTCTTAAAAATTTTCCTGTGTAAATGGAATACCATGCTAAGGATGCCATGGACAGGTATTCCGATAGTCCAGAAAGGTCAGGAAGACAGAACCTTTGTGGAGCGTCCTGAAAGCAATCGTCAAGATGGTATGTTGTCCTTCGTGCTTCAGAAGTGGAACACAGGGCAGAGGCTTTTCTCTCTCCTTAAGCCAAGTTGCTAATTTGAAGGCATGCCTGTTTACAGGTCTGAAGCAGGGAGGAGGGAGCCAAGACCCCTAGTGCAAACCTGAGACAATGAGGGATGTATCCCATGACATAACTTGAGTGCAATGGGTGTGCCTGCTGGTGAAATGCTTGGTTAGATGAGGGGGAATGCTCTACCCTATCTTACCTCACCTTCCTTCACCCCTGCATTCTCAAGATGAAGCCATAGTGACAGTTTCTCTAAACCTGAGTTTGTCCACTGGGAACAAAAACAGTCCACAAATGAATTTCAAATGAATTTAGATCAATGAGATTAAGAATGTTTCCGTGTGATATTCCTTTATTTTTTTTTACCTTTATTTTTTAATGTTGTTATTCAGAAAAAAGCAAATGGTATAATGTTAAATCTTACAGAGTCTCATGATAACATGTTTGTCTGCTTTCTTTGTCTTGAGTGGATCTGAACGGAGCTGAAGCTGGGTTTGTATTCTAAATGCAGTCAACTCTAATTTTCTTTTTTTCCACGCTGTCAGTTCCTTGCTCTTTCCTGCAGTTACTATTATGAATTTAAATAAATATAAAGGGACATTTTTATTAGCCTAGGCTTAAAATATACTTACACTGTAACAAACTGGTTACAAATATTTTTTTGTTTCTCTGAAGGACACCCTAACTCCATCAACCATAAAATCTAGCTATTGTCTTCACTGGGGTCTGAATTTCACCATATATAGCTATTTAGTAGCACTGTGCCCAGATGGCTCCATCCATTCTTATGAGTCAATTATTTTAGAAGATCTGGCTTGGCAAATTTAAATGAAGGGTTTTGCTGCAAAACCAGTTTATGCAAGTATAATCCAGGAGTCCAAGTTTAGGCCTGAGGATTTTGTTCTGGTTTTTTTTTTTTAATTATTATTATTATTTGCTTCTGTGATTCAATCATAGAATCATAAAATGGTTTGGGTGGTAAGGGACCTTAAAGATCATTGGGCTCTAACCCCCCTGCCCTGGGCAGGGACAACTCCCACCAACTTTCCTAAATTTCTATTTATATATGGTTAAGTAGCATTCCTGATCCACCTAGTAACAGAGGTCCTGAAGAAAATGGACTTTGCATATTCCAAACTCACTGACTGGGTACTAAGATCAGAAGGTGGGTAGGGAAGCACAAACTGTAAAGATGTTTTCAGGTACAGCAGGCAGATAGCAGCGAGTGTTTGGTCACAACAGAGTGACAACAGTCTATTTCATCTCTTCTGGGGATACATCTACACTGAGGTGTGAGCGACTGAGATGTCTAATCTGGCCACCATACATGAATTATCCCATCTACCCCTAAATGAGTCTTGCAATGTATAAAGATCTGCAGAAAGAAGCAATATAAATGAGGCCCCAATGAACTCTGCCCTCACAGCTACATTCCCACTCTCAGAGCTCTCTTGATAGTTCAAACTGTGCTGAGCAATTAAGTAATAAATTAATGCGATGATACACATTTAATAATCTCAGTAAATTTTCTTTTATACCTCTCAGATAACTATCAAAATAAGGAGTGTATTTTAAATTTATTTAAATTTATTAATGTATATCTATTTAAATTTATTTTCAAATTTAGAAGTTACTACTTAACAGATCCAAAATGAAATGGCATTTAAATCTAAAATTAAATGCAAGAGGCATTTAAAGATAGTTTACATCAAATGTGCATTCCAAAAGGCAACTAGAGATGAATAAATACCTTACCTGTCACATGGAGCTCAGTGGTACTGTTTAGAGAATTGAAAATATATTTTATAAAGAATTCTGGGGAGGGCAAACTTGCTTTCCCCATACAGACTCCTTGGAGAGCTAGAGTAATGATTAAAGCAGCCAGGCGCGGAAGAGTGTTTTCATCGGCACCATCTCTGTCCATTATATCAGCATTTTTCTCCAGAGTACTCACATCAACACACTGAAATCAGGAGAAAACAGCATGAAGACAGCCCTGGTCACCTCCATTTAAATAATCAGAGTGACAGGAGGAGAAACTGGAGAGAACACTTTCACAGACAGCCAGAGTAGAAAAAATACTAAGATTAAAGCTGTAATTGACATCAGGACAGCAAATTCAGAACAGAGGACATTTTCAGGAGAACAGGCACAAAATAAAAAAGCCTGAAGTTTTACTCAGTGTCTGATGGGGAAGAAATAGAGTCCTTCATTCAGGCTATTTTTACTTAGTGTTTTTGTCATGCTGTTTCTATTATCCCTGTGTCCTCCTCGATTGCATCTACATCTACTTCCAAAAAGCGGCAGAAAAGGGAGGAATTTTTGTTAAGGCATAAGAAATTGACTCAAATAATACAGACTTTTAACTCCTCATCTCAAGCTTCAGAAAGAATTCTTTTAATGTTTTCAGCTCCTATGAAATGGAATCAATAATTTATTCTGGGGCAGTTGTCCGGAGACACTATGGAAAGATATAATTCTGCAGATAAAGGGTGGCTCCCCTGCTGGGTGACCAAACGGGAGCAGCTGATAGTTGTGAACACCCACGTGTGTGGATGTGTGCAGGTCGGAGTGAGGGAGCAGGGTACAGCTCTCTCAGTTACTTGGAAACTTATCCCTGGTTTGTTCCATTTCTGCCTTTCTCGTTTATTATCACTGCAGATACAGGGATTTGAGAGGGGGAAAAAAAGGCAAAAAATATTTAAGTTCTTTTGTTTCTAACTCTTATTAACTAAATTAAAAAGTCAACTAGATGAGCCAGTATAGTAATAATTTATTTTTCACATACTCATCTCTCTCTATATATGCCTTAAACACTGCAGACAGGAGGTTGGCATTTCTTTTCCTGTCCAGCCATTACACACTTAAATTTCCACAGCCCAAAATTTAATTCTCCTCTCAAATAATATATTAGGTGCTATGATTGTGAAAAGGATATTTTCTGTGAAACCAAAGCATGTAAGGAGCCATTAAAAAGGCTTTTGTTCTATTACTACTCTGCATCATTGCTCCTTTTCCGTAACTCAAGTGTTGTGATTCTAAGCATTAGACAGTCTAGAATGTTTTGAGCACCTTTCTTAAAAGAAAACACAACCTTTTCCCTCATGTCAATGAGCAGTGAAGTCTCAGTTGCTGAACAGGCTTAACAACTATTTATACTGCCAGCATAAACAAACAGACCACACAGTAAAGCACTTTATGGATTGTTACTCTATCTTCACATGCCAAATACCCACCGATGCCTCTTTGCAGTTGCCCAGATACCATTGGAGCTCTTGGAAATCGGCACGTTCACCAAGACTCAGAACCAAAAGCACTGGTCAATGAATAATTTATGATGGGAAACGATTACACAAAGAACACAGAAAGAGGAACTGGAGGCCCTCAGCATTCTGCTGCACAGCCAGGACTCCTAGCCATCTTCTGTTTGTGGAGGAGACTATACTACAGTATGGTGTAAAATAAAATGTAACAAAATGAAAAAGAAAAGGGCAAATTCAAACTTTGCAATAAACCAATTTTAACTGTATATTGTGAACAGATTGAAGGGGCTTCTCACAGCAGGTCAGCCTGTACTTTAGAAATTATCTAATCTGGCAAAAACTTATTTTATTGCCCATTACAATGAAAACAGTTTTTCTTTAGATTGTGAACTCTACAATGTTATTCTATTATTTATACACCCTACTTGAGATAAGGAACAATAAACACTGGTGAGAAAACTCACTGCCTGTTTCCTGACTTATAAAGCATGTTTTTAGCTGAATATACTCAATATGCCTTTTTTTCTTTTTTTAAACTTTAAATTTAAGCTTATCTGTACCACTCTTTCTATAAGCCATATTCATGCTGGTAGGTAACTGGTGACAAATGTATGTGTCCCAACTGAAGGAAACCCTCATATCTTTGGACGGATTCCTTATTGCACCGTGCTTTGGATAGACATGGAAATACAGGGCCTGGCAAGGATCTCATCATAGCAGAACGATTCATTATTTCCTCTATACAACCAGATCTGGTTTGGAACTGTTCTGTTTTAAATACAATCACTGCTAGTACATCTACACTAATAAATACAAGAGATAAGTCAGTATTTTCTGTCCTTGAAGCCAAGTGCAAGATCTTGCGTCTACACAGCTATGCTCTTAACCGTCCCCCCTAAGAAGGGCAACTGCATCTTAATTTCCTATTGGGAATGGTCCCTACTATGTTCTATCTCCCCAGGAGCATCTCAGTGGACTCTGTGGAAGTGCTAGGTGGCACATACCAAAAGCAAGTCATGAAGAAGGCTACTATTAAACACCATGTACAACAAAAGACCAGGGTTCAGCCTGTGCTCTCAAACTGTTATTTACCAGTGTTCTAGAGGACCATTATAATGACAAAATGTCTGAACTAGCTTAAAGGCATCATATCAGCAATAAATGTGAAGCTATTTTTACTTATTTGTTGTTTTTTTTTTACCTGGGTTTCAGAAGTTTTAAAATGTTGTTTTACTGCAGCCAAAATATCTTCAGTTTCATTCCGTGAAAAATAATAACAGTCTTCATCATGTCTTAAACTAAGCATACTCTGTAGGTAAAATTTATAATCCTTATTTTTCAAGCTGAGTTTTGAAGAACACACATCTCTATTATGAAGAATGTAGTAGAGAAGAATAACAGAAATTCTTTCAAATACTTCTTCACTGAGGTGATCTTCTAAATCTCCACCAGCTATTAGTAACAAAGTTTCTGGTTCAAGGCACTGTGAAAAAATAAAAATAAATAGAAATTCAACTCAAATAACACATTGCCAGTCATCTGCAAATATAATTAGAGAGGAGAATATGAGAATTCAACTCTTATATTTAAGGGATCGAACCTAAGGCTACACAGGTGCAGGCTGATGGAATGGCAGGAGGAAGCTGCAGGTAATTCATTGCAGTTCTGTGGCTGCAAAATCACACCGTGGTCTTTCCAGAGCCCCTTCTGTTTTTAAGAAATGCCAAGTATCCAAGGGATTTAAGATTTACTGGAAAATTGGAATAACTCTGATCAATCATTGTAGAGATTTGAAAGTTTTCCACTGGCTTCAACAGATTTTATTTCTGGTTATAAATATATTAGATAAGGGCTAGGGCTACTCATATTTTCATCTGTGTATTCTATGCATGTTTATATATTGTAAGACAAAGACCTATCTGTACCTGGCCTACAGTTAATTATGGTATGTAAACTGAAGTTTTATCATACTCAATGCACAGTTAAGAGACTTGATTGACCCTGCAGTTATACAGCTATTTTTACTTTTGCTCAACTGATTCTATTAAGTGGAATGATTCAGTCCACCGCAGAGAGCCAGCATAAGGTCTCAACATCATTTACTCCTCAGCATGCATTTCAAGAGGTACTGAAATGATATAATCACCCTGTGCAGGCTTTCTGTCTGAGCACAGATTTTTAATACATATGTGTGTGTATATATACATAAACCTCTCAATTTTTCTTGATACAAAGACACTTTCCAGAAACTTTTGCTAGCTCAAAAGTTATTCTTTAAAATTAGATGAGAAGACTAATAGAGCTCTATGTCAGACTATGGGAAATAAGATACTGAATGCCAGAATAAAGAATCTTTCTTGAAGAGATCCCATAACTATTGTCATTCACTGTATAGCTGGTTTTTTCCAACTGTCTCCTTTCCAAGCATGTTATAGGTGTGTCACCTAATCTCAACTATTATGGTAGTGCAGCCAGACTGTACATTTCACAGAAGAAACTACAACACATGAAGGTACTATGGGAGGATCAAAACTGCACTCTAATAAATTTATGAATCCAGTCAGAAGCTAGTTTATCAGACTGAATTGTTTGTGGCTACAAAAACGATGTGTTGGTTGGTGTAGCTCACCTTGTATCCTAGTTCATTTTCCTACACAGAAGCTAAGTAGAATCAAACACACACTGTGGTGTTCAGAAACCAATGTTCCTTGGAGAAACTGAGAGAGCTGCTACTTTTTAACAGAAATAATTCTAACAAAAATTCTCACTAATACTTAATCTTAAAAAAACAACCAACCAAACAAACAAAAAACTGTGGAAGGTAATCACCACATTAAATATTTATACTCATAGAGTAGAGTATGTCCCTGCCTACATTGTCTACCAAGATCTATAATTCTACCATTTTCTAATGCATGTCTCTGAGCATTACTATTTGGGCTAAGAGCAATACAGATATTTTGTTTTCTGTCCCAAAAGACCTCAAGTTAGTCAACCAGCCTTTTCAAACACTCAATAGTAATACAATAAAGATACTGCCTGTAATGGAAGATTTTCAAAGACTTCCAGAACATTTCAAAACCCAGTGAGGATAAATTGTAATCAGTAAGGCTGTTGTTTGCTCTTGCGAGGAAGATGACTGAAAAGGAAATTGCTAATTGGAAAGACGCGGGTGCTTTCTAAAAGATGCAGCTACTCCTCAGTATATAGGTAGCCCATAGAGAGTGACCCTTGAGCAGATATCAAGAGGATATAAATCAGTTCATCTTCGTTTATTTTGTTCTCACTAATATTTTGCAGACATAACCATCTGCATGGCCTTGGTTTATAAATGCTTATTTGCTATGAAAAAAAGGCTAACTTTGAACCTGGGCACTGAAGCCTGAGTTTGTTTTGTTTAAGAGACAAAAAGTTAGAAAAAATTCTTTTACCACTGCAATAAATATATGATTTTTGTGTGCTTAGGAGATAAAGAAGTGTTAGATGCCATTCAATAGATGCCAGCCCTTGCTCAAAGAGTCTTGGGGCCAATATGCAGCAATAATCTCAAAAAAGGATCTAAAAAAGTGTTAAACTTCACTGCTTTTAAATACTCACTGGAGACATCATTAAAATAAAAAAAAATAATCTGAAAACAAAGTCATGTGGTATGACTGGAATCCTGGATTTAGAAGGGAATGTTGAGTCTGAAATCAATTAGTTATTCCCAACAAGCATGGGAAAGAAAATGCCAAGCTAAGGTGGAGCATTCTGTTTCAAATTTTTTATGATCTTGAACGATAGTGCTTCTTGCAGGGTTTCTCCTACCTGGGTTTACCAAATCTTGTTAAATCTTGGAAGATTTCAGCACAGCGCCATGATGCCATCTCTCTCTCATGGATTTCCTATTGACAACTGTGTTCATGAGGCACTGGCAGTGGATGTCTGCAATGTTACTGACACAACCAACACTGAGAAATACTGGATATGGTGAAAGTCGTCATATACTTCACACAGGAAATTTCCAAGATGAAGCCTAAGTAGAGTGCAAGTCCTGACCAAAGAAAGCCCCAGCTAAGTTTCACTTAGATATTTTCCACCCAAGGACACGGTGGGCATGCTTTCCACAAATACATCCCAAATACAAGAAAAAATACAGCAATTCAGAGAAGCAAAACAAAAGGGGAGAACAAGAAGGCCTAGACCCCTATTTTGTGAAGTTTAGGAGGACTCTATAACTGTTACTGCTTAATAGATTCTCAGCTTTGGATCTGGGTCCATATATAGTTCATATCTATTGCTTATATGTGCAAAGAGAAAAACTGCATAACCATCTCCTTCACAAAAATTACCCATTTCACAGAATCACAGAATCTTCTAGGTTGGAAGGGACCTTAAAGATCATCTTGTCCAACTGTCAACCTAATTCTGACAAAAAGTAAACACCCACAACAAACAAAAAGCAACACCATCACTAAACCGTATCTCCCAGCACCACATCAACCCCTCTTTTGAACACCTCCAGGGATGGTGCCTCAGCCACCTCCCTGGGCAGCCCATTCCAATGTCTATTTAGGGAATAACAGCCACATACATTATTTATGTATGAAAATTCACATTGGGGCTCATATGAAAAACATGAGACTTTGAAGAAAGGGCCAATTAAGTGAGTAGTTGTCTACTGCTCAGGAGAAGAAGATGTCCACTTCGTTGGCTTGGCAAATTGCCAAGACTAGTATACCGTGAAACATTCACCTTTATGACCATCCTCATAATTCTGATATAAAGTGACACTAATTAAAGTATAGAGTAACACTAATTAAAGACAAGACTGACCAAGTCCTTTGTAGTCCCTTTCAGCTAAGATGCTCACTTAGCACTGTCTCCGTCCTACCAGAACCTATGCTCGTATTACACTTGTTCCTTTCTTTGTCAAATCAGGAATCAGTTCTGAAAATATTCTCAACTCAACTAGACAACCAAACCTTCTGTGAAGCTGTACCCTGGACTATTTCCAGTTTCAATTTGGATTTGTAGATTCATTGTTCTGCCTTTGATTTTCCCTGACTTGAACTGCTTACCAAAGCCCTCCCCTAAATCTTGAATATTTCAGTGAAGTGGCATATAAATCTGGGAGAATCCTGTCTGGGTTTTATATTTATGAACTAAATCCAGAACAAAATAAAAAAAAGGGGGCAGAACTAGTCCCTAATTTTTACCTACGTCTATCCACAGTAGAAATCCTCTGTCCCAAATACAAGCTCACGCTTTTATAGTTAGATCAGTGTAAAGTAGAAAAATCTTTGTTGGAAAATAAACACTTGACAACTTTTAAAGGAAAATTATTGGTGCAATGCAACTGAAGCATGGTGTTTTTAAGGAATGTCTGTCACGTTTGGAATATCTCTTCACGAGCTCAAACAATAAATATTAGTAATTCAGAATGAAACAATTAAAGCAGGGACAATTTTTTGCTGCAACAACAAGCCCTTTACATGTTTAGGTTTTGTACTCAGGAGAGTATCACTCTAATAAATAATTTTAGAACTCACTGACGATCCTGTAAAGATATTCCTCATTAGTTGAAGCACTAACCAGATGACAATCCTCTTGCATGCCATAAATCCGCTGTGGGCACTCAGCTCTCTCCAGTAACATTTTGACCAGTTCTCCTGAGTGGTTCATGTGAAGCTCAGTGTTGTCAGCTGAAAGAACGCGTAAAACTTCCATCAGATAGCCTCGGCTGGGAGCATAGCTGCCATCCTGCCCATGCTCTTCCCCAGGCTGTCCTTCAGCAATGAGCACGCTGAATATGAAAGCAGAACATACCACCCCAAGAGCTGGATGCTTGGTCAGAAAACACATCTCCTCTTCCTGCAGTGCGTGATCTGCATTGAATGTTGGATTGTTGTTTGTACTTCACAGCTTAAACTTGAAACCTGAGGAATCTGAATGGTAAAGGGGGAAAAAAACCCCAACCCTTTAATTAGTGTGAATGCAATATGTTTGAAAGGATTTATTAATTGGTCGGCTAAGCTGATTTGCAGTGACAAGCTGTTTTTGAACAACAGGGAGCCTGTAAGGGCTTTACAGCCCAGAACAGCAGGAAACTAAGACAACCATGGCCTTAAAACTTCTGCAGAATTACCATCAAGAGGTTGACTCAAAGTGCCTTTCCCGTCTTGTAAAAGTAAAATGTATGGTTTTCATTTCAGTGTTATGTTATTGCATTCACTAATAATCCTCTTCAGCAAGAACAGGAAAATACTATAGCTTTCACTTTCATTCCATTATGAAACAGGTTTTTAGTGGCAAAAATAGCTGTAAATAAAGATTACCAGCCTAATTCTGATACAAATGTACAGTAATCATGTTACACAGCAATGATATAGAGCAGGTTTTATTTTCAAAATACTTTACCAACATTACTGAACTCCAGCTATACAACACAAAACAAGAATGAGTAGGATGTACTTAAAAATTACTGATATTTTATGATCAAAGAGTTACAAAACTGAGGTTACAAAACTGAGGTCATAATTGTATTCATAATAACTCAGTGAATAAACAAGACAAACACACCAAAAGGAACTTGTTAACTCTAGATGCAAAAGATATTTTGTACTGTAAATGTGTCTTGTCACTGTCCTTCCTGTTATACCATCGCCTCTGCTTTAACAATAATCTTTCTCGATATAAAAGTGCAAGAAACCTAAAAAAGTTTCACTTCTGCTTTCCACAAAGAGATTTTCATTTTCTTGATGGGCAAGTTCACACAAGTTCAGCTTCTTTTAACGGCAATATGATACGAGTGTGTCTTATTTTAAAGGAACCTCTGCTAACAAAGTATTTAAAATGACGAAAGAACTGCTGAATTCAATTTGGCATTCACTCAGATAAAGGTTAGTATGTTTTTAGATGTTAGGAAACCTTTCAGTGTTTCGATATATTTTACTGTTAGCAGTTAGGAATATGTATCATTGTTACAAGGATGCACTTATTTCTAAACATTATTTTCTTACCTTTTGAAGGGAAAAAGATTGCTTGTGTATCTAGCTTTGTGGCCTGTTGAATCCTCAGAACTATTTAGCTGCTGGAAGTCCAATGTTTTTAAAATTCCTTGATGGTGCTCTGGAAGCTGGAGAGGATTAGTTTATTGCTGCCTTGAAAAGTTTTCAGTTGCTATGGAGAGAGCTGCTCTTAAGGTAACAATGGAGGTGGATAGGAATTAGTACATGTTCTTCTTGGCAAGTTCCAAGCATCACGTTATTGAATGTATTTCACATATTTTAGTACTTATCATTTTATGTAAACAGTCTCTGTTTTAGCAGTGCACGATGTATAAAATCTATTGAAGAATGTATTTCATTATGAAGGATAATACATGCAAGCAAACTAACTGTTCTCTATATTACTATATTATCTGATACAAACCTGAATTTCTTTTTTTCATCAAAACATTTCTTCTTTTTGCAAATATAAGAACAGAATAGAAATCTTTTCAAGTACCTCAACTGAAAAATGGCATTTTTCTTCAGGAAACACTGTCCATAGAGAACAGCCTCTTTCCTCCCTGCTTGTTCTGTGCCACACTGGCACCAATTAAAGAAGCTGGGATAGCTCCGACTGTGGTGAAAAAACCACCTTCTTTCACCCCCTTAGATTTTCCAGAGGGCTGTTGTTATAAAGTCAACATTTCCATCACCACACCAGCACAATATTATTGTACTGGAAGTTACTGAAGACTCTCACAACTGACAGATTTCTGCAGCAACAGGTACACCAGTCATACCACTCTCCCACCTTCCACAGCTTCAGTGCAGTAACGAAGAATTACCATCTCAGTTGGCTCAACAAATCCTGTGAAGCAGGAAGCCTGTAGTAATAGAAATGTCATTATTCTCTTTAAAGCTAGATTGATAAGAAAATCCCAGTTTCTAAAATGCCAGTAATGTTTCCCACAAGGTGGTGAGCTCAAAGGGAACAGCCTTGTTTTAGTAAGGCCAACTGATACAGACAATAAAAAAAAATAACCTGACAAAAGCAGCTTGAGAGAAGGGCAAAATGTAATCAAATGTTCTCAAAAATATGAAGTACAAGTACATGGAAGCATGTATAAACTCTTGTATGATCAAAGCTGAGTCCTACTATTTGATTCTCAAGCACAAAACATACCCGCAGATTTGTATCAACTTACCCTTTATTTTACTTCATAAATTACAAAGGATATTTATCAAACTAACATTGCCAAATATGCAACTTTATGCAAACAAGAATTACAGAAATTTTGATCTCAAAAATTTATTTTTTATATGAATGACTGAAAAGCAGAAACACATGATAATATGCATCTCCTCTTGCTTTTATATAATTTGCTCTCTGAAACAAAGCTAACTACGTCCAGATTTGTTCCACTAATAAAAATAATTCCTCAGATAATGAGGGAATAGCTTCCAGCATTTAATTCCAGGGATTACCCAATCTCCAAACAAACATAGAATAGTTCTATCTGTATATAATTTGGTGTTTTGTATATAATTAAAAATTGAAACTATGAATTCATTCTATCCAATTAAAAAGTGCAAACAGAGGGTGAATTGTTTCAATTCATTGAGAGAAGCTAATGTTTAAAAACACATTTGATGATTTATAACTGTTAAAAGCTGCTGGGAGAAATTTACATAATAATACTGGCTATATCTCACATTAACATTTATATTACAGAGTGATGGTAAAAAAAGGAAACGTTCAGTGTATTAAAATGCAACAGATAATGATTGGTACAGGGCACTATGGCTGATTTCAAAGGAAAATTAATTTCCTTTTGTAAGAATAGGAAGAAAGTGTTGCAAACCTCTGGCTTGTTAGTTTCTCAGTGGTGGCAAAATCACTGATGGTGACTCAAGCCTCAGTCTCTGCTTTTACCCTTGACACCAGAGCACTACCTGTGTTCTCAGTCATGCTACTGTCACCAAAGAACTTTTCTGTCTACACAGAAACTTCGATTACTACTTTTGAAGTAATTGCTAGCATCAATTGCTAAGTTCTCTTTTCAAACCCTTCTCTATTAGCATTAGTCCCCTACTACCTGCCCGTGCTCTTGCTGTGCCAACTGATAAGATGGGACAGTGGTAATAACAGAGCTGTCTAGTCAGACACCTGTTAGAAGTTTGCTGAGATACAAAGAGAGAAAGAAACCACTGGAACAATTTAATGTCTTAAAACCTCCTGAAGTACCTATTACTATTGTTGTCTCGTGTTATAAGTCTCTGCCTTTTTGGCTCAAATCTCATAGCATGTCTTTTGGTGATTTTTAATGAAGGGGATAAAAAAGGCCCTGCACAATGCTTGTAAGCCAGTGAACTCTCTGCTTACTGTAGAATAATAATATGCGTGGAAGAAAGAGCCCTCAGAGGAACTGGAAAACCGGGGTAACTCAAATCGAAGTAGCTTACCATCCTAACACAGTGATAGATTGTATACAGCAAAACCAGAGGAATGATGAACTCCCTGATTAAATAAGCAAACGAAACTTTTTTCTATTCTACGCTTAGCTAAGGACCTTGGTATGATCACACAAGGATCTGAGCTCAAGAATTTGCAGAGATAATAATTTTTAATCGGTTTGAGCAGTTACTATGGAGGGATACTTGCAAGAAAGTAACTGCTGACAGGCATAGGTCCGCTTCCCAGGAAAATAAGTAACGCAAGAAATAAGATAAAAACAAGATTAATAAAAATGGGAACTTCTCAAAACTCTTACTTTCATTTCAGGATTGGATTCATGGTCTCAGAAAATTGCATATCAAGTTTTCTCCACACCCAAATGCCATCTTTTATGACTTAGTAAGCTCACAGAGTAATATCCTAACTTCCGTTCTTAGCGAATAGGACTGAAGGCAATTTCCAAGTGGCATGACCAGACACGGAACATGATAAGCACATTCAGCAGGCCCTCTTTGGTTACAGATTTTTTATTTATTTATTTTGTTTTAATTTAAAGTGAACCAGTGAGGCTTACTGCAGCTTATCTTGTTGTTTCTCCCACCTACACACCTGCTGCGAGAACAAATGCAAGTTGCCCATTCACAAATGCCACGAATCGCTGCGCTCTGCAATTTACTGGTTTTCAAAGGATCAGCGAATAAATTATGTAGGAATAGGAAAACTCTTTAGAGAGCTCACTCTGAGATGACATTCCTATGAACTCTACCAACCTGACAAACGGCTTAATTTTATTTGTACGGCAGAATGGCAGAGGATGGGGGCATCATTTTAGCAAGACCCCTGCTGAACTTCACAGCTCATTGAGAATTGCAGCTATATAACTCTTATCCCTTAAATGCTGTATAGCTTATTTTGATGGACTAAGCAAGTGCGGGTTTTGCCCTTTTACTAACCGCAGCAATTATGGCAAATGGAAGAGAATCCTGTGGTACTGCAGATTTCCTCCATGTTATTAATGTGATGTGTGCACACTGCTATAATTACAGCCATAGGCAGCATATTGACATATGAAAGGACTACACTTTGCATGTAATTTTGATAGAATTTCAATATATAAAGCATCTTTGCCAATGAATTAATGCCAGAGTGCTGTAATAAATAATGTCAGTGCTTTAAAATTACCACAGTCTGTTCAGCTTCACTGGGCTCACGTCAGCCCTAACAATATCCCATAACAATATCCCATATATTAAGATTGCCAATGAATTAAAAGAAATGAATGCTATTATCTGTGTTACATATATTAACATAGAGTTATATATGTATATTAATATATGTCTCTGGAACAAGCCTTGTATTAGTTCAGGACTGTGAAATTCACCTGTTAAAAGAAAGCTTCCTAAGAAGACCTGGAAATCTAGTTACATTAAAATAAACCAGAAAGAACTCGTAGGTTACTTCCACTCTAGGCCAGCAAAGCCTTATGTTTTGAGAAATGTACCTTCAGAAGTGTTTTGCACATATTGCAGAATTAATTTGTGACATTTATTGTCCTAAGATATTCCTGGTATGAAAGCTTATATGGGTTAACAAGAAGAAAGCGTTCATTAAGACAGAAAGTGTGATCTAACACCTCATTAATTGCCCCATCTTACTAAAGACTTCTCCCTTACATAACCTCTCCATTGATGACTACCTGGCTGTGTTTCAAAAAAAAAATAAAATAAAAAATATTGGGATGTAGGGATGACCATCAAGATGACTCAACAGAAAAATTAATGATAATCAAGAACTTAGTAACAGTAGGAGACGTGAGTATCTTGGGAAAAAAAAAAGAGGGGGCTTCAGAAGGATGTATATGATGTTGCTAATTTTTAAGTTAAAAAGCATATGGGGAAAAATGCTCTTGTCTTCATCTTTAGAAGCCTAACTAACATCCTAGGCAGCCTAACTTTACTTAAGGTACCTAAACAGTAAAGTACAGCCATAAGGCCATCAAGTCAGCTTGAGCTGTCTCACCTCCTTTTACACTAAACAGATGCAGAAATCAGTAACTAGGTTTTTCCACTGCCTATTATTTGGTTATGTCCTGCAGCGTTATCAGACTCTACTAGCCGTATTGTTTGGGTTTGTTCCTTTAGGTTTCCAAAGACACTAGGCTCAAAAAATGTCTCATCCAGTCCAAAGCATTTACGGTCCAATCACTTATGTTAAACTATAAATTTAAATGTCCCAAATTAAATATTATGAAGTATTACAGCATAGAACATTAAGTAATTTTTTAATAGAAAAAAAAAATTAAGGTATTTAAATTAAAAAAAAAAACCAACTTTTGACAGTTACGCTGTTCAACTTGTAGAGCACTGACTTACATATTATATGTTGCCTCTTCAGCCGTTGAATTCGGACCCCAACACATTGGAATCTTTTCCTGTTGGATAGCCATCATCTTATGCTTGAAAACCACTCAAAAGTCCCTTTATATAATATGTTGTATTTCACAAAATATTTAGAAATCATTTTTACTATTTCAGAAATAAAGATAGCAAGTGTTTACTCACATTACTTTCTGTTTTTCAAACTATGACTCGGTGCTCAGTTGTTTTAAAGAAATTCTCCTCACACTAGGGAAGATTCATTGCAAGCAAACACCATGTTAATTGTTGCCTGAGAGAAGACTGATGTTTCTCAAGGCCTTCTGGTCTACCTAAAAATGAAGGAAAAATATAATTTTCTGGGTCATGAATACAAGCCAGGGTGAGGGAAGGGGAAAACAGCTTCTTTCCGTCTCTTTGTCTTAAATTCAGGAAGATTGTAGGTGGCACCAACACTGACAAAAGCTTACAGAATAGTTGAGTGATTAGATGGGCTTCAAGTAACAGATGTTGAAGCAATAAAGGTGAATAGAAAAAAGGAAAATCCTAGAATAGAAGGACAATGAAAGAAGCAGCATTGATAGAAAATAAATTTAACCAAATACAAACTTGATCATATTACAGTGAACTTAATTTCCACCTTTATTAAAACTACTGACCAACTACTATCTCCCCAGGAAACCCAATATTATATCCACTGTTCAAAGTCTGGTAACAAGAGCTGTGAGAGGGGAGTTTGCTATCATAAAAATGCTCATACTTTATGAAAGAAAGTTTTACTTTTAAAAGTTGTTTATCTACATATAAGCATAGATAACCTAAATGCCAGTATTCACAATGAATGCATTTACATAACACTTGAATTATAAAATAAATGCTTGCTTTTTCCTAGCCTATGGAAATACATACAGAAAATACAAAGTCAACTATTTAAACTTTGCAAATATAATTTTAGTTAAAACGCCATACATTCTTGTAGCATTGTTCTATCCAAGCTAGGAACAGTTCTTATTTTCTCATCAAGACACACTGTTCGTTCTGCTCAGCGTTGGCCACCGAATTTTTTGTATCCCTAGTTCCTGGAACAGAACTGCTGTATTTTAATAATACTTCAGTGAATTCAGCATCTGTTTGCCATTGGTTATGTGGTTTGTGTTGTTTAGTTGTGGAAGAAAAAAATTTGCACGAGAATAACTCACTGTACTGAGGTGAGAAATTGGCATCTTCCTTGGTTCACTCTCCTGTAAATGAATATTAAAAGCAGTTTATGAAGTGTATAGGAAATTTTCTCATGATGGGCAGCAGCATCGCTTATCTATATAAGTATTTTATTATGTCTTCATATTCTCTATACACCAATGTATATACAAGGAGTATGAAACAAATCCAAAGAATATGAAAGAACAACAAAAAAATAGGTCTAATTCAATATGATTATTCTGTTTCTGTAGAAATTACCAAAATACATAATTAGTCCTTACTAGGTGTATAGATGCATTGAATAAATTACAATACTGAAAATATTTAAATACTGAATGTTGAAAATATTAAACATATTTAAAATAATAGCAATATAGATGTAGACTGTAAGAAAAGTCTTTTGTTTGCAATGATACTGCATCAAAACACTTGGCAGCAGAAACCCTTTCTCAGATTTTTTCAATCATCTTTTATTGTACTCAGACTGTTTCTAGGTAAGTAAATATTTGTATTTGCTCTGGCAAATTCAGCTGGAAGTTACTGACAATATATACATAATCAGCCAAGTCTGAAATTCAAGTTCACTCCAGTCTAAAACAAAAGCATTGAGTAGATAGACTAATTATAACGACAGTTTTACCCCTAATTCCTACAAGACTGCTCTTTCTTAAGAACTAAAAATCTGTTAATTTAACATCCTTCAGCTTTTGAAGTTATCAGCACTGGCATAACTAGGGTTCCAGCCCATTCTCAAATGTCTTTTATGGTTTCTACTTGTTTTACCTGAGTTATATTCAATGCCCATTCTCCATACTTACATAGATGGTTTCAGTCAATACCAATGCGAACATCACAGAGGACTGTGAGATGGAAAACAAACTTCAAGCACGGACCTTGGATTCCTCCTTTGTTATCATCTCAAAACCTCAGCTTATTGCCTGAACACTTTCTGACATCTCCAGAAAATGAATGAAGCTACAGTACAGTTTTTTACATAAAGGCTATTCTTATATCACAAACAATAATGGGCAGCTCCCTTCACTTACTAGTGAAGACACGTGTAGGGATCCTAGCCATGATGACAATAAGTAGGACTAAACAAAATAAATAGTGATAACACAGATACATTTTGGAACTAACACAAAGTACTGGGTTTCATCACTGAAGCCTGTCTCTGCCACGTACCAGAAGAGAACGTCCTCTAAAGCAGCCAGTCGTGGGAAAGGTATCACACCAGCGGGCCCTGAATTTCATCAAGCATCAGAAGCCTTATCACAGTCAGCTGCAAATGATCAAGCACAAGTCTTTGTAACAACATCACTCACTGTGAGGTTGGTTGGTATTTTAAGCTTTAATTACCTATTTTGAACTGTTACCACCCAGACAATCTACGACTAATCAGTACCTGTAACCTCCCACACAGTGTTCCAAGAACCGCTTGCTTGAATTTTCTATTTAGTTCTAATTATAACCTCCTATACAGGAAACAGTAACAGTCTGTGTTAAAGTTGCCTTTTCATCAAGACAGCAATTGAAGATTTAAAGTAAACAACTCTTCCAAATTTTGAACATTTGTGCCCACAAAATACTGGTTTATCTTCAAATGCTCTATACTGTATGACTTTCACTCTCCACTTACTGAAAACTGCTCTTTGAAAACATGATGTACTGAAAATAATATGTCTTTTAGGAAACTCAAGATAAACTAGAAGTTTAAGGACTTCAGAATAAGTTTCCAGTTCACATTTTTTAAGGACAGAAAGGATCATCTAGGATCATTACACAGTTTTGCATTAAAGCAGGACAAAAAACTATACCCAGGAATTGATGAAATAAGTCCAGTGTGTGCTTGAATCGTAAGATACATTTATGTACAAAATTCAGGTCCCATTAAAGCTTCATTTGAGGATTTAACTCATCCTCAGCAAAGTTGTTTTGAGCTATATTATCCTCAGTTTTGACACTATGTGTCTTATTCCTAGTGTGGATTTCTTTAGCTTCAGGTATTCTGTTTTTTCACTTTAACTTCAGCATGACTAAACATCCAATACAGTAGAAGAACTGTTACCAAGATAAGCATATGCTGACCATTATCATGTCAACTGGTAACCATAAGCTGACTGCTATACGTCAAGATTTTCTTAGATAAATGAAGGAAATTAATTTTAATTCTCATAATAAGACATATTTCTAAGGTAGTAAGTGACTCTCATAGCCTTTTCTGAATATTATCACAATTTCTCCATACATCTTATTGGTACTTCGAGTTTTTATACATCATTCCAGTGATGGCTTACACTAAGATTATACATAATGAAAATAGAATTTCCTACTTAGTACATCTCAGCCTTTGTATCTAAAATTGTGTTCACCATCTCACCCACAGTACTACACTGGGCACTAACTTTCAGCCAATTATCCACTATCTTATCAGGTCCGTGTCCCCGGGCACCATCCCTCAGCTTGTCAGTGTGACTCCAACATTTTTTTTTGGAGTTTGGGAGCCTTCCTTAGATTGCTAAAATTCTCACTGTTCAAGTCCTACCTCTCATGTTTCCACCATTTTTTCTGGCAGAATTTCTACCTTTTCAATAAATTTTGGACATAGTAGTTTCTTTTTCTTTTTAGTGCTGAGAGAAATGTTGAATGGCATTTGATCAAAAAAACCCTCCCAAAAGCCTATTCTCCTAATTTAAGGTGACAAGTCACTTTCACGTCCTTATATCTTTACTAACTTCCCATTCATGATTCATTTAATTGAATCAACATTGTTTTATGGGATCCCACAAAGTAATATTTTTTTTTTTTAAATTGCAGAGTCATTCAGGAATCAGGTGAAAGCTTCATGGAAGCCTAGGCTTCTGCAGTGCTACTTCTGCCAGACAAGTTTATAGTCTCATGAAAACCTATCACAGTTCTTTTGTTCAGATCTGTTTCCCATATAGTCATACTGATCAGTATTAACTATGCCACTGCCTTTTAACTCTTCGCTGACTGCACTTTACAGTGCCTCTCCCTGCTGCTGGCTAGGATTAATGTCTGGTGAAATGCCACGCTGACTCTCTGCTGAACAAGTGCTTGTACTTTGATTTAGCAGCTGAGCAAGCTCTCATGTGTGCTGGGGATTTATCCTGAAGTGCTCCACCTGAGTAGCCTGTGAGCACCAGAGGCAGAAACTTTCCTGGAACTGAGGGTTCGCTACGAGGAAATTATTTGCTTAGTATGATGTCAATCAAGCCTACTGCAGCTCTGCTCTTGCTGCGGTTCTTGCTCTTGCTCTGTCTTCTACACAGTTGGAAATGGACTTTGAGATATTCAAGAAGAAAAAACACACACCTACACACACACAGAAGAATTTGGAAAATCATAAATGTAAAGCGTAATCTTAGCTTTCACAATTTACTTAACTGAACTTACAGTGAGTATTTATTAACAATTGGATACGCTTGCTTACAATTAACAACATACAATTTGCAGCCCAGTGTAAGGCGCAAAGTAGCCAAGTAGAACCAGTCAATGGCTGGCATTCATAAATTTGAAAAAGAAAGCCTAAGTGGATTAGTATGCAGAGCATTAGTGCACTGAGGTATTTTTTTTAATTAACTCTCTACAAGGAAGTTTATGGGGTTTTTAACTAAAATTTTATTTCAAAATTCTTTTTTGCAGAAATACTGAAAAGAATTAGAGGAAACTGATGCAAATTTATATAAGAGTAAGAAAACAAAGATTCTTCATAAACCTGTGGCAAAGTGAAAAAAAAGGGAAGTGTGAGTCCGTCTGGAGAACGGTACATTGAACCTATTGGATTTCGTCCCCATTTTCTGATGGATGACTCTCATAGCATTGTTTCTATGCCTCCTTTTGAGTGACACAGAACTCTTCTAGAAGCAAATGTTGTCAATTAAAGGATACATATACGACACAGGCATATTGCCTGCACACTATGCTCACTGGGCATGTATTCACTCCAGTTTGCTCTCACTGCATAAAAAAATCTGAGAGACACCTGCCAAAGACATCTTTCCTGTCATTTTTAAAGAGGAAAGTATATACATCTGGGAGAGGGAAAAATACACCCTGCTCCCTTTTGGCATGTTCCTTTATATTATCTATCTTTAAGACATCTATAAAGCTGAATTACATCTTTCAGAACGCAAATGTGTAGCTCTATGTTGATTATTTAAAAAACTACAAACTTTACAGTAAAGCTGACACCCTTAACCTGCCTACAAATCTTTGGTCTTTGATCTGAATATTTTCCATAAAAACTAATACATAGTTCCACAGAAGTTTTTTAACATATGTATGAAGCCCATTAATTCTCTTTCACTTTTTTCTCTAAAAAACCCCAACTTTCCTACCTTTATTATACATATATGAGCATAGTCTCAATTATTTACCTTTTCTCTTTATTTTTCCCCTCATTTAAAGAGGGTTTGTTTTGCCTTTTTTCAGTGTGATCTCCCGAGGAAGTGAAGCTTAAACAGTCAAGCTCTGTGTGTAGTCAGAATTGATCTTATCTAAATTTGCTGTATGTGGAAGTCTACATTTGGGCGAGTCACCCCAGGCTCCCTGTATCATCACTAGAGAGAAAGGCATTTTAAGAGGCAGTTGTCTGGCCTGTTCTAGAATAAACTTTTGGATGAGAGGAATTGCCCTCAGCCTCTCATTATATTTATGAATATATTTATTCCTTGAGAGTTAAGACATCCTGGAGAGATGTTTTGTTGTCGACATCTGTACTATCAACTACATTTTGCCAATTAAATCCCCCCCTGTCCCTGTGTGACCTCCGCCACTCCTTTCCATGCCAGTAAGTCTTTAACAATTTTGCCACTTTCAAATATATTTAACAGAGGAGCAAAAATCTCAAAGATATTTAATTCCTGCAAGTTCCGTGCAAAACAAAGGCTAGAAGGGGCATTCTGGTAGTATCTACACGCAGCAAAGCTGCAGACATAAGACTCTGCTACAGACGTGAAAGAAACTCTAAGAGAAACATTATCAATGCCATAAACCATCTTATTCAAAATGAAGAATCCAAAGAAAAGATGAACAGCCACAGTCAGTTTTCATTACATCTGCTATTTGTTTAATTTATAAAGGCTTTCCAACAGTTTTTATACTCATGAAAAAGAACTCACTGATGGAGAAGCAGTATTACAGGATATTGACCACTAGAATGTAATGAAGCAATCCCTAATAAAATGAATCTGTGGAACTAGCAATTTATGATCTCAGGAAGAAATATGTCCATTTGCTAGTCCAGAACCAGATTTTATTTCATTTGTTCAAAGAACAAAACAAAGTTAATAGGGTAGGAGGTTCAGTGACTTTTCTATTAAGTGGAAACCACAGTAATTCCAGCCCTGAATTTAGAAACTACGTATGAGAATGATTTTTTCTCATTAATAAAAATAAATGCTGAAATGGTCATCAAGAAAACTGAAATAAAAGATTAACCCTGGGTTTATTTAATAGTTTTTACTTTTACTGTTTGAGGTACACTATATTAAAGATGATAAAAACAGACATACCGTAATCATCTACTTGATATGCCATTTTGCCACTGCTGCCCTCTGCTGTATGGAACAGTTTCCAAGTGTTTGTATTCGTACTAAGCTGGTGAAAGATAAGTTTTAGAGAGATATTCAAGTGCATATGCCAGATTGCTTTTCTTTATTCCTTCAACTTTCAATGAAGTTCATTTGGGAACAGAGGAAAGTGACTTTTCAGTATGACTTAAAATTAACAAAGTAAATAAATTATTATCAAAGATGATATGTGACATATGATATCTACATGAAATGTCTTCTCAAATTTGTTTTGTAAAGTAGAATGAATTACTTCAAGAGATATTTTGACTCAGTTAAACATGCTGCAATATCCCTGGTGTTAACGTTAATGTCTTGTTAAATGTCATCTCTCAATGAACATTATAAATGAGGAGGCAGTAAGAACAGAATAAAATCCAGCATGAACAGTCTATGAATTCACATCCTTTCAGTACAGTTTGTCTCCAGTATTTCTCACGTTCTCTCATTTTTTTAAAATCCATCCATCCATCTGTCCATCTCCCTGTCTCAGGAGAAAGTCTAATCTTAGATGCTACACTCCCAACAATAACAAACCTCTTATCTGAGAAGATGCAAACTGCACTGCAGGGTAGCCTCGTTACATTAGCGTGAGGTAATATGCCTTTGCAGGCAGACCTGCAAATGGGTACACATAAAACTACCCATGTATTTAGCTAATGAAAGGCATAGGCAACTATGTAGTGCTTGTCACAGAATCTTAATAGGATCCAAAATCCTCACCTTAGGCTTATCAGAAATTTAGCCATAATTCACAAACATGAGGCACTTTTTGAGGCAATTCTCTTTCTTCCCGTATATTTTCTGTTGACTAATGGTTTTGTTGAAAACCCTGCAAGAGCCTGTGGCTTTAGTTAATTTTATTCTGTTTAATAAAGCTCAGTATTTGTCATTACTTTTTGATGGAACCGAGCATCAAACTGCAAGGCAAACCTTATGAAGAGAAGGATGGGAAATGAAACGAATAATCAAAAAGATACCCAGAGCAGAGGACCATAGGGCTCAGAAATACCCCACTGGCTCCGAGCAATGTTTTACTTAGCTCAGTATTCTGTTGCAACAACAAAAAACCTATTTAAACAGTGCATGAAAGCCTGCCGCTGTCTGTGGTCTGTTCTCCTCACATTCCCAGCATGTGTGGTCACTAGAATCAGCTGTTTGAAAGTACACCCATGCCTGTTGCCTTTACTATATGCTTATAAACCACAAATTTGCCTAAACTCTTTTTGCACTGCCAGCCACTGAAGACCCCATGCTAAAAATTTTCAGAAATTCACTACCCACTGTGTAAAAGAACATTTTCTTCCCCCCCTTTTAAACCATTCTCCTATTAGTTTCAGTTAGTGCAGTGTAAAATTTGGTTGATAACAGTTATGTATCCATTTTATCCACAACCTGCATGATTTTGTAACCATCACGAACATCTCTCATCAGCTTTCCCCAGTCCAGATTTAAGCATTTTCCTTCTAGTTTCTCTCTCATAAAGCAGTTGTTCTACCCCTAAATCATTTTACTTGCCTTTGTACCTGTTCTAACCCTATGTCCTTGCCAAGGTGTGGACACCCCAACTTCAAACAATACTCAATATGTGGGTAGTACTCCACACTCTTGCTTAGCTGAAACTGAATGTACCTTTTCTGTTTATTTTAGCAGAACTAGCAGAACCCTTTCCTCATGTATTCCTGAGCAAGGGATTTAGTTAGCCACCTTAATATAACACTGCTTCTGGAACCATTATACTGTTTTATAGGTCATTTTAACTTTGGTGTTGACGCATACAGACAGTAATCTGCAATGGCTTTTGCCCTTCTCCCACATGCTCTGTAAGGTGCTTGTCTCCAAAAATCAACAAAAGGAAAATGTGTGCCGTGTTGGGGGGTGGTAGATAAACATAACATGCCATACACTAAAGTTTGCAACTCCTGAAGCCTAGGTCAGGAAAAAACGTACCATTATTTCTAAGAGTCCTGTCCCACAGCACGTTCATTGCAATCAGAAGTTAAAAGGAGATACCTCTTGCTGCTGACACAACAGTAAGCTCTAAATACTGATTCACCCAGTGACTAGTTCAGCATTTTAAAGGCATTTACTTAAACTACAAATAAATGTTGCTTGGATTTACCACAGTTGCAGATGAACAATGCATCCCATGTTCTTGTGGAAAATCTTGTTTCTTACCATTTTCTTGGTGTCTCAAGGAACATTCTCTGTGAGCCATCATTAATTTCATGCAGCACTCAGCTCGGAAAAGTCAGAGTTGCTATTGCTTCCTGTTGAGTATACCTTAAGAAAATTACCAGAAGGCTTGTGTAAAAATAATTATTTATAATCCAGGTATTTTCCACTTTTCCACAGAACTTCATGACTTTTAACAAACTAAAATATGACCTTGGGCTGAGTATGAACAGAACTAGTTCTAAAGAATAAAGTTTAGAGTTGATGACTGACAAGTTTTACTTGGCAGCACTCTCTCCAGTTTTCCTAAAGAAATGATGCTTCAAATTACTTTTCCTCTCTCTCTCTCCCTCCCGCTTCCTGAAACTCCTGTTTTTCCAAATGCTACTTCTCAATATGTATCTAACCCACTAAATGCAATCCTTGGTGCACTTAAGGAAATATCACGTCCCTAAACTGGAATTGTTAAATTAAATTGCTTACTTTCAAGCTGTTTACAGAGAAGTAATTTTCCTTTTAAGTTGTCTTTCAGGTTTCAGCTAGCTCTACATAAACACTGAATACAGTCTGCTTTTGTTTTCTTCTGGCTTCTTCGGCAATATAACACATTTTCAACGTACAAGTCACTTGGAAACACCATAAGCCTAAAAGCAAAAGAAATTAAAACCTTGTATATGTAGTACCTCATGGGAAACATGAGTGTATTTTCTTTAAATTGTAGTGACTGATTCCTGTTGTTGTTAACACACCAATAATAATACAGGAATAATGCGGCAAGAGTGTTTTTATGTAAGTGCAGTGACACAGCACATCTTGCTGACAAAGGGCTAAGAGATGCTCCACAAATAAGGGCATCACTGCCCAATGGAGATTAGAGCTGTTACTCCTTGCCTAAAGAACACTTTAAAGCTACTTTAGGTACCACTAGTCTTATATTTTCCAAGATCTCTGAGTTTGTACCTAAACAGGAACTGCCTAAACTAGGAAATAAAAGGTAGACATATCCTACCTTGTCAATCCTGGCTCATTCTTTTGGCTAGGCTTGCTAGGGTAATATATCCAATATATTACTTCCACTTTTAACATAGGTCAGGAAAGAGATGCTCCGGAGTGAGCCAATGTGAGAAGAGACTAGCTAAATACAAAGGAAGTCCTTTGCAAACTCAAATTATATTTTCTTATTTGTCAGCATGAATTCCAGATGCTGTTTACTAGATATGGTATAGCTGAACTGACAAGTACCAAGACATTTACAGCCGCAGTGAGTGCTGTGACCTTCCGAAGCAGGGCCACACACGAGAGGGGACATGCCTTGCCGTGGGGATTTACAGAAGTGTGACAGTAAACACAGTACTACACGCTAGAATAGAGGAAATACTAGCAGTACTAGGTAACACCTAGCTGCTTGAGGGTGGTAAATTTTAATGTATAGCTAGCCTTTCTTCTCTTAGCCTGCCTAAAACATGATCTTTGCCTGTATGAAGGCACTGGCCGACAGCTTCCTCTGCAGGACATGTTCCCCACCATCTACAAGACAAAACACTCCGTTGTTTGACAGGGATGCACAGGGGTCATCACTGATGTAATTTTTAAGGTTCCTTTGATCAAGAAAGTTGTCATTTGTGATTTAATTCTGATGATCCTCTTATGGTGGCTATAGTCTAGACTGCTATATAATACCACGCAATCCCAGCAGCTCAGAGGAATCTGGCCTTAGCCTAAGGCAGGAAACTGGACTGAACAGTGGTATACCTGGTCACTTGTGCCATGATTTTTTCTTTAAATATGAAGTAAACGTTTTTGGAATACAATTTCTACCCTCAGCTTTAACTCAAATTGGGAACTCATCAAGGATAGTATTACCCAAAACTACAAATCTTAAACTGATGCATAAAGCATCTTCAAAAGTAGTCAGTTTAATAAAGAATCCATTTAATTTGGTAAGAATGGAGCTCTTAAATCATGTTTCACAGAGGAACATACAGAAAACATTAAGGATGACAACAGCATAATGAAATAATATTATCAAGACAAAGAATTAATTTAGAGTTTGATTACATACTATTGTACAAATATGGAAGACAGCTGCACCACTATCACTAAAACCTACTAAGCTTTCATTTTTACTTTTCATTTTAAGCCAATGAATATTCATGATATCAAACTTGTAGCAGTTCTGCAGTTCATTTCTCTGCTATTTAACTTGCAGCATTGCCATAAAAATCCAGACTAGTAGAAAATGTCACAGAAAACTAGCAGACTGTGCAAATTTCCCTTCTTCACACATTGCTTCTTACTCCCTATGCAATAATGTATAGTGAAGACCCTGCTAACACTTAAATTCATGTTCTTTTGAACAGGGAAGCAACTGACCTCGAAAGATGTTTGTTATTTAGAGCTCTATACTAATTGTATCTTTCTCTGATTCACCACAATTGAGAGAACTGGCTTTATATTTTTTCCTTAAAAAGACGACACTGGCAGTTGCCCACTATTTTTCTACTACAAACATAAACCAAAGATAAAACAGTAAAACTATTAAACACACCAAGTACTGTAATAACTGCATAATAATTGCTTAAGGTTGGCAATAATTCTAGTTTAGTTTCTTAATGGGTTAATATAAAGCACTGGGTTAATGTTTAGTATAAAAAAAACCAAACCCTTCTAATAAAAATAAAGATGTGTAACTAAATAATGATTGCTTCAAACTATGTAATTTGAAAAGATTTCTTTGTCCATATGTTATTCATCTGATGAATAGACTATTATACTTATTTGATACGAAAGCTTTTAAACCATGTTTGCTTTGTTTAATAATACATTGTGGGACGCGCCCAAAAGATGGAATTACTGAAACCTCTGCTGAATTTGTAAAACTGTGCTGAATTTCACTGACAAAACCAATTTAAAGAGAGAAAATAACCCACTGGTTGGGACCGACATTTGCTGTGCAAAATCCATCACAACAGATGTCTCAATTCCTTGAGATGTTTTCTCAAGAAAAGACAGATAAAGTACATCAGCTATATACTCACAAATTATTAGACTTGAATTCATCAATACACTTCATCTATCATATTTATATAAGGCTCCAGTCCTGCCAGTCACTGCAGGGTGTGCAGCACAGAGCAGAGTCTATGTAAAAGCACAAATAAACCCAGGTTACATTAAGCAAACCTTCATTTTTAGCAGTAGTGAATTTCAAATAAATTTCTCAGGGAGTGGCTGTTACAGGCTTGTTTACATGTAGCTTTCCTATTTCACTTTTGAATGTGATATTTAAACTGGTTTTGCCAAACTGGGAAAAAATAAAAAAAAAGGTTAAAATGTCGTTTATTGTGACATGAAGAAACTTTGCACTTTTTTTTTTAAACTAAAAGTCAAGTACATTTCAATGAATATGGGGACGTCAATGCAGTAGATCAAATCAAGGTAAGGACTGGTTCCATTTTGTTTACAAACAAGGGTAAAACCTGAATCCAATTATGACTGGAAATTGTCATTGTTCCTTGACTTTTTCAGCTTCCAGGCAGAAAAAATATAGCAACCAAAGAGCAAGAGATGATACCACTACATCTTTGTTTGGTCCAAAGATATTCTTTCTTTTGCATTTACAGAGACAAACACAAAAGAAAACAACACAAACCTCCCCCCCTCCCAAGAAAACCCACAAACCAACCCAGAAAAAACTGTCAATGGCTGGAAAGCTCTTAAAAACAGAAAAAAAATATAAACCCTTAAAAGTATATTAATATCAAACAGAATCCGAAAATCTTGCCCGCCCTGTGGGTTACTAGTATATTCATGTACAAACACCATTTTCTTCAGCAATTTAACAACTGGGCTCAATTGTCTTTTAAATTGCATCATGACTTGGGTTTCACAGCCATACAGTTAATAGCACATCAGGAAACCAGCAATTATGGAAGCTGCCTTACAGCTCTCTCCAACACTCCTGTTATTCTTAACCTTCTCTATCTTCCTGCAAAATCCTTCCTCCAGCTACTGTAATTATCTCCACAAGTCCAGCTGCCAATTTCTTCTCCTTCTCCTAAAGTTTATCTACTTCACATCTAACGGCTGTCACAGATCAAACCGTTGTGCAGTACAGCCAGTATTAAACATTTTGGACAATTTAACTACCCAACAATGAGAAATCCTGTAGTGCTGCCCCTGTGACGTGCATAGTCCCACTGACACATCAAATCCCTGATTCCATCTCTCCTGCCTTCAAACCTTTCCACTAACTGCTTTACTATTCCTATTTTCCTTAGATACAACTCTTATTTCTTTTGTCGGCCACCACCCAAGATACTCCAAGATAATCCAAGATACTTTGGGATTGCTCAGTCCTTTGTAGCTTCCTTCTACTTGCCCTTTACTTAAGGCCCAGAATATAGGTTCAAAGTGGATATGCAAAAATATAGGAACAGGTTACAAATAAGAAAAGAGCCTGAGGGTGGTGGTGGTTTAGTTTTCATAGAGACCATCATATCTGTCAGCAAGCTGTAACTTTAGTTCTGAGTGCCTCAACGCAGGCAATCTTTTGGGATAATGCCCAGCTGAGAATTTTTTAGGTCCGGATTATTTCAGAGTAAAAGATAATCAATCTTGGACAAGATTTGACAAGATGAAATTTTCAGCAGATTCATTGTTTGTCTGAAATAGAAGGATTAGAAGACCTTTGAAGGGGAAAAAAATTACCTTTTGAAGTCAGTTTCTTCTCTCTGAAGATTTTTACCTGTTATTGTTAAAATGGACACTGTGGGGGGATTGTCTTGATTGAAGAGCTATTGCATAGTACTGGGAGACCTTGACTCAGACCAGAAGGTCCTGCATGCTTAGGATACAAGCAACATTGGAAATCATTCTTCTCTACTTCTTTGAATTCGAAATAACTTTCTCTGTGTAAACTACTTATCTCACATTTTCCTTATAAATCAGATGTTTTAATTTCACACAAAAGAGAGAAAATGTTCTTCAGAAAATTCAAAGTATCATGAAATGATGGAGAATTTGCAACAGATGTATAAGAAAGCTTGATTCTGATTCTAAAAAAGGAACTTAGCTATAGCGCGTTTCCCCTGCAAAATCTCCCTGAAAGCAAGTATGCTAGACTTTCTATTATGCAATTGAAAAGCAAATGGTTATTTCTTTACATAATCTTTTGATTACCCAACATGAAACCCATATGATCTGATCCTTCTTTGTAGTTTGGACAAAAGTAACATGAAAACACTACCTTAATTTAAAAGTTCCTA
Source organism: Tringa tobata (assembly GCA_033628505.1). Taxonomy (NCBI): domain Eukaryota; kingdom Metazoa; phylum Chordata; class Aves; order Charadriiformes; family Scolopacidae; genus Tringa; species Tringa tobata. The sequence continues at coordinate 1,647,488 of JAHREE010000163.1, read as the reverse complement.
TTATTATAACAAAATAGTCTTTGGTTTAATAAGAATTGTAGTGTTTCCCATTCGTTTGCAATTATTTGAATTGAGTAACAAATAAACATGTAAAGCACTAATGAGATGAGAGGAAATTATAGTCTACCTTTAATAGATGATTTGCTTCAAAATTCCTATTTTTGTCTTGAATGTTTTGTCTGTGACAAAGCCAGTTTGTTAATATTGATTCAAACCTGTTGAGTAAACATATTCCAGTCAAATGAAGGAATAGAATCTTCAGTAGAATTTGTTTAAACAGTCTTAGCTGTTCACAAAAAAATAATCATTTCGGTATGACTCAGGAGTGTCCAGTAATTTCTTCAATGTAATTATTTCACCTACTTTCATCAAACGCCCTCTCGGCTGTTTGAACCGATTTGCGGTGTGGGTGCATGTACGCGCACACGCTTGCACAGCGGGGCTGCCAAGCCTGTTAAGACAGATTCCTCAGCGTTCAGTTTGGCTCGCAATCATTTCCAGCCACCTGTTCCTCATTCCTATATTGGTACAATTCAGTATCTGAGATTTTTTTTTTGAATGTAAAGGTGTGATCATATAGATAAAGGCCGAGCAGCTGAGCACTTTTCAGACTAGCAGTTTTCAAACCAAGTCTTTCTTAGGATAGTTAAAAACATACTGAACTCCAGGAGCCTTTGTCAGTGGTGGTCACTGGCAAGGTGTAGCCAAATTGCTTGGAAATGCTGTTCCGATAGCACATTATGTCCAGGTGAATTAACTGTATAGTCACGTTAGTAACTATAAAATGTGTTTCCTAATGTATGCTTTAGAGGATAAAACCCACAAACATTTCTGGGAGGAATGAGAAGAAAAAATACTGGGAAACAGTGGAATTTGTTCCAATTCCACTAGAACCTTTAGATGCAATATTATACTTTCCACTTTGTATTAGTCAGTAAGAGTAGGGAATTATTTCTTCAGCTGCCCACTGCCCTGTCACTGCAGTTATGGGGAAAAAACAGAAGTGCTGACAGAGAAATCGATGTTTCTGATGATACAAACAGCTCTCTCATTTCCACAACAGCTGAAGGACAGCATTTGTAGTCACAAAACTAGAGAGTATATTGTTTATTTCAGGAGGCTGTAAGTTTATCAGTTAAAAGAAAGCTGAGGTTGACTTCCTTCTGAAAAGACTCTTAATTTAGGAGGACAGCTGGCTTCCTTCTGCAAACTCTGAATATAACAGAGATGACAGAACAGCAGAAAACCTGGGGGGGGGTGTGTGTGATGGTGGTGGTGTGTGGAAATCAGCACATCACCTAATCAGAAGACACGCATCTCTGAACAAGTCATAAAGTGGTTTAATGGATGGTGGTTAGAAGGCTGCTACGTTGAAAAGCACCATTGGTTGCCCAATCCTAGGTCGCTATAGGTTAAGCAATCAGCATTCTAAGTATCCTTAGATTTGAAGGACAAATTAGCCTGTTCTGTATTTCCAGCATGGTGCAAAGGTAAAGACAGGGCTGAAGATTCATGACTTAGTCCCAAAGGAAAAGATTAAAGGATGCTTTAAGGTAAGTGAGAAGGGATAAAAGGCCCAGAAAGGACATCTTGCATATTTCTGAAACAAAGCTGATGCTACAAAAACAAAGCTGGACATTAATGTTTATTTCTGCTGTTGATGGTACTGGGAAAATACACAATCTCTTTATAAAATAATCAAGACATATTGTAGAAGAACAGTTTGACAAGAGTTGATTCAGGTATGTCTTACAATCTCTGGTCTCTGATTAAGGAGGTAATTACCATGCTGTTTTCTGGCCTTATAACCTATCAGTCACTTGTGCTATATAAATATTTATTTGAATACAAGCAATTTGGCATGCCCCTACATACTCGCTAAGCACCTGAATCAAAGGGAAAGCAATATCTTGAAGTATAACAAAGTCAAACCCTGAACATTTTTCAAAATACTGAACATGTATTTCTACTCGTGTTCTGAGCTCCTATTAAAGCAGTAGTATGGAAGCCCTCAAGATAATCTTATAGTAAACAGTGCTAGAGTCCACTCCTGATGAAGTATATTTGTGGCTTTTAGTGTTACAGAAAGAGTCTTCTGGGTAGTCAGTAAAATCTGTCTCCATGAATAATTCCATACAAATAAACAGATCGTATTTCAGGTTTGTGCTTCAAATGCTGGAAAACCATTGCGTAAGCAAGCATGGCACTCGAGTGCATATTTTCTTCATGGCAATGAATATTTTCTTCACAAGGCAAAGTCTTAAGAAAAGCTACATTTTCTTTTCTAAGACAAAATTAAACATTTCTATCAACTGTCAGAATTCCTGAGTGGCAGACAAAGGAAAGTTAGCTGAGTATTTTATGCAGTAAAAGAAACACATTGATGGAATCACACTAGTGACACATGTAAGCTAGAGAAGTACATTTTATAGCCCTCTGAGATATTCAGTGTAAGGTGTTTATTCTTTTCATTTCTCTGAAAGGACACTGCCTTTGTGAAAGCAGTGAGGAAGATGACAGTCTGTTACTCAGACATCAATGTTTCCAAAAACAACAGGCTACATATGCAATAGCTGAGAGTCATGTACCTTTTGGAAGTATTTCAGGCACCCCACGTTTTATTTAAAAGATATGTCATAGAGCCATATTCAAGATACTGAAGAATTTGAAGCTTATTCTTCAGCTGAGCGAAGCTCACCTTTTTTCAACTTTGTTGCTAATAACAAGAATTAGTAGAACAAGTAGTACTGCAGTGGCTCAGACCAGAAGTCCATCTAATAAATTGTCTTCTGTCTTACAGAGCCTAATAATGGACACTTACAGAAGTGTACAAATAAGCATATACTGAAAAAATTCTTCCTTGCTACATCATCCTGATTTTTTTGAATTAAAGGTTTAGGAACCTCCTGAGCCAGAGGACACATTTGGATTACTGTATTCAACAGCCCCTGTGGACCTATCCTCCAGAAATGTGGCAAACCTGTTTTTGACGATATGCCCTGCTATGGCAATTAAAAATCCCATTATTTTATAGGCTTCCATTAATATTTAACCTTAATCACCTTATTATTGAGAGCTCTTAGTGCATTTAACCTCGTTGTGTGTAGCAACCCCATAAGAACGCTGATCATTTTGTTAACTGTCACTGCACATGTATTTTTAGAGTTAATTTTGCCAAGTTCATTACTTTGACTTTCATAACACTAAATTTAGTTCCCATTGTATTATCTCATAGCTCAGCAGTGGACAAATCTTCTGTAGGTGTCCACAGTAAAGCTCTAATTTTGACAACTATGAATAATTATGAGTAATCAGTAAACACCATTATTAGCTCTTTCTTCCAGGTGACTCAGGACTTTTTGAATAGCACATGACCTATATTCTCCACGTTTATTGAGTCCTTCTAGTAGGGTTGTTAGGCCTGATTTTGCAATACAAACCCCATATTTACTCTTATATAAACAATCACAGATATTTCCTAATACTTTCCCTATTACTGTTTTTATCTGTTTACCTTGGAGAAAATTAGATTAGCTGTCTTACAGTGCTCAGGAAACACAGAGATTGTTTTACAGACGGATGTGGTATTTGCGACTTGTTACTCCTTTGGCACTGGAGCTGTTTTCAAGAACAGGTTACATACTAGAGCAAACAGCAATTTTGAGCTCTTTTAGAACAACTTCAAGGTATGTAAAATTTGAGGAGAATGCTATCAGTATTACAGTGACTTTCACCCAGCACATCACAAACCAGGCCTTGCGTTCTTGGGATTGATTAACCTTCTGTTTTGAGTTTTTGCTCCAAAATTCAGTGATGTATGTGTACATGTGCATGTGCTGTCTGTGTGACAGCCCACATGACAAATACAGGTCTATGTGCGGGTAACTGAAGTTTTCCATCATTACTGCTTTCCCTATTTGACGTTTCTCAATCTGTTGTAGTCAATAACATCTTAGTGAGCAGTTAAAAATACAACAAAACCGGGAGAAAAGAAGTACTGTTAGTAATTAGAGTGACGTTCTCTGATGTGTCAGTCATATTGTTTCTGAGTGCAATTCCATTTCACTTCTTGAAAAATCTGTAAAGAAATAAATGTACCTCATTACAGTCCGGAAAAACATAAAATAAACCAAAAGGATATTTACTGAAAGATGGTAAATGAGCATTTACGGAAAGACTAGTGATGCCGAGAGATATCTTCATCCTGACAGTAAGAAAAAAAAGTTGGAAATAAAAGTGGCTGCATTTATATCCCCAAGAGGGGCAAGTCTGATGTGTAAACAAGTTTCTGTAATTGAGCCAGGAGAATTCCTGTCAGTTCTGTGTCACTAATGATAAGCTAATGTTCTTTGCACTTCTGTAGAATTTTCAGTTTAACGATTTAAAAGCAATTAAGTGATCTTGAGAATGCTTTTGCGAGATAAACACACATTATTATCTCTTTATTAGTGAAGGAGACGCTGAGGCACACGGTTTTTGATTTGTCACATAATAAACTGATTACCAGAACCAACAGTGAATCACCCATACGTCCTCTGTTGCTAATATCGTACAAACTGACCCTAATAGCGTATATGGTGACAAATGCCTACCTGCAACATTAAAGTGATGGTCCCACAAGACTTGGGAGAATAAAAAAAAAAAGAAACAAAAGAGAAACAGAGGGAAATTATCAGCATTTTACTAATTCTGCTTCACTTACAAGTCAAACATAAGAATGGTGAGAAAAATATTTCACACACCACAACAGACTAGAAAAAAGAGACAATTCTAGCCAGAGAGAGAAGACCAGGTCATTATCTCATTCATCATCTAAATAATTAATCATGAAATCTAAATCACTTCCCTCTCATCTCCGCTGTAATTCGTTTACCTCCAGATTCTGCCTCTCAGGGTCTTACACACTTTGCTTTGACCAAACCCTGTGGCTGACGGGTTGGCAGTCCCTCACAGGAGAGCACAACCTGCCCTTCTCTGGACAACTCCCGCTGAGGTAATTCACATGGTGCCTCGTTGCCCTGCCGAGAAAGTAGTCTCCTGTCATGCCACAGGAGATGTCTTCGGCTCCAGAGCTTCTGCCAGCGTTTACTACGTTTAAAACCAAAGCAAACCAAAGGAGAGGGCTTCTGAGGAAAAGGATCTAGGGGTCCTGGTGGACAGTAAACTCTCCATGAGTGAGAGTTTACTCATGGAGTCAATGTGCCCTTGTGGCCAAGAGGGCCAATGGGATCCTGGGCTGCGTAGGGAAGAGTGTGGCCAGTAGGTGGAGGGAGGTCATTGTCCCCCTCTGCTCTGCACTGGGGAGGCCACAACTGGA